>LPNX010809276.1:119304-130311 GCA_001517045.1 Pseudotsuga menziesii
CCATTACACCACTCTTTAGCTTGCCTAAGCCATTTTTCCAATTCATGAGCTCCATGACATATTTGGGATCATCTTTTTACACTTATGGGGCATTTGCTTATTTTTAGTAAGCCTGCTTTATGCTAGATTCAAATTGCTCCTCATGCATTCGAATCCCTGATGTATGTTATTTATTCAGAAACCTATGTTATTACGGGGTTGGCTATTGTACACTAATTTAATACAGTTTAGTGTTCAGCTCCAATTTTCAATCTCTTTGTAAGTGATTTTGCATGATCAATTGTTAATTGTTGTGAGTAAAAAATCTATCACCTGGTTCAATTTCCACAAGACAAAGGAGCATGCTGGCCTATGGTTGTGTGGAACGTTGCAGCGAAATATCTGGTTACAGGACGAGTTCTTTATAAGATAAGTATTCTTGTCTATTTCACTTCTGAATCATATTTATTATGAATGAATTATGATGAACATGTTGAATGCTTGAATGTATGGTTTTGATTCCATTGTATGATAATCATGTATGCATGTTTTTACTTCCAATAATTTTACTTCAGTTATATGTATGCACATGTTCATGGGGCTAGTTTCCTGGTTGGTTAATGGCATGGTAGCATCCTCTTCGCTGATTGGAGGGTCGGGGACATTACAGAGTGGTATCAGAGCTCATGTTGCAAAATGGGCATGAATGGGCCATGAAGAATCAACTAGTAGAGGTAGGTTACCTTCTTCCTAGAAGAAGTCAGAAGAAATCTATGGATGATAGGAGAAAATTCCAAAAATTTTCTAAGTCCGAAAATCATTGAAGAGCTTAGGCTGAAGCCCCGTTGATACATCAAAAAACTTAGCTTGAAGCACATCTAATGCAGCGAAGAGCTACGTGGAAGTCCACTCAATGCATAGCAGATAAAACTTAGAGATGGAGCCACAATGACAGGAAGCTTCACAAGAAGTCTTCTGATGTAGTGGTGGTGGCAAAAGAAAGGGAAGGCTCGCCGGAAGGGAGCCACAACAACAAAAATGAAGAGGTTTTGAGAGTCGATGCCGTCGGGCGAAATAAGCTGACGAGGAGGAAATTTTTGAAAAATTTCTCTAAGTGTTGAGATCGTCAGATCGTTGGAGGACTTAGTCTGAAGCTCCACCGATGCATCGGATAGCTGAGACAGAAGTCCACCCCACGAGGAACTAGCGGAAAGGAAAATTTTGGAATTGTCGAAGTTTGGAAGTTGTTGATGGTCGGTGGAAGAAAAGATGAAGAGGAACCAAGGGTTTCGGTGGATAACATGTGATGAAGAATCCGCAATGTCAGTGGAGATCACTTGAAGATCGATGAAACGTTGACGAAAATTAGTGGACTGGGCAGCCGAAAGGAGAAAGAATAAATTTTTTTTGTCAAAATTTTCTAAGCGCTGAAAACATCGGAAGTCTTCAGCTGAAGACCACTGATACGTCGGTGCATCTAGACAGATGGACTTCCAATACGTTTCCAGAGAACACTTGAAGATAGAGTCACCGTGTCAGTGGAGATCTCCAGAATACCGCTGAAACGTCGACGAAGTTTAGTTGATAGAATCGTCAATGATACGTTGGGGAAAACTAGTTGAGCAAGTAGCCGATGCAGCGACGGTAAAGGGAAGAAAATTTCTTGGAAAGAAAAATTTTCAAAAATTTGTCTAAGTACAGAAAACATTGGAAATTTTTAGGTTTTTGAATAGCCGATACGTCGACTAAAGATAAAGGAAGTTTCATCGAAAGTTAGTTGATGGAGTAGCCGCAACGGCGGCGGAAAATAGATGATGAAGGTGCTAATACGTCGACGGAAGATAAAGGAAGTTTTTCTGAAAGTTAGTTGAGGGAGTAGCCACAACAGTGGTGGGAAATAGATGATGATATAGCCGCAATGATAGCAGAAGATAGATAATGAAGTAGCCGCAATGGCGGTGGAAGATAGATGATAATGGAACCGACGTGGAGGAGAAAAGAGAATGAAAAATTCTCTTAAGTGTTGAAATAATCAGAGAAAAATAGAGTACTAGATCGTCGATACGTCGGGAAAGATTAGTGGACTGGATCGTTGATACGTTAGAGAAGATTAAAGAATTGGATCGCTGATACATCGAAAATTTTTATTTGAAGAGACCGTCGATGAGCGCCAGAGAAAACTTGTTGTTTGGATCACCGAAGTGTCAGAATCCTTGTCAACTAAGGATTCGATACATCGGAATATAAGATGAGAAGATGCCCGATTTTACAAAGGAAAATTTTGTAGTTTTTCAGTGGGATTTTTCAGTGAACTTCAACATATTTTCAGTGAGATTTTCAGCAGTTTTCCAATGGATTTTTAGGGCTAAAAAGGAAGAAAATTCTAGGTGGTGGAAGTTGGCATTCCAGACCAGAATATAGTTGCGTGTAAGAGTGCATAAATTGGGTGGAAATCATCATTTTATAATTGGTGTGATTTTCACATCCAAGGTCAGAATGGAGCATGTGGATAGGCGTTGGAAATATTATCCAGTAGGGAACAAGGGAGAATCACTAGAGTTTGAATGTGGAGCAGAAAAGTACTGTGTTTCTATCATTATGAGCAAATCCAAAACTTGCATGCCTAGAGGTAGCAAAGACCATGAAGTTGAACCAGCTGTTATGTGGAAGAGGAGCTCCATGCAAAGATGGGGGACTTGAAAAGGGAAATTTCCTTGACCCTTGTCTTACTAATTATATTATATTTTATAAGTTGTGTACATAAAATGTATGGGGATATGCCTTGCATGCATAGGATATTACATATTGGTAAGAGTAGTGGGAATTATACATTTACAATGAACCACTAATGGTGAATATTGTATTGGTGTTGGTATTGGTAGAAAAACCAACGACAACATGAGCATGGCTGAATATGTTGCTGATGTTGATGAAGGTGACCAGCAACAATATGGAGAAAGGGATAAGGAAACAAATCCAGGATCAAAATTTGGTGAGTGGATTCTAAAATCTCCTGCAAGGGACCAACTAAACTGGTAATGTCAAGGGTGTATGTAGGATCCATGTAGGTAATGGTTTAATTATGACAATTGCATGGAGTGTTGAAGGCAAGAGGTCTCACACCCTATGGCTGTTTAGAATTTTACCCTACATTCATATAGAAATGTATCATGCCTGTATATGTTGTTATGAGCTTAGTAACCCAAAGAAAGTGAGCACTAGTGGTCTTGATTATGGTAGGGAATTCTATATGAGCTAGTCACAATTAGGCCATAGTATGATTGAAAGCATGGTATTCCTGAATACAAGGTAGCATTGAGTGGATATCCATTAAGAGATTTTATAAATCTTGTAGTTATTCATTGAATGGATGCATATGAAAATCCTGGGTAAATGTTGTAGATATCCATACATAAGTATGGGTGCAAATGTTGCGATGCATTGCATGAATGCATCGAGATAGTGCATGTGTTATTATTACTAACCAATGGCTGAAATGGTGAATTGATGATAATTCTAGAATCCTTTCAAGAGCTATTATGAATGCAGAATGGTAAGTGCATGAACAGGGTAGTCATGATCGATTGGCAGCCAAAAATACTCTATGGAAGGGCAAGGTGGTATAAATAATACACCTGTGAAGTAAGGAGTATCTAAACATTTCCTTTAATTTGCATAAATGATGTGACTATACCTTGCAATTTTAGTATGAGAATGATTCAAAAGAAGTAAATGAGTTTTGGTAATATTGACGTGATTAACAGCTGGAAGTATTTGAATTCTATAATTCTGAAAATGCTTCAGTGATTGTTGCAGCAATGAAAAAGTTATATACATCAAGACTTACCAAGTGTTTGGCTGATTGAAGTTTGGGTTTTAGATATATTGTTTGGCAGATGACAATGAGGGTAAGACCATGAAAAAGGAAAACCTCATGAGAAGAGTCTCATGGTTGTGAAAATAGTTGTGTGCAGAATGGGTTGTCAATTTGAACTTGTAAATTTCAGATTTGATAAATTGCTAACAACTACTAATAACTATTGGCTTGCATAGAATTGTGTCAGGAGGACATGTTGTAAGTGGATGTTCATGTTATTCTAGTAAGCATAAAATTATAATGGGCATAGTGGTGCCACTTACAAGATACCAACAAATGAGGATCACCCCATTGCTAAGAAAATCAATTTCTATAGTAGACAGAGTTGCAAATTCACATTGAATTTAATTACTAATGCCATTGCTTGGTTATGGAACAATCAAATTTGGATTGTATTAGTAGATAATGATTGACTGTGGGGCTACTTGATGAATGTGCTAGGGGTACACATTGCCAAAAGACCATGTGTGATGGTCTGTAGGAGCCAAACTTCATGGGGAGGTTTTCCCCTATCTTGGAAATGGGTTCGGGTGAAACTCCATTGGACATTTTGGAAATGTCCCATCTGCACTACATGTTTGCTAAGAAACATGAGTGAGATGGTATAAATTATGTTGGTAAGACATGTGTGGGGTATGGAATGTAAAAAGGAGTTGGGATGACAAACCGAGGGACTATCAACTCAGAGAAGAGAGCCCCCATTCCTTGTTAATGAAGGAATACTGCATCTACAAATATCTAAGTGTTCTATGACCCTAGCTAAGAATATGCATGCCAAATTGTTAAATTCAATATGCAGAGCATGTTTTGATTTTATTTCCATTATGATAGATTGCTTGAGTATGAATAGGGCCTATAGGGCTCACATCGGAAAGGGGTGCACACTTTCCCGATGTCGAGTCATGAAAGGGTTTTCAATATTAACTACACCCTAGGGAGTGGATGCACTCTTGGTGTTTCAATACTTAATAGTGAATGATATGAAATATGATTACAGTTTTAGAGAAATAACACTGATGAGTTTGCTTATATTGCTTGTGTTGGCAGGCTAAACAGATGCAGCCTAATGTTGCACACTGAAGGGAAATGGTCATGGTGAAGTTTCCTTCCCAGTCGGCGTGAAGGTGTATTGGAAGGAGATGTTGGGCTGTTATATGCCTAGGGATCCATAGTAAATCCTGGACCTAGAAATGGTCGTGGTGAAGTTTCCTTACCATTCAGGGTGAAGGTGTACTAGAAGGAGATCATGTTGGGCTGTTATATGCCTGGGGATCCATAGTAGATCCTAGACCTGGAAATGGTCATGGTGAAGTTTGCTTCCTAGTCGGTGTGAAGGTGTACTGGAAGGAGATGTTGGGATGATATATGCCTGGGGATCCATAGTAGATCTTGGACCTAGAAATGGTCGTGGTAAAGTTCTAAGCCCAGTCGGCGTAAAGGTGTACTAGCTGGATATTAATTATTTGATGTTGTGGAGAATCCCACATGATGACCTAACATTCAAGTCCATAGGCAATCCCAAGGCTTACAGAGTGAAGCAGAACCCTATGGACCAGAGAGGAAACACACAATACAGATAAGTATTGGATTATCTTGCAGTTTCTTACTTATGAATATACATGTGTATATTATTTGGTTATGATATTCTAAGCTCTTGTTTAAGAGATAAAATCTGATGAGAATAAACTAAACATGTGAATCTATTCAATGTTTGAATATAGGTATTGCTGGGAGCGAGGACTATGAGGGAATCCTAGGGGTGCATGTGGACATGTGACTGTCCTAATGAACTCGAAATGAGGAATAATGAAAATGGTGCTAGTGGGACTGTGAAGGTCCTAGTAGTCGAGAGTTGTAGACAAACCATGTGGAGAGACTCCATGGTTGAGAGGTCTGGAATAGATCGGAGACACTAAGTGTCATGGCTAAAAAGGGTTGGTCCAGCATCTACGGTGAAGTTAAAGAGACTAAGAGCATGAAAACCATAGTGGTGGTGTGGGTACTGTAATGGAACAAGACAAAAAGGGGAAAAACTCTTGCTTCTCTCTCTTTCTTTTTTTTTGATTATATATATACTTATGCATTTATGAAAACAGAAGATTGTTAAATGCATGTATGGCTGAAAATAGAATGTGTTTATTTGCTTAAAATAAATTGTGAATGCTGGAATAGTTAATTCCCTGCCCAAGAATAGACATGAATGAGCTCATGTGCCTGTTGGAAAGGAATGAAAAGTATGAAAGTCTCCTTGATAAGACTTGGAATGCCATGCCAATTGGGTAATTAATTGACTGATTTTAATGCCTATATTATGCTTGGTCTAACAAAATTACAATGATGCATTTCACAGGTGAGAAAAGTGAAATCTAGTTGTGCACATTGATCATGGTAGCAGACCAAAAGCTACTGGACTTGGCTGGAAGTCTCCTTCAAACAATTGCTAAGAGCTAAGAAAATATTGGAGAGATGCTCAAGATACAGAAAAGGTAGAATGAGATGAACCACCTTATTTTGCAGGACTCTATTTGTTTGGAAAAGGAAGTAAAATCCTTCTGGGAGCAATCCGTAAAGGAAAGGAAAGTGGATCAATGATAGGGCATTCATCCAATCGGTCCATTAAGAAGCGTTCCAGGCATGAAGACTCAAAGGAAATTGAGCAGGTAAATCTGAAGCAGCCAGCGAAATGTTGGAAATGTGGAGGACATCATTACCGCCAGGACTGTCCAACCAGGGAACATCAAGAGGTTAGTAGCCATAAAGTTCCTAGACTTGAGGATGAGCTGAAAGCTAAGAACCAGCAAGAGAAACTTGTGGAATCCAAGGGGCTTGGTCCTAAAAGTTCAAAGTAAATAATTGAACATGGGACAAATCTACAAATTTTTGAAATTTTGGATGTGTAAATTGTATATGTATTCCTAAGTATTGGAACACCGAGGACGGTGTTATTCCAAGGGGGAGGAGATTGTAATACCCCAGTTTTGACCCCATTTGAATTAAAAGGTACATGATGTATATATTTTAATTAATCATGGTGTAGAACTAAAGGCAAAATCCACACCATCGATTTAGTTGTGTTATGTTTTGGCGATTGGAATTGTTGATGATGGTATATCATGCTATCAGGTACATTATAGTTTTGGCATCATGTAAATATGCAAAATTAATAAAAAAAACCTACAACTAGCTATGGCGGTGCAACGATAATGAAAAGGGCATGATTTTCTAAGGTTAAGGGGGGGAAATTGTCTAACTGTGGGAGCTATTGAGAAAGTGCCATGTGTCAACCACCTTCTTGTCTCTTTCAGCCACCAAGTCCTTTGGGAAGGTGTTAGTTGAGGGTAGTTATTTCTTGAGGAAACGTGGGCATGGGGCCATCAGTATAGCAGGCTACTGTTAGCTCTAACGGTACGCATACCCAGCAACAAATCCATAGTTTCCCTCATGCAGGTAGTCGGCCTGGTCTTCACCTTCATGATTGTGGTCTGGGGAATTCCATCCTCACGTAGGGAGCTGGAGAAACCATTCTTTTGTCATCCATGAGTTTTCCTATGTATGAACCATTCATGCTCTGTACTGTGCATATGTATTTTCTTACCATTATCATGGCTCTGTATGTATGTTCTCCTGTCCAGGCTAAATGTCAAATTTTCTTCTTCCATTCTGGGCTGTGTGTCTTCCTATTATTTCAGTGTTGAAGATCGGGGCGGTTTCCTTCCCCATGATTTTGTTGCAGTGGTTTCACCTCCATTTTGGGCTGTTGTGGGTTATGAGTGAGTCATTTTGGCCACGATAGGGCCAGGAACGGCTCAGGGATCAAATTTCCTTGTCTAAGTTGTGAATTGCTTATTTTACTGCGTGTATGTAGTGGTTGGTCTTTAGATTGTGTTGGAGTAGGGATGATGTCTTGGTTTTCTTGATAAACCTGGTGTGTTTGGGAGCCACACAGATAGAGCTAGAGGGATGGATTTCTTCTCCACAACCCCTGAATAGCACTAGAAGGGAGGTCAGGGCCTGAGGGACTGTGTAACAGAAAAGGGATTGATTTCCTTATGTTGGGTGTGTGTGGGTGTGCTAGAAGTCAGGCTAGTTCTGGTGTAGGTGTCCTTAGCTATTCAATGGGCTCACAAGCTTAGCACATTTAGCCTTTCCCATCTCCTTGATGGCCTGATAAACCCAACTGTGTTGGCTTGGCTATTTTGTTGATGGCCTCATAAACCCAACTATGTTGGCTTAACTATTTTGTGTATCCTTGGCTATGTGTAAGCCTGCTTGTTCCTTATTCCTTGGGGGATCATGCCCATCTTGGGGGTGGCAGCGTTGCTGAGAGAATAAGGAGCACATTGGCGTATGGTTGGGTGGAATGTTGCAGCGACATAGCTGGTTGCGGGACGAGTTCTTTATAAGATAATTATTCTTGTCTATTTCACTTCTGCAATCATATTTACTATTAATGAATTATGATGAACATGTTGAATGCTTGAATGTATGGTTTTGCTTCCGCTATATGATAATCATGTATGCATGTTTTTACTTCCAAGAATTTTACTTCAGTTATATGTATGCACATGTTCATGGGGCTAGTTGTCGGGTTGGTTAATGGCATGGTAGCATCCTTTTCGTTGGTCGGAGGGTCGAGGACATTACATTTCCATTTCTTTTCTTTTCACTTTTCAAATTCTTCAAAATTTACTATGCACCTAAATGCAAAAATTCTTGAGTATGCTTGAATAATCAAACTACATAAAGCATGCAAAATTAAGTATAGCAGATTTATAAGAACCAAATATCAACCACCTAAGGAAGAAACTTGGAAAAAACCTAGCTTGGGAAGACACAATGGATGAAATCCACTGAAATCAATAAAAGGAAAGCGACAAATTGACACTACTTGGAAATAGCACGGGATACATGATATCTAGAACCCTGATCACTGATTCAGACACACAACACTTGGACCTATCACCCAACAGGAAAATCCACCTCAAATTGCTAAAAGAAAGAAAATCCAACCAACAAAAACTGAAGGGCTTACTGAAAAGCACGAAGTATGGTTAATAGGGATTTAAAACCTATAGTGAAATGCCAGTAATAGAAGACCACAAAGCAAGACAAAATCCATAAAAGGATAGGGACAAGAAACCCTACCCAATTTTTTTTTTGCTAAGGTATGTATACGACTGTCTAGTTGAGAAACCCGTGTACTATACGTGACTGTTCAATACAGCAACCCACATATACAAGTCTCTGTATGCAACTGTGTAGCATAGCAACCCGCGTACAGGAGTAAAAATTTTCAAAAAAAGAAAAATTATAAAGGTCTCTAAAACACTACTGCAAGTCCAAACCAAGACATAAAACCACATACTGAATCAAAGCAAAGACTGGACAAGGATCTACAAGACTAACCCACAGCAGGATGGACTCCCCAGTGGAGTCACCAGTTTTGTTTTTCAGGATTAAACACCCTTGTAACCTAGGGTCTGAGGTTACCAACTTACTACTAACCTTGCAGACAATCAGATATAGTAGAGAATAGAAAGGAAATAGGAAGAAATTCTTGACTTACCCGATTATCGATGGTTGATCCAAGCTTGATCTTTTTCCATTCCTGTTCTCTCCAAATCTTCTAGGGATGTACCTCCTTCACCTGCAAAGAGAAAATTTTCCAAGTACAATATTATACATGTATATATGAGAGGTTAGATAAACAATATACCTAGTACATAATCAAAATATTCATTAACCATGATACATGAAAGAGACTCAACACAATGTTGGAAGAAGAATTCTCTTTATTAACAATCAGTGAATGAGATAAGAGTACAACCTAGATTCTGAGACAAGGAATCATTTGCAACCAAAGGACTCTGAGTTCTACTACTCCAAGACTTCTGAATATATACAACCAACATAACTTTGCTCCCCAAACTTTATTTATTAATGCCCTCCCCAAGGCCTCTATTTATAATTTGGGAAATAGAGTGGTTTCGAAGGTTGAGGAGGTTGAAACAGTTAGTATAGTAAATGATTAGGGCCCAACTAATGTCCATTAATCATGATTTATATTTTTAATGATGAATCAAGATGTACACGACTATTGATATAGGCAACCTGCGTATGACACGTGAGTTTCTTAAAGGAAACCCGCGTACGCTGATGTACACGGGTTGTAATGTAGATAGTCGTGTGCAGTATGCGAGTTGTCAATGGAAACAGTCGCATACGTATGCGAGCTGCAACAAAGATAGTCACGTAAACAACTCAACACTTAGAAAAATAATATGGCAAGCTGGGTCAAGGGTAAATGCATCCCAAGTCATGCCCATCTATAGTGTTTTGGCAAACTTCAATCCTAAGATGTCTTTTTGTGTACCAACATAAGGAATGTCGGCACTCAGACGGAGAAGTGCCATTTGGGTTGATAATAGTATCCTAATGAATCAAAATGTTTCAATCTGCTGGATATAAAAAAAACATATCATCATCGAAAGGAGTGTCAAGTTCGATGAGCCTCTTCAGGAGGTGGAACTAGTGAAGGAGAAAACTGCTGAATTTCTTTCCTATTCTACTGAATATTTGGATGATGAAATTGGGGGTGATGACCTTGATTTGGATCCTCTGATTTCTGATATTAGTCTATAGAAAACATCAGATTCTAAATCAGAACCTGAAGTACAAAATCATCTCCCAACATGGGCTCAACAGACACTCTCCTCCGCAGGAGATAACATTGGAAATCCGGATGATCCAAGGAGAACCAGGTCTGATTTCAAAAGAGCAGGTATTGCTCTCTATTGTCCTGATTATTGGCTGTATGAATATTGTTATTTGATGATAATTTTAGACCCAAATTCATACTACCATGCTCTAAAGGATCCGAGATGGCAAGTTTCCATGGATGAAGAGATGAATTCTCTTCAAAAAAACACTACTTGGGAGCTAGTTTCTCTTCCTCTGGGAAGGAAATTGGTTCAATGCAAGTGGGTGTTTCAGACTAAGGTTTCTAAATATGGAAGCACCTACAAATATAAGGCAAGGCTAGTGAAAAAAAATTTCTCCTAGGTCCAAGGTGTGGACTACCATGAGACTTTTGCACCGGTTGCAAAAATGGACTCCATCTGCCTAGTTTTGGCAATTTCAGCATCTAAGCA
>LPNX010809276.1:130784-165301 GCA_001517045.1 Pseudotsuga menziesii
TAAGTCCAAATACATATCATACCTGTTATTCCATTTTATCATGGATGAATGTGGATCTTCTCCATTCCCTTTCCTTTCAGGGATCAACCTTGAAGAAGGAAAAAACAAACCTCCCATGGACTGCACTATTTATCAACAACTGATTGGTAGCTTGTTGTACTTGACTCATTCTTAGCCTGATATATGTTATGATATGAATGCTATATCAATATAAATGCAGCAGCCCCATGACCTTCATTGGAAGTCATCCAAGAGGATCCTCCAGTACATTCAGGGAACCAGGACCTACGACATTCACTATGCTGCAGACTCCAAGCTAGAGCTAGTTGGAGACACAGATTTTGATTGGGCGGGAGATTCTATTGATTGGAAGTCTACTTCCAGATATGTCTTCATGTTTGGTGGTGGCCCCATTTTATGTTCTAGCAAAAAGTAGGATGCCATAGCATTTTCTTCAGCAGAGGCCGAGTATCAAGGAGCGGTGAATGCTTGCATCCAAGCTGTTTGGTTGCAAGGAATTCTTTCAGAGTTTGATATTGGTAGTAATTTTTCCATTGTACTCTTTTGTGACAATCAAATTTCTATTAAGATATCCACATATCCAGTTACCAGGCAGAGGACTAAGCATGTACAGATACACATGCACTATATCAGGGAGCTAGTGCATGACAGGACCATCATTATGCAATACTTCCCGACTGATGAGCAGTTTGCAGACATCTCCACCAAGAGATTTTCAAAAAAGAAGTTCATTTACCTCCGTTCATTGTTTGGGGTGAGTTAATTAGGGTGATCTAACTACTTTCAGTGTTTATCTTGAGGGGGGGGATTTCCCACTGGGTTTTCCCTCTTTTCCTAATGTAGTTTGTTTTTGAGCATTGTTTGAGTTTTAGTATTATACAGGGTGACCTATGGCATTTGTTTCCAGGGCCCTAACATTCTTATGCACTTTATGTTTTCTACTTCTCCTGAGTATAGCTTAAGGGGTGGTGTTGGAGACATTTACCACCATACACACTCATTTTGGTCAATTTGGACTAGTTAAACCACTATCCTAAGTTTTATTGACTTAATTGACATCAGAGGAGCATTGTATGACATCAAAATGAGCACACCCACACCTGCCTTCAATCAAGGAGGCTAACTAAGCCTTCTCCTTCATTCAGGGAGGCTAATTGGAGCACTACGGGGGTGATCTGAGTGTCATAAATGCACTTTATTGCTAACTGGTGGTTACAATCAGTTAAACAGAGCAGTGAAGGAACCTCCCTTAATTAAATTTATTATTTAATGATTATTTAATGAGCTGGAGTCAACAGGGGCACATCCAACCACTTCTGATGGTCAGTTACACTTCAATTAACCTCATCGGGGTTCATTGGAGTCATTGATGTGCTACCACTTGTTGGTTGGCTTGCAGTGACATGTGTTTGAGCTACTTTCAGTTAGAATCAGTCATTTATTGCACTCCGATTTCAGTTAGGACTCAATTGAGTCAATTAAGGTTTTGATCAGTGGTGAACTTGAGTGTTTACTGTGGCTTACATTCAGTTGAGCTAGACTCAGTCATTCAATTCGAATGAAATCCTTAGGAATTTGAATTGTCTTGGAATTCATGCATCTGGCATGATCATTGTATTTATCATCATTCTTTCATTTGATTATACAGAGCCGCTACTTCCATTGCAACACCATTTTGCCAATTTTATGCATATTTGTCTGAACTCTTTATGAGACTGTGTTTTCAGTTCCTAGACGACCGTGACAAATTAATACATATCTTAGATGTAGTGATACTTTCTCTCTATGTGATTTGAATTATCATGAAACACTTGGTTCTATGTCAGCTTGATGCAAATATGATTATAACAATAAATATCAGTTGCATCCATCATGACATCAAACAATTTTTACAATAACTTGTGAATCCATACTGCCTCACTATAGGATGAACATGATGAAATGTATTCAACCTCGACTATACTAAGGGAAACACTAGTATTATTTATTTTAATCCATGATATCACACTCGATCCCAAACTGAAACAACATCGATTTAGGTACCTCATCACATGTTTTGTTGCAACTAGATGAATATGTTGAGGATCCACCATATATTGAATCGAGGTGTTCAAATGAAAACATAGATTTGGTTGTGTGTTTTTTAAATACAAATTAGTGTACCAATAATCTATTTGTGTAAGGTGACATCTGCTCTTTCTGAAGAGTCATAATTCAAGAGCTTCAGGTTTGTCACCATTAGAGTGTTTGATTCATTGCAATTCAACATCCCAAATCTACTTAGGATATCAACTGTATATTTTCCTTGGTTTAGGGAAATATCATCTAGGAATTGCCATACTTCAAGAACTAGGAACTAATGCATCATTCCAAGGTATTTCATCTCGAATGCTACCACAAGCTCCTTCTTACATTCACTGATGATCCACTCCTCTCCTTTCAAAAATAGATCATCTACATACAATGGTAATATCATGATCCCGTCTTCTACAACCTTATAGTAAAGGTTGGAATCAACTTTACTTTTGGGAAATCCCAAGCTTATCAGGAATCCATGAATTCTTCTATACCATGCTCTAGGTGCTTGCTTCAACCCATATAGAGATTTATCGAGTCTGCATACATATGTAGTCTCAAAACCTAGTGGTTTTTCAATACATACTTCTTCGTATATGACACCATATAGGAAGTTTGTTTTTACATCCATGTCATGTCCCCATATTTTGGGACATTAAAAGTGTTGACCATGATGAAATTCCTATGGGCTCAAATTGAAATTAATTATTCTTCCTAGGAAAAATATTGCGAATAATTATTTTGAGGCATGTATTTAATTCAATTTCATCCTTTTATTAATTATGCAGTTAAATTATGTGTAAATAAACTTTCCAAGTCGAGTAAGCACTAGAGTCCAAAAATGTTGCCAAAATGAGAAAAGAGGAATATTTCAGGAAAAGCAGCATAAATACAAAAAGCAAGATAAAACAGGAAAAGCAGTAAAGTATGAAAAGTAGGAATGTTTATAAAATAAGGAAAGTCAAAAAAAGAGGAAAAATAAGGAAAGGAAAGTATGTCCACTCATGGGTGACCTATTCTCACAGGTCACCAAGCCAAGTAACTTGCTCAATAGGTCAACATTAATTCTATAAAAGAAGTATTCCAACTCCATTATTCAGTTTGGTTGATGATTTGATTGCTTAATGGTTATGTGAGCATTAATTCTCAGTGTTGTGCCTCAGACTGCTGGGAGATGAGCCCCAGCCTTCCATTCCCCTCTCCTTCCATCCCCTTCTCTTCCATTACAGGTGTGGAGCGTTATCTTGCAAACATTGAATGATTATTAGAGTTATTTATAGCCTCCATAAAGTTTAGGTCAAGCCTCCAATGAAGCCCTTGCTTCACCTATTCTCACAGCCCCTTGGTGGTCATGATCCGAGCTTCCTTCCCGTTATTTTTGGAGCATCATTGTAATGGTCATTCCATGATGTAATTCCTGTTCTTTACTGTCATAATATTCTGGAAATTACATTTATCAGGTCAATATATATTGTATGAATGTATTTTGGTTGTTACTCGCTGTTCACTCCTTTTTCCTGCAAAAATTCCCAGAAGAATTCCCTAATTTTCCCAATCCAAGAAGGTTTTCTGTGAATTAATTTAATTTCAGAAATTTTAATTAAACAAATTGCAACAAGCTAATATTCTGATTTGTACATCAGATCAGGGATATTATAGTCCATTTGATGTAGCTTCCATTTCATCTTGGCTTCCAATGCAAGGATAGTTCTGATTGAAGTATATATTTTTATTGGTGCAAAGATTTCTTCATAATCAATTCCTTCCTTTTGTGAAAATCCTTGTGTGACAAATATTTCTTTGAACTTTTCAACATTGCCATCTTTTGAATGCTTTGCCTTGAAAATCCATTTTGAAGAAATTACTTACTTGACCTTCAATCATGGCATCTTATCCTAAACATATTTCTATATTATAGATTGGTATTATTCGATGATGGAATCCATCCATTTTTTCCTCTTTGATGCTTCCTCAAAAGATGTTGGTTCTTCATCAACAAGGTTACACATTAATGCCACATAGTTGGAGTATAATCTTGATCTCTTACTTCCTTCTGATGCACCATATATTTCTGCTTCTTAGATTATATCATGAGCCCAAGTTGGTCCTATTTTTGTTCAAATCATCTCATGGGGTGTCTCCATTGGTCATTGGGGTTCTTCCATGTCATGATATTCTGGTATAGGTTCTTCTTCGATATCTCTAATTGGTGGTATGGTAGATTCTGTAGTTCTAGGAGCTTCCTGCTCTTCTTCATGATATTCATTTGCATAGTTTTTTTCTGTATTTGGTGAAAGCTGCATGTTCATCAAATGCGACATCTCTTCTGATATCGATCTGAACAAAAACTTGGAATGTAGATTCTATAGGATTTTGACTTGTCACTGCATCCAACAAGTATTGCCTTCTTTCCTAAAGAGTCCAATTTTGATATTTTCTCCTTGGAAATATGTAAGTACATAGAACAATCAAATATCTTTAGGTGACTACTTCAATATTTTCACTAGTGAACATCTCTTATGGAGTTTTGTTCCTAAGAAAAATGTGGGATATTCTCTTACATACATAGACTATGGTACTTGTTACTTTTTCCCATATGTGCATAGGTATATCTTGATCGAATAATTGATTTAAATACTTCCAATATAGATATATTCTTTATTTCTTTCACTCCATTCTATTGAGGATTATAGGTTGTGGTAAGATCCCTCTTAATCCCAACTTCCTTACATAAGTCCTTGAGTGAATTCTCCTCCATTATCTAATTTGAAGGTCTCGATCTTCTTTTTGGATATATTATCCATAAGAGCCTTGGATTCCTTTAAATTTTCAAATACTTAATATTTTCCTTTCAAAAAATAGATCAAAGTATCACGAGAGTAGTCATCAATTAAAGAGACATAATAAACATACTTTCTTAAGGAAGTAGCTGATATTGGTATGTACACATCTGAGTGGACAATATCCATGATTCAGTTTCTTTGTTTCTACTTCCTAGGAATGGGTTCTTGGCCTTCTTTCCTTAATAACATCCTTTGCATACTCCTTCATGATTGATCTGGATATCCGGTAGACCTGTCACTACCTTTCTTACAATTGGAATCTCTTTGTAGTTCACATGAGAAAATATTATATGCCAAAGTTCACAGGGACTGATGGTACTGGATGTAAGAGTTGAATCCATGTGCCCCTTCAATTTGTATATTCCTCTTTCTTCAAAACCAATTACAACAGAATCATCTATTGTCTTTCCTTTTGGCCACATAATAAATTCACCATCTACAAAGGAAACTCTAAAACCTTTCTTATCTGGAAATGAATTAGAAATAATATTCTTCTTCAAGTCTGGAAAATGTCACATCCCCACCCTTCTACTAGAGAGGTAAAATGACCATTATGTGATCTAATGTAGGAAATCTAAGCCCCATGAACATGATAAATAAATTTAAATGCATTGAACATAACATATATAGATGCCTAATGCAATCTACAACAGAAGCATACACATTGATTCAACATTCACATGTTCATCATATTTCATTAGCAAATACAAATGCATAGATTAACATAGAGATACTTATCTTATGAAGAAGCTTGTCCCATAACTAGATATGTCGTTGCAACATTCCACCCAACCGCAGGCTAGTGTAGTCATCAATATCTCAGTGGAACTGCCACCCCTGAGCTGGGCATGATTCCCACAAGGAATAAGGGACATTAGTAGACTCAAACATAGCCAAGGATACAACAAAAACTTAGCTAAGCCAACATAGTTGGGTTTATTAGGCTACAAAGGAGCTGGAAAGCCTGATTGCTAAGCTAGTGAGGTCAACCATAGAGATATGAATCCATGCACTAGATCTAGCTTGTATTCTAAAACATCTACACACCCAACACAAGGAAGCATCTTCTTCTCCACTACATAGTCCCTCGGGCTATGAATTCCCTTCCAGTGCTATTCAGGGTGTGCAAAGAAGAAAACCAACCCACTAGATATGTATGTGAGGTTCCTTCTTATACTAGGTTTATCAAGCTAGTTCAGACCCTATTTCCACTCCCAAACCAGTTCAAAGACCAAACAAAATATGTATACACAACAATTACAGTTCTGGGATTGAAGGAAAACATCACAGAGGCCAAAACTAGAAATGGAAATTGAGTAAAACAACACAACCTATGCAATTCGTTTTCATAAATGTTTATTTCCTTCACATGGGAAAAAACAAATTCATCCAACACCTGAAAATCATGGGTCTCTTCTCCCACTCATTGTGGAACCCAAAAAAATTTTTCCTGGCTGGGTAATGAGGAAAACAACAACAAAAAATCCCAACAGGGATCCAAGCCACTGAATGTTAGAAATAAAAAAAATTCCTAGCCATGGGGAAAAACACAGGAAATTGAAAAAATGTGAATGAGGGTGTACAAGAGCTCCAAAAATGTGAATGAAGAGGACGACACAAATTCATGGTAGAATGGGCATACGTTTTTGGGTTTTTACTTGCCCCAGGAGTCAAAACACATTTTTCAAAAACTGATGGCTTCTCTAATTCGAATTTGGGCTGCCATACCTTGCCCATCCCATGCAATAACCAACTCAACCAATTTCTTGTAGTAATAGATGATTGGTTCAATAAGACAAGAAAGGTAGTTGACAGTTTTGATGGGTTATCCCTTTGACATTTGGATTTTCCCCATTGGCCCAAAGGTTTGAATATCCCCCCCTTATCCTTAGGAAATCATGCCCCCATCTCATTATTTGTTGCATTGAAATAGTTTGTTGTGGGTTTTCAATTAAATTGCATATTTACATGATGTCCAAAATTATAATGTGTTGGCTAGAAAAAAATACCATCGACAACGATTTTTAATTGCCGAAACATAAAACGCTAAATTGATGGTGGGGATTTTGCCTTTAGCTCCACACCATGATTAATTAAAATATATACAACATATACATTTAATGCAAACGAGGTCAAAATCAAGGTGTTACATTCCCCTCCCCCTTCAACAGTATTGTCCTCAGTGCTTTACAAAATTGAATAAAATGCCACACTGGTACCTCCCTTAATTCTCCACATAATTGAACAAAAATGGATGTGTCAATCACATGGCATCCTTTAGCTCCCATGTAGCCTCTTTAGGAACTCAATGCCAACATTGCACCTTTACCTACCCTATGGATCGGTTCCAAAACATTGTGACCTTCTTGTCGAGGATGCACACTGGATCGATTTGGAACCCTCACTTGGGTTCCACTTAAATCACATCCCAATTTATCACATGGTTAGGATCATGTACATATTTCTTAAGCAAAGAAACATGAAAAACATTATGAGCTCTAGTGCTATCAGGAAATGCAATTCTATATGCAATTGGCCCTATTCTTTCAAGCACTTCAAATGACCCACAATATCTAAGTGACAACTTGGCACAACTTCCAAGCTTCAAGGAACTCTTCCTTTCCCTCACTCTGAGGTAAACATGATCCGCAAGGATTCTTTTCTATCTGTCCTAGGCTGCTTTCAAATTTTTCCTGATCTTTACAACCTCCTGCTCCATCTCCTTGAATAATTCTAGTCCAAGCACAACCTTGTTCACTAGATTATCCCAAGTCATTGGTGTCCTACACCTCCTGCCATACAAAGCTTCATATGGACTCATCCCCAAGGATGTTATCTATCCATTGTTTAACGCAAACTCTACCAAGTGTAAATAATCTTCCCACTTGGTTGGTTTTTCCATTACATACATGCGAAGCATGTCTTCAAGCACTTGGTTCACTCTCTCTGTCTGGCCATTAGTCTGAGGACGATAGGCAGTGCTGAATTTCAACTTTGTACCCAAATATGCAAACAACCCCTTCCATAAATTGGAAGTGAATTTGACATCTCTGTCAGAGACTATTTCCTTAGGAAATCCATGAAATTTGAAAATCTCCTTCATGAAGATATTTGCAATGTCATCAGTCTTATGCATAGAATTAACTGGTATAAAATGTGTTTCCTTTGTCAACTTGTCCACCACAACCATGATAGAATCATGTTGTCTCCAAGTCATTGGAAATCCTGTAATAAAATCCATGGAAATAACTTCCCATTTCCATTCTGGAACTGTCAAAGGCTGCAACAAACCTACTGGGTGTTGGTGCTCAACCTTCACATGTTGACATTTCATGCACCTAGAAATATATTCAGTCATGTCCTTTTTCATTTCTGGTCAAAAGTACTGCTTTCTAGCTGTAGCAATTGTTTTCTGATATCGTGGGTGACCTGAATATGGAGCTTGATGGATCTCATCCATAACAACTCTCCTCAAATATTCTACATTTGGAATATAAATTCTGTTCTTACAGGTAAGAATTCCATCTTCTTCCAATTTATATCCCTCATAATTCCTTTCAAGGATTTGCTGTTGCAAATTGTCTTTACCTGCACATACATTTCATCTTTGATAGTATGACTAACAATTTGATGTCTCAAATATCATCAGAAAATACTAAGAGATGCCACATGCATTTCCTGCACCTTCCATAAAGTGCATCAGCTACCTTATTCTCTTTTCCTTTTATGTGTTTGATTTCAAAATCAAACTCACATAAAAAATCCATCCATTTAGCTTTCCTAGAATTTAACATTGGCTGATCAAACAAGTACTTTAGACCACAATGGTCTGTCCTTAGCTCAAATATTCTGCCCATCAAGTAATGCCTCCACATCTTGAGAGCATGTACTATGGCTGCAAGTTCATGATCATGAGTAGCATAGTTCTTCTCATGCTCCTTCAAATTTCTTGCCTCATAGCATATCATGTGGTTTTCTTACATAAGGAATCCTCCAATCCCTTGACCACATGCAGCAGTACACACCACAAAATATCTTTTTGGGTCGACAATATTCAAGACTTGTGCACTTGTGAGAATATTCTTCAATTTCTAGAAGCTTTCTTCGCACCTTAATGGCCATTAAAAATTTATTCCCTTCTTCTCCAAAGAAGTGAATAGATGTGCAACCTTGGAGAATCCTTCAATGAATCTCATGTAGTATCCTGCAAGTCCCATAAAAGATCTTACATCTGTCACATTTCTTGGAGTAGGCCAATTCATAATGGCCTCAATCTTCTTAGGGTCCATAGATATACCCTCTTCTGAGATAATGTGACCTAAATAATGAATCCTATCCTTATAGAAGTCACACTTGCTCATATTTGCATACAACTTATGCTCCTTGATCAATTTCCATGCCAATCTCAAATGTTCTTCATGTTCTTCTTTATTCTTAGAATAAATAAGGATTTCATCAAGGAAAACAAGAAAAAACTTATCCAAATACCTGCTGAAGACACTATTCATAAGGCACAAAAATGTAGTTGGTGCATTTGTGAGACCAAATGGTACCACTACAAAATCATAATGTCCATACCTTGTCCTAAAGGTTGTCTTACAAATGTCTTCATCCTTGATTCTCACCTGATGGTAACCAGACCTCAAGTCAATCTTGGAAAATACCTTTTCTCCTCTCATTTGATCAAAGAGGTCATCAATCCTAGGAAAAGGGTATTTATTATTCATAGTGACTTTGTTCAGTTTCCTGTAGTCAATACACAACCTAAGTGTACCATCTCTCTTCTTCACAAACAGAACTGGTGCTCCCCAAGGAGACACACTCGACTTGATATGCTTCTTCTCCAACAACTCTTGCAGTTTCATATTCAGCTCTATCATTTATGGTGTACTCATCCTGTAGGATGTATTGGGTATTGGTGATGCTCCTAGCACAAGTTCAATTGTGAAATCAATGTACCTGTTTGGAGGAAGTTCTAGAATATCATCAGGAAAAACATCCTTTAGTTCTTGCAATACATGATAGTCCTCCAACCTAATAGTTTCATTCTCTGCTGCTTCCAAAGCATGTTTTGCATGCACTCTGCAACCTTTCCTATAACAATTATTTAGCTACATTGCTGAAATCTGCCTAACCGAAATCACCTTTGTAATGCCTCTTACAAATATTGTGTTCCCTTCTTCATCCATGCATTCAAAAGTATTATTATAACAGTCAAGATTTACCCTGTCGGGTTCTAACAAATCCATTCCAATGAGAAATTCATAGGAACCAAGTGGTAGAAAATTTAGATCTACACAAGTGACCAATCCATTCATAAATAATGGGCATTTCTCTACCACTTCACTAACCTTTCTCTTAGTTCCAGTGGCTAGCTGAACTAACCAATATTTTCTATGCTTTACTTTCTTCAAAGCACAAATCTCCACTACTCTAGAAGTAATGTAACTGTGAGTAGAACCAGGGTCAATCAAAATAGAAATAGATTGCTCAACAATCTTACCTACAATTTCAACCACAGTTGACTGGTGGTCTTCCTAGAGGTCCTCCAATGCTACATAAATCTTAGGGATGACCCTTTCTACTTGACCCAAAGTTTTTGCTTCTTGAATGTTGTAAGCTGGCCTTGAATTCTCATTCTCAAGTGGATAATTCCTGCACATGTGGGGTCCTCCACATTTCCAACATTGGAGTGGTTCTCTGTTCTGTTGTGGTTCTTTGGGATTTTCTCCCACCACTTTGGCTGGCTGCTTCTCAACTTGGGATGGTTTCTTCTATTGATTCCTGAAGTTAGAAGGTTTGAAACCTTTCTTCGTTTGGTAATACTTCTCATTCTTTTTGTCCTTCCATTTCTTATGGTAATCAAGTTTTCCTTTTCTTTTGTCATAGCAATACTTAGCCTTCCTGATTGCTTCTTCCATAGTTCTAGGTTCATAAAACTCAAGTCTGTCTTTGTAATACTATGGCAATCCACTCAAGAAACATTGGATTTTCACTTTTTCATCTTTGATGTACTTGACATACCTCAATAGATCCAATAACTTATTTTCATACTCTTCCATGGTTTATTGTCCCAATCTCAACTCATGGAATTCTTTGATATTATCATCATAGTACCTGTCAGAGAGGTACTTCTGCTTGAAATAATTCTGGAACTGCTTCCACACAATATTCCTTTCATTGATCTTCTTTACTTTCCTGAAATGATCCCACCATATGGATTCCCTTCCAGTCAAATTGAATATGGCTACCCTAGCCTTCATATTTCTTCAATAGTCTTGGACTTGTAAATATTTTCTCATTCCCACAAGCCAAGATTCAACTTCTTGTCCATTATTTACCTCACCATTGAAGGTAGGTGGCCTTGACTTCTTAAATTCATCATGGAAACGGTTCTGGTAGCACCTCTTTCTCTTATTCTCATGAGAAGGAGAACTTCAACCACCAGTGGATCCTTCAGAGTCAGATGACCCACTAGGAGATATCTTTCTTCTTCTAGCAGTGCACTTACTCCCTTCTGGTCTTACTATCTGGTCCCCATATTTTATCTGCCTCTAGATTTCTATCAAATTTTGTAGCACGACTACATTTAGCTGATTCTGCTCCTCCTGAGCCTTAACCAATATTTCATTATCTTACCTGTAACTTTGCATCTCTACCGCTAGGCTCCTCATGGTGGCTGCAAAATATGGGGGAGTATTTTGAAGCCTCCTCCCATTAGACTTCGTCTCATCAATTCCAACACAGACATTTTCCCCCATAGCATCTTCCTCGTGCTCATACATGTCATAGGTTCTCATGGCTCAGCCAAACCAACTTTACTAAATTGCACTATCTAGAATACTTTCTTTGAAGGTGACTATGATTCTGCAAAATGTGCTAATAAACAAAACTGTTAGCTGCATAACATTCACAAGAATTTATTCATTACTTACCTATATTTGGAAAAATCTCATATTGACAATCATAGAAATATTTTTTTTGTAAATATTCCATTTTCATGCAATTTGGTGCACAAACTCCCTTCCATTTTTGATATTTAGATCCACTGCAATCCCACTGAAAAACCTGCTAAATTACCTTGTTTTGGCTAAATTTTCAATTTCCTTCTGACGTGTCAGCAAACTCACCAAAATTTTTCCAACATGTCGGCTCCATTTTCCTTTTCCTTCCAACTTGTCGAAAAAATTCCAAACTTCCACTCGATGCATCGAAAAAATTTTAGACTTTCACCCGCTGCATCGAAAAAATTTCAAACTTTCACCTACTATGCCACTCCTTCCGCCGTAGAGAAAAAATTTCCAACTTTCTTCTAATTGGACACTTACCAAAACTGTCATCGTTGTAGAAAAATTATAAAATTTCTTCGGCTTAGCAACTTGCCGAGCCTTCCACCATTGCGGAAAGATTTCTAAGTTTCATCTGGCCAAGACTTCCTCCGTTGCAGAAATATTTCTGAGTTTCCTCCAGTCTGCTCAGCCGATGCATCTACAAAATTTTCTCCAAAATTTGCTGATTTCCATACTTACAACATTTTTTTTGGAAAATGTTCTTCCTTCCCGTCAGCTCGACTTTGCCGACACTCATCGGGTCAATTCTCAACTTCCACCTATTTTTGTGGGTCCAATATCAACTTCCACCCACCGCATATCGTCTCTTCTTCAACTAACTTCAATCGACATGTGTTTTCTCAACTTCATCTAACCAGGCTAGCACAACCTTAAAACACTTAGAATTTTTTTTTGAAGATTTTTCTTCCACTGTCTTCTTGTTGGCTCCATACCTCTCTTCTCTCCAATGCCATCGATGAAATGTTGCCGACTAGCCCAACACGCCTCGACTGCATTTCCTGTCGGCTCCCTCTTGCCAACGTAGCCATCGAATCAACTCGTCTTTAGCTTTCTCAGTCGCCATAAAAAGGAATGCTCATCACTTAGAAAAATATAAGTTTTCCTGCTGCTGTTAGCTTCTCCCTGCTGAACATTGGTTGATCCTTCATGGTCCATTAAGGCCTAAAGCTCAACATGAGATCTGATACAACAGTTTCATGTCCCCACCATTCTACTAGAGAGGGAACACGACCATTATGTTATCTAATCCGGACAATCCAAGCCACATGAACATGATAAATAAATTTAAATTCATTGAACATAACATATATAGATGCCTAATGCAATCTAGAGCGGAAGCATACACATTCATTCAACATTCACATGTTCATCATATTTCATTAGCAAATACAAATGCAAAGATTAATACTGATATACTTATCTTATAAAGAAGCTTGTCCCACAACCAGCTATGTCACTGCAACGTTCCACCCAACCACAGGCCAGTGTGCTCATCAATATCTTAGCGGCACTGCCACCCCTAAGTTGGGCCTAATTCCCACAAGGAATAAGGGAACACTAGCAGACTCACACATAACCAAGGATAAAACAAAAACTGAGCCAATCCAACATAGTTGGGTTTATCAGGATGCAAAGGAGCTAGAAAAGCTGATTACTAAGCTAGTGAGCTCAACCACAGAGCTATGAACCCTTGCACTAGATCTATCCTATCTTCTAAAACATTTACACACCCAAAAAAAGGAAGAATCTCCTTCTTTGCTACACATACCCTCGGGCTATGCCTTACCTTCTAGTGCTATTCAGGGTGTGCAAAGAAGAAAACCAGCCCCTTAGATCTGTCTGTAAGGTTCTTTCTTATACTAGGTTTATCAAGCTAGTTCAGACCCTGTTTCCAATCCCAAACCAGTTTAGATACCAAACAAAATATGTATACACAACAATTACGGTTCTAGTACTGAAGGAAAACATCACAGAGGCCAAAATCAGAAATGGCAATTGAGTAAAACAACTCAGCCTTTGTAATTCATTTTCAGAAACATTTATTTCCTTCATGTGGGAAAAAACAGATTCATCCAACAGCCAAAAATCATGGGTGTCTTCTCCCACTCATTATGCAATCCAAAAACATTTTTCCTAGCTAGGTAATGAGGAAAAAATAAACAAAAACGCCTATCAGGGATCCCAGCCACTGAATGTTAGAAAAACAACTTCCTAGCCATGGGGAAAAACACAGGAAACTACAAAAACATGAATGAGGGTGTACATGAGCTCCAAAAACATGAATGCAGAGGAGGACATGAATGCATGGTAGAATGTGCATATGTTTTTGGGTTTTTACATGCCCCAGGAGTCAGAGTTTTTAAAAAACTGATGGCTTCTCCAATTTGAATTTGGGCGGCCATACCTTTCCCATCCCATGCAATAACCAACTCAACCAATTTCTTGTAGTAATAAATGATTGGGTGAATAAGACAAGAAAGGTAGTTGACAGGTTTGATGGGTTCTCCCTTTGACATTTGGATTTTCCCCATTGGCCCAAAAGTTTGAATATCCCCCCTGTTATCCTTAGGGAATCATGCCCCCATCTCATTATTTGTTGCATTGACATAGCTAGTTATGGGTTTTTAATTAAATTGCATATTTACATGATGTCCAAAATTATAATGTGTCATCTAGCACAAAATACCATTGGCAAGGATTTTTAATTGGTGAAACATAAAACGATAAATCGATGGTGGGGATTTTCCCTTTAGCTCCACACCATGATTAATTACAATATATACATTATATACATTTAATGCAAATGGGGTCAAAACCAGGGTCTTATAGAAAATATAAGACTTCTTTCATCTTCATGGACTTTCTGGATTTTTGTTTGTAAGAGGATTCTCCCATTCCTCTAATGGGGTATTGATAATCATAACTTGTACCTTGTGTGAATAGTCTTTTTGGGTTAGACATAGAGAAAATATTTGTGACCTATCATATGTTTTGAAGCACCACTATTTATAAGCCAAGTGTCATTTTCATGAGAGACTGATCCCATGAGAGCTTAAATTAGGACATACTCTTCACTAGAGTCTTCATTTTCTCTATCCCTCTCTTCATCTAGTTCATTTTATTCAGCTGCATATGCATGGTACTTTCAGTTCTTCTTCTTGAACTTATCTTTCTTATGAGGACAATTTCTATCAATGTGTTCCATCTTATGACATGCATAACATTCAAATAATGAGTAATCCTTTCTAGGTCTCTCACCTCTTTTGAAGTATTTTGGTCTTCTAGGAGGCGATCCTCAATTCTTTTTTTTTTCCATTCTTTGCATGAGCAGTTAGATATTGATATTCATTATTATTTAACTTCTCTTCTATATTTACTATCCTTCCTTCTTCTTGTACACATTATTCCCATTGTTTGCTGAACTTGGTTATCTTTTTTCTAGCACATATTCTTGTAACAAAGGAGTCCCATTCTTTTGGAAGAACATTTGAAGGTGGTCATCCGAACTTCTGATTCTTCCACCATGTCAACAATGGTTTGTAATTTTTCTTTGATCTAAGATAATCTTGAGAAGTATGATTGCATAGTTTCTGCATTTTGTATCTTAACATCCTTGAGTTGGTTTCAAGGTCATTCTTCTATTGATGTTCTTCCATTCAAATAGACTTGTCAGTGCATCGAACATTTTCTTTGGAGTATTATTTGAATATACTTAGGGGATAACATTATCCTTGATAGAATCATCTATGATCCTCTTGTATTTTATCATATCCATATTGTGCTTGGCCTTTGCCTCATCTCCCTCTGGTTCCTTGATCTCATCTTTGATGTAGCCTTCTAGGTCATGTTATTCAAGCATGAGCATGACTTTGTAATTCCATAATATGAAGTTCTTTTCTCCCTCAATCTTTTCATAAATATTGGTATTGTTTGTCATCTTTAATGAATGAGAACCTCAAATGGAAATATAGGAGATAGAAATTACCAATTTGAGGACTTCTTTTGAATTGCTTTAGGATGACCTAAGGCTTGATTGAAAAATCCTAATTTTCCAAATGTGGTCACTTGCAAAACTGATTGGAGGAAAATATGTGCCTCCCAAGGAGATCTAGGAGGTATCTTTCTTTTTTGGAATCTATGGATGAAACCTTGAAAAATATGATGCCCTAGTTTCTTCCAGCAGTAGTGGTAGGTCAAAAAAATGAAATTCCATAGAATTGAAAAATGCTTCAACATAAATATGCACCTTCCTAGGGTGAATTGAATGGTCTTTATTCTAATGATCTGTGTAGGGATGTGTTTGGAATAGTGAACCCTAGCGTGTTAACTTGCGGAAAAAATGCTACACAATGCCTTCTTTCAGGCTGTATCTGATACATGTTATATTTTAAAATTTCTTATGCCAAAACAAAAGGATCACTGAAAAAATAACAAGAAAAACAAAAGAGAACAAAAATATTTATCCCAGGAAACCCTTGTAGGGAAGAAAACACAACAAAACTTCCTTGATATAGACTTCAACCAATTACAATGGAAGGCCCAAGAAATAAGACTATACAACTTCCTCCTCCTCAGATGGAATGTTGCTTCTCTCTATAGCAAACTTACTTGAGTGCTCACCATGTCCAAATGAGGGAGGCACCTCTCCTATTTATACTAATCACCTAAGAGGCCTAATAACCCAATAGGGGCAACTTTTCCTTGCTTCCAAGGCTGAATTTACTTGGGAGACCAAAAAATACATTTAATAATACTTTTGTGGGCACTACTGATCCGAATTACATTAGAGGTTTTACCTCAAGAATTTAAATGACCAAATACAACAATAACATCCCTAATCGAAGGAACAACATTTCCAGAAGGGGTGATCATAATAATAATAATACAAAATAGAATATCTTTCATTGTTACATTTATTTAACAAAACATATTAGTAAAAATAGGATTTCATGGAAGATCATTGAGAAACATCCTCCGATTTTATGACACTGGCCCATGGATTCCAATCAAAGGTATATTACATGGACGTAACATTTAGGCAAATTTATTCCTCCAATTACTTTGCATTTTCCAATATTCCTGCTAATAACCATAGGGTCCCATTTCTTGACTACGACTTAACATCAATGTCATAATGAATAGCCAAATTTTCCCCCTTGGGTGTGCACACCATTACAACTCCTCTCATATTTTGACACCCATGATGTTAAATCCTCACAAGTCCAAGGAATTTGATCAGTCAACCAGTTGGTCCAAAAGAAACGACATACCATTTCCTTGCATTATGATACCGATACCCCTCACATTCCTTGACACATGTTATTATTATGACTCATAGGTAACCTCTCATGCCCCTCATGATAAACATACTATCTGTGTTCCCCTTCATATCATCAATAATCAATAAGACACCAACGACTCCCCCACCCTTTGAAGACACCAATTTCACTAAGTTATCCCTGCATGATCATTTTGCATGGAATTGATTCATGAGGAACATGTCTTCTCATTCACAAAAAGCATCCCATCATCATATAAATTATTCCTCGAGTCACTCAAAATCGTGGGAACCCTAGTGATAGTTATTTATGTACATCTAGTCCCTCAATTCACAAAAAATGTAGGTACCCCATCACACTATTATTTTGGAATCATCCCTTGTTCACCCTTGATCGATGTATTTGAGTCCCTATAACCCAAACACTATTAGTCTTGTCATTCACCTTACCTCATCAATAATATGTCTCTGATAAATCCCTTCATCTACAGTATATTTCCTTGAGTCACTCCCTCCATCAACATTTGAAGAATGATGTTGTCAATTACTCACCCATGTTTACATCGATATAGGGAAGTCACGAGCCCTAGTCTTGTCATCTAGTATTTTTATAAATCTATCATTTCCGCAATTATTTACAAAATGATATTGGTTCCTTTACATTGGATTTGGTTCAATCCATGAAAAAATATTGGTGGCATGCTCACTCAATGCTCTCCTTGGTGCACAGTATGATTCTAACTAAATTCCTTTGTGTGTAGTATTCTTCCAGCTTCCTTTATTGGTGCCAGTTGAACTAAGACAAAACTTGGGTTCCAACATGCCCCCAACACTATGATGCATCTCATCTTGAGCCACACAAATCAGGGATCTAATGCTTCCATTGATGGAAGAAATGTGCGAAGACTATCGACAAATGATTGAAATCCTATCTAGATGGCCTAGAACTAACTAATGATGTCAGTGACCTTATTGAAGAACGATTCCATGTATTATTTTTTTCTTCTCCTTACTTCTAGTTTAGCTTTCTAGGAGAGGGGAAGGACTTATGTTTCATTTGTGTGGAGCTCAGCCATATTATCAAAGTTTTTTGTGTGCCTCTTGGATGTTGTCCTATATGCTCAAAGTACTATTGAAATGAAATGATCCCAATCATCACACATTAGATTGTAGACCTTTGTGAAATCCTACACCAAAATATTATTGAAATATTCCACTATTAAATTGGACATGGAATGGTATGATGTACTCCTCTGTTGGTATATCATCAATTTTTTTATTAGCATAGAGACAGTGGACTTCAAGAGATGGGTTTCCTAATCGCTAAAAAACACCTTTGGGAATCCAAACCTAGTGATGATATACTCCAATATGAACCAAATGACAATGTTTGATGTAAAGTACTTCATTGGAATAATTTTTGACCACCTTGTCAAGTACTCTATCATGGTAATGATGTACTGTGTGCCACATTAGAGGAAATTTGAGGTCTAAAATGGGCCTCCTAAGGAAAATAATAAAATAATAGTTAAAATAATAAAATAATAGTTATTAATTTTGGAGGAAGANACTACCTTTTTTGTTCATATTTTCGACATATCTCCCTGTGGATTTACTCAAATTCCAATAGGGAGAGCTCATTATATGCGGAATTTAATTCTACTTCCAACGAGTACCCACACTACATACTTTTGATAGACCCCACTACCCCAAAAATAAGAAATACCTGAAAAAATGTGATGATGACATCATCATCATGTTTTTTTCAAGTATTTCATATTTTTGGGATAGCGGGGTCCATCAAAAGTATGAAGTGTGGGTACTTGTTTGATGCAGAATTAAATTCCACATACAATGAGCTCTCTCGCTCAGAATTTGAGTAAAAACACAGGGAGATATGTCGAAAATATGAACAAAAAAAGCAGTTTTCTTTTATGACAAATATGTCAATTCACCCATTATGGTTGACTCATTTTTTTGAAATTATATTGGTTCTTGAATTCCAACTCACAAAATTTATTTTTGGCATGTTTTCTTATAAGGCCCATTTTAGACCCCAAATTTCCTCTAATGATTATTTGTGCTGGTGTGTTGATGGGACCCACAAAATAAATCACTCATTTCTCAAAAGTCTTGAGTGCAATGACAACGAAGAGAGGAATCTCATCCCCATGTGTTGAATTTCCGACCACTAGAAAATATCACACTATTTTTAATATATATTAGTTTCGTTGAATAGTGAAGGCACCAAAGGCTTGCATGCAACACCTTATGCATAGTAGCATTCCTTACATAATTTATTCCCATAATGTCTTATAATTTATTCCCATAATGTCTTATGTGATTCCCACAAGATAAGTAGGAATTCATGTTCTAGTGCACACCTACACAATATGCCATCGGATCCCAACTTGTAGATATGTGTTGCAATCAACTAAAAAATATCACTGCATGTTACTAGTTTCTTGTGCTATGCAATTGCGTAATATTCTGGTGTGTGACCAATGACATAAAATGTTGTAATTTCACTTAATTAATCTACTACAACCTCATTGTCGAACAAATGTTCATAAGGGAGATCGTCGACCAAACTTTATCCTTCTTCTCTAGACTCAATTCTAGACATATGATCTAGATCAACATTATGCTTCCCTGGCTTGACAATGACCTCAAACTTAAATTCTTAAAAAATGAGCATCCATCAGAAAATGCATCTCCCTAACACTTGCTTATTGACCAAATACCTCAAAGTAGAATTCTCTTTAAAGGACTTAGAAATACTCCCCAACAAGTAGTGTAGAAAGTTTTCCAGGCATGCACCATCACCAAGCCTTCACACTCAGTAGTGGTATATTTTTTCTTAGATATGTATAAATTTCTACTGGTGAAGGAAATGAGGTGATCAATGTTTCCCTCCCCTGACTAGGCTAGAATTCCACCCAACGCCATCGATGATGCATCAACATGCACATCCAATCTGGAAAAATTAAAATTGACACACTAACCAACTTATCATTAATGATGTCCAATTATTTCCAGGACTCCAACATCCATACATACTTGATCTCTTTCTTCAAGAAATCATCTAGCGACATTGTAATACTGACATATTTCTTGATGAATTTCTTGTACTAGCTAGTGTGTCCTAGAGTTACATGTAACTATTTGGCTAATGTTGGGGTTGGTAAATTCACAATGACCACAATCTTTTCTGGATCAACCAGTATACCTTTATTGCACAAATCATTCCCCAAGAGGATCCCAAATTAGGTGCAAAAAATACACTTCTTTAGGTTTAGAGAGGTTTTCATTTTATTTCAATTATCTATCATGAATCTTAGTACCTACAAATGATATTTCAATCGATTGAACTTTCACCCGTCATCCAAATATAACTCCAAGAACTTATTCATAAATTCCTTGAATGAAACCACCACTATTCTTGAAAATACAGTTGTTGCATTATTCATCCTAAAGTTCATTACATTATAGGAAAACAAGCCCCACTTTGCTGGAAAATTAGTCTTTGTGCAATTCTCCTCTGTTATGCGGACTTGATGGTATCCGAAGAATTCATTAGTGAAAGAACATGATTCTTATCCTCTTAAATTTTCTAGTTCCTCATCGGTAAATGGTGCAAGGAATGGGTCATGGATACATGCTACATCCAGGTTCCTCAGATCCACACAGATTTGAATCTCTCATGTCTTCTTGTTCTGGACCACCATAGTGTTGATCCACTCTGATTATTCAATTGCAAAAATAATTCTTGTGTCCAACATGCATTCTAGTTCCTTGAGCACCTTATCCTTATATTTAGGGTTCACTCTATATGGTATTTTCTTCACTATATTTCTCCCTCCTTTAGATGAATCTTCATTTCCCATAAAGTACCTGCGATCCCTTTCATTGCCAAAAAATTATGCAGAAATATATATTGATATTCCTTTAGCAAGACGACTATCATGATGACTATCTCATTATACCAATAGTCACGTATAATGACCATATTAGTTTCCTCGTTGATGGAAATATTGTATCTCTTTGTCTTTCGGGGATCTCTAAAGTTTGGTTTAGTATTGGTGGATGAATCATCCTGCACCACTTGCTCTCCTATAGTCTCCATGATCTGTAAGATATGTGGATCCTATTCTTCATAGTCATACTTACTATAAAATTTCCAATAATATATTGGTTTTTTTATCCATACTAAGTCCTTATCATATGCATAGAATGGATTTTACAGTACATCATGTTGTGGTATTTCTCCAAACATGAAATAATTCATTAGATAGAGGAAATTGTCTAGGTTAGGATATGTAATGTTGAACCAGAATGTGGCAATGAATTGAGAATACACCTTCTCCCAAGTAATTCTCTCATAAGTCCTACTTTTCCTTCTTCTTTCCTATTGAACATACCATCCGGGCAGTATGACATCTACTATATCCTAGAGTTGACGCACCTACTAACTACGTAGTACACTTTTCATCTCCCATTGCTATTGATAGAACTTAATGTTTTATTTGGATCCTCAATCCCATTGTATATGTTGATAAGCTTCAAGTATGTAGTAGGATAGAACCTCACCTTGATACATGTATCAAAATTTTCCCAACTATTCAGATCCTCTCCATGGGTCATCCACCATTGCGCAAGAATCCCTTGGGTTATGACATCCATTGCTTTTACTCACTTTTCCTATGAGACTCAAGATTGCATTTGTTTGAGGAAAGTAGCCACTTTCTCTATTCCACTAAAAACTAGTCTATTGGGAAGCTCTGACCCAATCCAACACATATAAGTTATGATTAGTCAACATCTTCTTGTAGACATCTCATAGATCTGTTTCTGCTAGTGATTTAGTGCATTTTGTGAATCCATGTCAAAAGAGAAAACATTGTGCCAACTAATCTACCCATTAGTAGTGGGGTTAACATGAACTTCCTTCCTCCTAGTAACATTATATATATTTTCAATTCTGACACTACTAGGATCATCCTTGATTGGTTCCATCTATATTGCTCCTTATGTGACATCCAAGGTAGCCACCACTTGCACTTCCTATGACGCAACAAACATGCACCTCTGTTTCAAATTTAGAATAGTTTTGTTGTCAAATTCCCATTCAATCCCCAACAAGTATGGATAGGGATGAGTATCCTCCAAGATATTAGTGACTTCAAATTCTACCACTATCTTAACTGTATCAATGTTCACCTCCACATTAGTCATCCTCCCCAAACTGGGTATAAATTGTACTAATTGGATAGTTTGAGTTGTAGAGGAGATCATACCAATATTGTACTTCCCATTGAATCCCATGATTTCTTGGGAAGAATGTTTACATCCGACCCCAATTCAAACATTACAACTTTCATATTGTACCTACATCTCAAGGGACATTTTGAAATCCTTTCAAATTCTTCATTTATTTCCCACACCATGTGTGTTCTTTTTGGAAAGTGATGCATGAATGGTTCTTCAACTTTATTCAACATTGTTGGGTGTTATAATATCTAAATTAATTCACCTAATCTTTAATTATCGTCTGGGGTTGGTAGTATTAGAGTTGACACAAAAGATATGCGAAGGTAGAGGGGTTGTTATGGTGTCATGGAAATATTTTAACAAACAAAATATTGAAAGATCTTTCAAAATGAAAAACCGAGTCAAACTCCTAAGAATTCAACAATTAAGTTAATTAAATTGGGACATAATATTAAACTAAATAATTGATAATTTATTAAACTGAAAATGATACTATTAAAAACTAATCTTTAAATTATAATCTAAGAGGGAAGGAAAACCTAATTAATAAGCAAGTAGAAAACTTAATAGAACAAGCAAGTAGAAAACTTAATAAAGAAAATTAAATAGAAAGAAACAAGTAGAAAACTTAATAGGAATGTCTTTGAATTATGTCCTACAAGTCTCTTTCAGGAATCACACAATAAAAAAGGAACAACCTAAAAACATACTAAGGATAACACATATAACACTAAATTTACATGCAAAGGATAAATCAATCCAAAGGCATAAACAAAAAACGATATATCGGTAAAATGAAATCAGAAACAAATTCAAGAAACAAAACATAACACAGCTTAACACATATTCAAGGAGAAAAGAAGTAAAGAAAATCACAAAACTTTAATACATAACCTAAAACACTCTAACTTTAACTTCAATGTTAAATAAAATTGTTATCTAACTATCTCAATAAAAACATAACAAGATAGAATTGAAAACAATCTAAAATACATAAAAAAAAACACTAAAAATGAAACTAAAGGCTGAATGACAGACTGAACTGTAGGTTTGAAAGGGGTGATTGAATGACAATTTAAACAGGCTATCCAAATCACAGCCTACACAATTAAAATTAACCTAAATGATATAATCTTCAACTGAATTCATGCAGATGCAGATCTAATACATAAAGGCAATAAGTAAACCTACTTATTAAGCAAATTTAACAGTGACATGAACTTAAACAAATTCATAAACATAAACATAAAGAAATCATTGCATGTTAATAAACAAACTGAAATTTAAATTGTATAAACTGATAACTTATAACAGAAAATAGACAGAACTGAATTTAAAAGCAATATATCTATTTACTTGTAAATAAACTGAACAGGAAACTAGGAATGAAAATACTGAAAATAGATTCAAAAGCAAACCATGCACGCAATCTAGTTACTTAATTCTAGAAATAAAATGCATTACAGAAAATAAATGAGATAATACAACTAATTGGAAACAAAACTAACTATAATAAAAAAAGAAACAAAAAGGAAAATAAAGAAACCTCTAGTTGATGAGGGACCCTCTTAGCAATCAGGGGCGGTGCTTGGTTAAATTCTACTCAAATGCAATCTTCAACAACAAAGCATACAACTCTAAGATTCAAATGATGGAACAAGAATACAATGTACTCAAGAACAAACTGATAAACTATGAATTCTCTCCTAACTCTCTGAGCTCTCACACAGAGGCTGATATGTATAATTGTTTACAGAGATAAGCAAGTCGACCCTTTAGTGGTCAACTGCTCTCTAAATTTAGTTGAATAGTAAGGTGTATAACAGATCGTAGGTCAATGCATGGGATCTTCCATTATTTGGCACGAGTCTGTTGTTTACAGAGATAAGAAAGTCGACCACTCTTTAGTGGTCGACTGCTCTCTAAATTTAGTCGAATATTAAGGTGTATAACAGATCGCAGGCCAAAGCATGGGATCTTCCCTTCTTCAGCATGAGTCTTTTCTTCTTCATTGGACAAGGTACACACAAGATCCTTCTTCAACATAGTAGGTCTTCAGATGTGGTGCACGGGTCCTTCTTCAACACAGCAGGTCTTCAGAGGTGGTGCATGAAGGAGAATGCACGATGAGTTTTTTAGAACGTGGGCTAACAGAACAACCCAGCGCATGGTCAATAGGCGAGGTGTCAAGGAGTCTGCAAGCTGGTGGATTATCTAGAACATGAGCTCCATTACCCAGACATGTGGACAATAGGTCATTTCTAGGCTGTTTCACGTTTTAATTCCTAAAATCAATTCTCAACAGCGCGTAGTCTAGTTAGCCATCTAGACAAAAAGTTGAACAACAAGTTGGACCATGAGCTGGATACGCTGGGAATAGATATAGGGTGAACGAAGTGTCTATTTGTTGGTGCACTTCAAAACTAAAGTCTACAGCAACACATTTTAACATCTGAAAAACTACCTGTGAGTTTCACGCAGCGAGATGGATGTCAAGCTAGACGTCGAGCTGGACATGTTGTGCGCAAGGTAGGATGAATGTGTTCTTGTTATTAATTTGTCCCAAAAGATAATATAATCTGAAAAAAATTATATAAATCAATTAATACATCAAATAATGTCAATTTTAATTAATAAAATCATAAAATGATAATAATAAATGGATTTTATATAAACCTTAAATTCATACATACCTATGCTGAATAGTGATCTGCGTGACATAAAATATACAAAAAGGTAATAAAAAATATGTTTAAATGAATAATTTAATTTCCATAAATGATAACAATTCTAGGATCAACATTCCCCCAAACAGAAGAAATGTCAGGTCCCACTGAGCAAAAAGAAAAATAACAGATCACACTGTCATGGCGAATTTTGAGACGTGAGCGAGCAGCGGGCATATACATAAATAAGTAAATTCATAAGGTTTTTAAAATTAATTCAACCATGTCCAAAGTAAAACTTTGGGTAGGTTGAACATATGACATGAAAAGTATAAATCACATTTATAATCAAGAGAATTATTCATTTAAAAATTTACATGCATGATTGGGTAAAAGGATAGGATTATCAATAATGAGATCATATGAAGAATTTCTAAGCATCCACATGAAGGTAAAAATTATTTTCCAATAAAACAAAATTTGGTAAGAAAATTTTAATTATAAATACTATAATATTACAATGTTTTATTCAAATTGTCATTTGGTATTTCATTTGGACCTTCATTCGATTCTTCGTATTGATTTTGTTGTGAAAATATGCTTCAAGCTATAATCAAGTTCCACTGCTTATATTATCCTGAAAAACACTTATCATTTGTTAGAGATAAATAGATATATCATAAATAATGAAAAGTAAAAACAATCTAATTTTTCCAAATCCATCTTCCCCCAAACCAAAGAGATAGTGTGTCCTCAAGCCATAGAAGAGAGAAGAATTGGTTGTTACAGAAAAATGAAAGAGTTCTATTATGTTGCTGATTATTTTGTAAAGAAAAGAAGAAAAACTAACTAACTAGTAAATGGAAATGATTCAGAGATGTATATTCATGAAAAATATAACAGTGCTTAGAAAGACCGCTTGAATGTTAATAAATGAACCAAAAGAATGCCACAGGAAAAACTAGTCATCGATGCCTCATTTTAAAGATATCCCGTCATCAGAAAATATTTAAGTGTACTCAGGAGTATGTGAGATTTATGGCTATGGGTCTCATTTCTAGGATAATGACATCCTAGGTATGTGTTGAATTAGATTGGCAGGGTCAATCCCAACTCAAAACCATTCTCAAATGACATGCTAAAAAATTGGTCGTAACTTGTATATTCATAAATTCTAAAAAAATTATTTATATTATCATTGTTTTATGAACTATGTGCATAGTAGTGCATTAACCAGATCTCATTTATCAGGTATTTCTTTATTTCCAGCAGGCCTGTTTAGTACCCTGACGGGTTTACCTTGGTACCATGCAAGCATAGTCCTGCTGCCAGCGAGCTTGTTCGGTACCCTGACAGGTTTACTTGCATTTATTGAGCTTCTGTCTTTTGAGTTTTTACTTAGCATTGACCCGCTTCCAGCAAGCCTGTTCAGTACTCCAGTGGGTTTGCCTTGTATAATGATATTAAATATATGGAAGCCGGTTGGTACTAGAGTGTGTTAAGATCTACTAAACACATAATTCAAAATATTTCAAAATAAACTTATAAGTAATTTCATAATGGTCATAACCATAGATCATGTCAAAAGAGAATAACTTAAAGTTGTTCTTTAACCTTATATTCCTTCTTCTTCATAAGAGAAAAGTAATGTTCCCCACAGACAAAAAATCCACTTACTCTCGAGTTATCACCAAAACACTTGAGAGACAAGTGTTGACAACAAGAATAAGATGAACTAGTAATCCATAGGTGTAAGATGAGAATGTCAAAAATAAAAGTAGGTATATCAAGCAACTATTAAAATTACTAACATGTCTGAATCAAAATGGCAAAAACCATATGAATCATAGAAGAGCTGGTTAAGTATGATATACAAAGGATTGTAAATTTTTAATTTTCACTATAAGCTGAAAAATTCAAAAGTACCTCAAGAAAGGTTAAGATACCTGATGAGTATTTTAACATACTTCCCTTTTTCAAGTAATACTCCATGAGTTTCTTATAGAGATAGAATATTTGTAATCAAACTGCAAAACCATTCATTAGATGAACCAATTTATTCATAAAGACATAATAAAAAGAAAAATAGTCTTGTGTAAACAATATATTACAAATGACTCTTATTTATTCAAAGAAACAAGCACATATTTACATATATACAAGTGATAATAACCCAAAATACTTTTCAAGGATCAGGAGGAGGAGGAATAACTTCCCCTTTAACTAATTCCAATTCATTTTGCTGCAAAACATTATGTATAAAATCCTGTTTAGATGTTGGTTGATGATGAAGTCTGAGTCTATGTCCATTTACTACAAAGGAAACTTCTGAGCCATCAATTGTTTTAATTTTTACTGACCCATTGTCAAAATATGTAACTACTTCATATGGACCCATCCAATGGGTTGTTAATTTTCCTTTAAAATTTGTAAGCTGTGAGTCGAAGAGTAGTGCCCAATCTCCAGTATTAAACTGCTTTTGCTTAATAAATTTATCATGCCATGTCTTTCATTGATTCTTCTGTAGCATGGTTATTTGGAGTGCATCTTGTCTAATCTCATCTAACTCATTAATTTGCAATATGTGTTGTTTCTGTACTTCATCCAAATTCATGCCTAAGTGTGCTTCCATACAAAAGGTTTTGAATTGAAATTCAATAGGTAAAAGGACTTGTTTTCCATACACTAACTCATAGGTGGTATGTCCGGTAGTGTTTCTCCATGTTATCCTATAGGCCCATAAATCCTCTGGGAGTCTTTATCATGTAAGTGAATGGTTTTAGTTAAAATGGCTTATAATACTTTATTAGTTGATTCTACCTGACCATTAGCCTAAGGGTGATAAGGTGAATATTTGCAATGTCGGATGCCATATTTCATAGTAAGTTCTTTCATTAATTTAGAACTAAATTGAGTACCTTGATCTGTGACAATTTCTCTAGGTACACGAAACCGGGTGAATATTTATTCATATATGAATTCTACCATTGATTTGTCTATAGCTATACCAAAAGATTTAGCTTCTACCCATTTGGTGACATAATTCATGCAAACTAAGATATATTTATTTTTACGAGACATGGGAGAAATTGTTCCTACAAAATCAAGATCCCATTTCTCATAGGGTTCAATCATGGCTTGGGGTTATAACGACATTTGATCAGATGACGTAGGTCTACCCATTATTTGGCAACTATCGCATCCTTTGACATATTTCACAGCATCTTTAAAAATTATTGACCAATAATAACCAGAATGGAAGACTTTATAGGCCGTCCTCTTATCAAAAAAATGTCCTCCACATGGTCCATCATGGAATGCATGGAGGATGTCTATCATTTCATCCTCTAGAACGCATCATAGAATAATAAGATCTAGACCAGTGCAGAAGAGATCGTTATCAACCCAAGAATAATTGGAACTCTGAACTATAATATGATGCATCTCATGTGGGGAAAAATGGTTTTGTATTTTCCTAGTTGCTAACTAATTGGCAATATCTGCGAACCAAGGGGTCTGGATAGATACAACAAATAGATGTTCTTCAAGAAAAAGTGTCATCAACTAGTTTAGTACCGTCTTCATGTTGAATATGGAAAAGGAAATCTGCTACTATATTGGTGATTGGTTTATTCATTATAAATCTAATGGAAGAGTGATCGGTATGCACAAAAACTTCATAACCTATAATGTAATGTCGAAACTTATTAATAGAATAAACTACTGCCAAAAATTCCTTTTTAGTAAAAGTATAATTGAGTTCGGCAGGAGTCAAATTCTTACTAATAAAATAAATGGAATAAGGTCCTTGTCCTTATTTTTTGCTAAGGAATCCTCCTATGTTCATATCAGAGGCATCGATAGATATGTCAAAAGAAAGGGACCAATCGGGACCCCTAAGTATTGGTGCCACCGATAGTTTAGATTTTAGGATTTCAAAATCATTTTGAAAGATTCTGTCCACTGGAATTCTACCTCCTTTGTAAGCAACTTAAACATTGGTGCAAATATTTTAGTGAAATTTTCAATAAAACGACAGTAATAGCCTGCACGACCAAGACAAGTTATTACCTCTTTCTGAGTTTTGGGAGAGGGAAGGCCAAAAATTACTTTGATCTTCACAAGGTCTACCTTAATTCCTTGGGAGGAAACATGGTGTCCCAAAACTATACCTTCTGTCAGTAACATTTTACATTTTTCATGACTAAGGGATAAATTCATTTCTTGAAATCAGATCAAGACCTTCTCGAGGTTATCAAGGGCTTCTTGAAAATTATTACCATAGGTCATAAAGTCATCCATGTATACCTCCACACAGTCATGTATAAGATTGGAAAATATTCCTAATACTGCTCGATGGAAAGTGGCAGGTGCATTACATAAGCCAAATGGAAAAAATCAATAAGCATATGTTCCCCAAGGGCATGTAAAATTGGTCTTGCCTTGATCTTCATGTTCTATTAAAATCTGGTTGTAACCACTATACTTGTCAAGAAAGGAAAAATACTGTTTACCTGACAGAGTATCTAATACTTGATCAATAAACGGTAAAGGAAAGTAGTCTTTAAGTGTAGCTTTGTTTAGCTCCCTAAAAGCAATGCAAATGTGCCATTTTCTAGTAACTTTATTTGGGAATACTACTAAAGGAGATACCCATTTACTGTCGGATATAGGATAGATGAAACTGGTAGTGAGGAGTTTTTGTTATTCTTGTTTTACTATATCCTTTAGAGTAGGATTCATCCTCCTCTGTGGTTTCCTTACAGGTGATATGCTTGGATCCATATAAATATGGTGAATATAGGTGTCAGGGTGTATACCCTTCATATCGGTGTATTCCCATGCAAATTATCCAACTTGTTTCTTAAGAACTTTAAGCAATTATGCTTGTTGGTTTTCACTTAATACGATGTTTATATGTAGAAATTTTTCAGGGCCAACCTCACAAGGTATGGTAAATGGTCCTATATGATCTTCAATAGTGAAGACACATGGTGATCCTCTAAACATGGAAAGAGCCATATTCTCTTGAAACTTATCTACAAAAATCTGATTGAGTTGAGCAAAAGACTGAGGGAAATCTAAATAGGTTGTTGAAGAAGAAAACTAGTTTAATACATTCTCAGTGGTCTGCTCTTGAAGTGCCCAAGAGAAATCACTAGGAAGGGAGAGATCATCAAAGTCTTCATCCCCAAAAGAACAATTTAATCACCATGAATGTTTAGTTATTGGTTGTGCTGGGGGGTATAAAATAAGTCTTTGTGTGGACAACCCATTGGAAATAGTCATCTCTCCATCCCTACATCCTATAAAAGCTTTTGTGGTAGCTAACCATGGTCTTCTCAAGATAACATGATTCCTTTTAGAAAGATCCTTCGATTCTACGACCATAAAGTAGATAGGGTATTCCCATGAGGCTAATTATACAATAATGTCATCCAGGACTACAACGGGTTTTACCATAGTACGGTCTGCTAGTTCTAGGATGGAAGGAGTAGGTTGGAGAAATTGTCCTAACTGTGAAAATTCTAAAACTATGGTGGTCATCATGTTAATTGCGGATCCTAAATTGATTAATGTATTCTCTATGGTGGTGGTGTTTATAATTACAGTCACTACTGGGGCTCCTGGATTTGTATATTTTGTAATCCGGGACTGACCTATCATACATTCATACATCTCTCCTATAACATGAATTATGAGAGGGTCCTTTTGCTTCTTCCCTAGGAATTTAATACATAGCTCCTTTATTACCTTACTATAGATTGGTATGTCATTAATATCTTGTAATAGAGGGATTTTAATATAGATATTCTTTAGTTCATTCAAAATGTTATACTCCAGATGAACTACAGGTTTTTCTATTACTAGTCTTTCTGGAAATGGAGGAACTCTTTGCTCCTGAATAGTTCCTTGCGGAGGAGGGGTGTGTGCTAGAACCTTTGGAATGTTCACATCCTCCAAAATAGCACAATTCACGGGTTCATTTGAATCTTCTTCTTCTTCATTTGGTTCCTGAATGATGACGGATGACTTGGGTTTATTATTCACAACTCTTCCTGATTATAATTGAATTTCATGTACAGGTACAGTTGAAATAAGGTACGATGGAAGAGTTTGAAAATCAATGATGTTAAGAGCTTGAGTTGGTTTACTATTAGGGTTAGGTATTATTTGTGTAGGTAATAATTTCGGCCAAGGATAATTTGCGTTCTGGAAATGATGAGGTTGTTCTGTGATAAAAGGACCTAGAGGTACAAATCCAGATGACATTTGCTAGAAATTTTTTTGATTCTGAGGATAAAGATGATTAGGTGTCGGGATAGGTTGTGACTGAGGATATGGTTGTCCTCTCCATCCTTGTGACCAATATTGCTATTATGGAAATTGAGGAGGAGGGTACTGGGGTGGACGATTCTGCCAACCTGAATTGTTACATTGTTGAAGTGGTTGATACAGAGGATAATAGAGTAGAGGTTGTAGTGGAAATTTCTGATATGCTGGTTGGTCTCTAGGTTTCCAAGGAGGCCTCCTATATGTTTCAGCTAAATCCCCACTCTTATAGATGTCTTGCAACCGAAGAAAGGATGGAAAGTTATCTGTTGGATGCTCTTCTATATAGATGTGACATCCAGAGATGTTGTTTAATGCACATTCCATTTGGGGATGTTTAGTTCTACATCTTGGACAAAAGATACTCATTGTTGCTCGTTCCTCATCCTGCCTCTTCTTAGCTTGTAAATCATCTAGTTGAGAACCCATTGCTCCTAAGATATCCATTTTGAAATTATCCAACAGGTTTATTAACTCTACTCTGTTAGAATAATCAAACCATAGTTTACCCACTTATACATTAATTCATTTATTTTTGTCTTATTTTCCTAGTTCATGCGTCCCACCTTGTGCAAGTTGTTAATTGCCTATCCATAGAGGTCAAACTTGCCATATTTGACTCATGTAGCACTTGGGAAAGCCTTAGGAATCAAATCTACTTTATTCCTAGCCTCCTAGGTGCCCTTCTGCTTTTTCTGCTTTATTGCCTGCTTTTTCAGTGTTTTAAGGCACATAGGAAAGCAAGACTAGGTGAGGTGAACTAGTTTTTTGTCCTCTTCATCCTCCACTCTTTCCTCCATGCAAAAGCATGTATGATATGCCATTCCACTACTCTTTAGCTTTCCCATGCGCCCTTGCCAATTTGTGAGCTCCATGACAGATTTGGGATCAGCTTTTTACACCTATGGGGGATTTGCCTATTTTGAGTAAGCCTGCTTTATGCTGGTTTTGGATGCATCCTTATGCATTCAAACTCTTGATGTATTCTATATATTCAGAAACCTATGTTATTACAGGGTTGGATATTGTACACTCAGTTAATATAATTTTCTGTTACAGCTCCATATTCAGTCTCCATTGTTAGCAATTTTGCATGATCAATTGATAATTGTTGTGGGTAAAATTAATCTACTGCTGGCCTGAATTTCTACATGGTATCAGATCCATTGTAGGTTGTTACTCTCCTTCAAAAATTGTTTTGCAGGTTCGAAATCAAGACTGGGAGCCTTCTACTGACAGCCGGGACAGATTTTCTAAAGCTATGGATTCACAGAAAACTATCTTGACTCCCTTCAACTATTTTGAATGGAAAGAAGAGATGGAGATCTTGTTGAGAGAAAAAGGCCTCTACAGGGTGACTATGGCTACAGAAGCAGAGCCCAATGCTGCTGCAGAGAAGATCAAATGGCACAATCGGAGAGATGAGGCCTATGGCCTCTTATGTCTCAGTATTTCCCGAGACCTCCTTTTCCATCTCGATGGATTAACTTCACTGAAACAAGTATGGGAGAAGCTTTCTAATATTTTTGGAAAGAAAGATGAGATGAGGGGACATCAGATCTAAAATGAGCTGATTTCTTTGAGTCCCAGTAGCTTTGAATCCCTGTAGCTATATTTCTACAAGTTCAAAGCACTAGTTTTGCAGCTGAAGCAGTGTGGTATCGAAAAGAAAGATGATCAGCTTGTATTGTCCATCCTCTCGAAGCTAGGACCTAACTACTAATTTTTTGTTTCGACCTTCTATGCCACAAAACTCACAGCTCGAACCTAGAAGATGCCTAGCCTTGCAGATTTCATGGAATCTCTCACACAAGAACAGGACAAGCTAGTGATGATGGGCACCATCAAACCATCCAAAGATCAAGCTTTGATTGCTGGAGATTCGAGGGTGGATTCAAAAAGAAAAAAGAAAGCTAAAAATCCACCTGAGCAAAGAAGAAACAAGAAGCAGTCTCCAGAGGATCAACAAGGTCCCAAGAAAAATACCCAGAAGAAGAAAAACAAAGGTGAAATGAACAAGTGCTCATACTGTTCGAAGGGAAATCACACTGAAAGCTCTTGTATGAAAAAGCAGGTTGATATGGTGACCAATCTCCTGGAGAAGAATGGCATCTCCCTTCCAGAAAGCTCAAAGAAGAGAGAAGGAGGATCAAGTTTCGATGACAGAGAGAGAGTTCATGCTCTAGTTGTTGGCACATCAAGTTCGCCCAGTTTTATCATAGATTCTGGAGCTTCAAGATGCATGGTTTCGACTAAGGATGCCTTCTCCTCACTGGATATGTCGAAAGGACCATCTATTGTATTGGGAGATGACTCTCTCACTGAAAGTAAAGGCAAAGGAAGGATAGATCCTGATCATGGTAATTTCAGCAATGTGCTGTATGTCCCTGGTCTCGCCTCCAACCTCCTAGCAGTGTACCAGATGACCCACACTGGGTCTCGTAAGAAAGTCATATTCTCCCCCAATGAAGTTGAGATCACAAAAATCTCAAGTGGTAGAGTCATTGCAAAAGGAGTAGCGAATCATGCTCAAAAGGTATACATGTTTTCACACTTCCTACCTTACTCAAACCCCTCTGCTCTTCTTATCCATGCTAATGAAGCTAGCAAGCTATGGCATGAAATATTTGGCCATCTAAATTACAAGTATCTGTCTGATCTTAGTGAGAAAGAAATGGTCATAGGGCTGCCCAAGATAAAAATTTCCAAAGGATTTTTCCAAGGCTGTATCCTAGGAAAACAGCCACAGTAGAAATTTGAGAAAGCTAGTCATGAGAGAACCTCTACACCCCTCGAGCTGATTCACAGTGATGTTGCTGGACCATTCCCTCATATGTCCATGAGTCAGGACAAATATGCATTGACCTTTATTGATGATTTTTCTAGGTATTGTTGGGTTCACTTCATGAAACACAAGTCTAAAGTTTTTGGCCTATTCAAAGTCTTTAAGGCTTTGGTTGAAAACCACTGTGGAAGGAAAATCAAGGTCCTCAGATCTAACAATGGTGGTGAGTATGTCAAGTATGAGTTTATTAACTATTGTGAAGATGCAGGTATTCAGACGCAGCATTCTATCCCCTACACACCATAGCAAAATGGTGTTGCTGAGAGGAAGAACAGATCATTGAAGGAGATGGCAACATGCATGATGGAGGCCAAAACTTTGCCACCAAAGTAC
>LPNX010809276.1:168330-180796 GCA_001517045.1 Pseudotsuga menziesii
TACTCTTGTAACTCCACCTGAACTAGGAACATTTCCTCTTACATTTCTACTAAAAGGCTCTCGATTTTTTTTTCGCAAGTTTCCCCCTACTCCTAGAATAATTTTTACACATCTCACCGATTCGTGCAAAATTTTTATGAGAAATATCGCCATCTTCCATGAGATTAAGACTTTATAACAATTCCTCATAGATCCCCTTAAATAAAAGTGTACGTACCGCATCTTCTCGGAGGTCATTATATTTAGATTTATGTAATGTATAAATGAACCTTTTGAGATAATCCTCGAGGATCTCGTCTTCAAGTTGTTGTATCTTGAATATATCATGTCGAGAGTCCTTGGGTTTGCAATAATCTTGATATTTTCACAAAAATGAAGTTTTCATATCATCCCAAGTCCTGATAGTGAATTCTCCTTATCCCATGAACCATCTCAAGGTGAAATATTTTAGTGTAGCGATAAATAGTTTTAGTTTGTGAGCATCTTGTAGATAATTATAGCTCCTAAAAAGGATAATGAACTCGAATAGGAATGTGTTCGGATCCTCATTATTTTTTCCATATAAAGTAGGTAAGGAGGAAGGAGGGATGTTTTTCATAGTTACATCCTACATTGTATCTAAAATAGGGAACCCGAAGATAGCCTCGGTTCAATTTCCCCCTTCTCCTTCTTCATTTCTAACTTCATCATGATCTTCGTTTTCTCCCCATATCTCCATATAAGATGGATTCTTAACATAAATATACGTAGGATGCTCCTTTCGAGGTTATAGTGGGGCGTCCCAATGTTCTTTTTTGGGAGAGATCTTCCTCTAATCAGACGTGTTTTTATTAAATCCTAGAGGGATAGTAGGTTCTACTGTAGAAGTTTAAATTTGCGATATTATTGGATCTACTGATGTTCCAAAGAGATATTTTACTTGGGCAGGAACAACAAAGTCAACAAAATTTGGATCTCCTACTAGTGAAAAAAGTTCTGTTAATTGGATTCAAAACTAGTGGAGGGCTAGATATTTCTAATGGTTGATCCTCCTTAACTTCCTTGGGAATGGAGTCCTTAGGACCTTCTTCCAAGTTTCCTTCTCCTTATATGGTTTCCCCAGTAAGATCGTCTAAGAGAGACTCCTTAGGTTTCAGGGTAGAACTACTGCCTATAGGCGTCTTTCGATACCTTTCTGGCAAGTTAGTAGTTGGGGAATTACATCCCCTACAGTAGTTAGTAGGGACTTAGATAAAATTTTCAGTCTTAACGAACCTACCCTAAGGATCTCTAACTCTTCTCATGAAAAAATTTAAACTAAAGAAAACCTATGCTACTATTGTTTCTAGGTTTGGGAGCTCCTGTTATAACAGATGCATAGGTTCTTACCTCTTGTCTTACTGCTCACCCACTACCAACCTATTTCTAAACTTCATAAATATTTCTACTCTACCTTACAGAAAATATCCCTGGCAATGGCACCAAAAGTGTTGGGTGTTATAATGTGTAAATTAATTCACCTAATCTTTAATTATCAACCGCGGTTTGTAGGATTAGAGTTGACACAAAATATATGCGAAGGTAGAGGGGTTCTTATGGCGTCATGGAAATATTTTAACAAACAAAAGATAGAAAGATATTTCAAAATGAAAAACCGAGTCAAACTCCTAAGAATTCAACTATTAAGTTAATTAAACCAAGACAAAATATTAAACGAAATAATTGATAATTTATTAAACTGAAAATGATACTATTAACAAGTAATCTTTAAATTAGAAACTAAGAGGCAAGGAAAACCTAATTAATAAGCAAGTAGAAAACTTAATAAAGAAAATTAAATAGAAAGAAACAAGTAGAAAACTTAAGTAAGAAAATTAAATAGAAAGAAAGAAGTAGAAAACTTAATAGGAATGTCTTTGAATTTTGTCCTACAAGTCTCTTTCAGGAATCACACAATGAAAAAAGAACAACCTGAAAACATACTAAGGATAACACATATAACATTGAATTTACATGCAAAGGATAAATCAATTCAAAGGCATAAACACAAAATAGTATGTCGGTAAAAAGAAATCAGAAACAAATTCAAGAAACAAAACATAACACAACTTAACACATATTCAAGGTGAAAAGAAGTAAAGAAAATGATAAAAATTTAATACATAACCTAAAACACTCTAACTTTAACTTCAATGTTAAATAAAAATGGTATCTAACTATATCAGTCAAATCATAACAAAACATAACTGAAAACAATCTCAAAATACATAAAAAACACTAAAAATGAAACTAAGGGCTAAATGACAGACTGGACTATAGGTTTGAAAGGGGTGGTTGAATTACAGTTTAAATAGGTTGTCTGAATGACAGTATGCACAGTTAAAATAATAAAAATTAACCTAAATTATCTAATCTTCAGCTGAATTCGTGCAGATGCAGATATAATACATCAAGACAATAAGTAAGCCTACTCATTAAGCAAATTTAACAGTGAGATGAACTTAAACAAATTCATAAACATAAACATAAAGAAACCATTGCATGTTAATAAACAAACTGATAACTTATAACAGAAAATAGACAAAACTAAATTTAAAAACAATCTATCTATTTACTTGTAAATAAACTGAACTGGAAACTAGGAATGAAAAGAGTGAAAATAGATTCAAAAGAAAACTATGTGCGCAATCTAGTTACTTAATTCTGGAAATAAAATGCATTACAAAAAAAAATGAGATAATACAACTAACTAGAAACAAAACTAACTGCAACAGAATAAATAAACAAACAAGAAAAGAAAAAAACCTTTGGTTGATGAATGGCCCTCTCAGCAATCAAGGGTAGTGCCTGGTTAACTTCTACTCAAATGCAATCTTCAACAGTAAAGCATACAACTCTTTATTTAGATGATGGAACAAAAATACAATGTACTCAAGAAAAAACTGATAAACTGTGAATTTTGTCCTAACTCTCTGATTCTCTATCTCTCTAGCTAACTGAGCTCTCACACAGAGGTTGAGATATATATAATTGTTTACAAATATGAGCAAGTTGACCCTTTGTTATCAACCCAAATGGCACTTCTCCGTCTAAGTACCGACATCCTATAGGTTGGTACACAAAAGGACAATTTTGGATTGAAGGTTGCCTCAACACTATAGGTGGGCATGACATGAAATGCATTCACTCTCCAAGCAACTTGCCATTTTATATTTCTATGTGTAGATTTCCATACGTGACTATGTCCATTGAAACTCACATACATACACAACTATGTTCGTTGACAACCGCGTACTGTACGTGACTATTCACATTGCAACCCGTGTACAGATTTGTACACGAGTTTCCCTTAAATCAACTCGCGTGTCATACGCGGGTTGCCAGTATCAATAGTCACGTACACATCCATTCGACATTAAAAATAATAAAATGAGATTAATGGAGATTAGTTGAGACTTAAACATTAACCATATCAACTGTCTCAACCTCCTTAATCTTCGAAACTACTCTATTTCCCAAAGTATAAATAGAGGCCTTGGGGAGGGAATTAATCAATGAATCTTGGAGAGCAAAGTTATACTGGTGGTATATCTTCAGAAATATTTGGAGCAGCAGAACTCAGAGTCCTTTGGTTGTAGAGGAGTCCTTGTTTCAGGCATTGGGTTGTACACTTATCTCATTCACTATTGTTAATAAAGAGAATTCTTCTTCCAACTTCGTGTTGAGTCTCTTTCATGTATCATGGTTGATAAATATATTTGATTAAGCACTATATATGTTATTTATATAACCTTTCATATATACATGTATAAGTTTGTACTTGGAGAATTTTCTCTTTGTAGGTGAAGGAGGTGCCTCCCTGAAAGATTTGGAGAGAAGCAAAGTAGGAGAAGACAAAGCTTGGATCAACCGTCGATAATCAGGTGAGTCTAGTACATCTTCCTATTTCCTTTCTGTACTTTAAAGATGATTGTCTATAATTTTTAGATCTACGTTGGTAACCCCATACCCTAGGTTATAAGGGTGTTTATTCTTGAACAACAGAATTGGCGACTCCACTGGGAAGCCCAGACGTTTGTGGGTTATATTCTGCAGATTAGTGCCCAGTCTTTGCCTTGATTCAGTGTGTGGTGTCTTGTCTTGGTTCATGCTTAGAGTGGTGTTTGAAGACATTTAAAAAAATTTCTTTTATTTAAAAATTTTATACCTATACACGGTTTTCTCTTGCACACAATCGTGTACAGAGGTTGGCATACACAAGTTTCTCTATAGCACAGTCGCGTACAGTACGCGGGTTTCCCTTGTACAAAGTTGCGTACAAGCCTGAGCTTTAAAAATTTTGGGTTAGGGTTTGCTTGTCACTGTCCCTCTATAAATTTTGTTTATTGATTGGCCTTCTTTATAAGCATTGCACTGTGAGTTTGATGACTTTGTTAGCCATACCTTATGACTTCTTGTAAATCCCTTGAGTTCTTATTGGTTTGGATTGTCTTTCTGTTAGCAACATGAAGTGGGTTTTCCTTTTGGGTTATAGGTTCAAGTGTTGGTTGTCTGAATAAGTGATCAGGGTTCTAGACACCGTATTTTCCTTTATATTTTCGAATAGTATTGGTTTTCCACTTGCCTTTGTTTGATCTCAGTGATTTCTATTCATTGTGTCCACCCAAGCTAGGGTTCCAAGTCTTCCTTAGGTGGTTGATCTTTGGTTTTATGAGTCTGCTTTAATTCATTTTTCTTATATTATACAGTTAGTGTATTCAAGCATACTCAAGTATTGTGCATTTAGGTGCATAGTAGTCTTTGAGCAATTTTAAAAGTGAAAAGAAAACATTAGAAATTTTTTCATTTTCTTTGCATATAGTAGTTTTGTTTTCAGTTTTTAAATATAATCTCAAAAATTACAAAAATATAGGTTTAGTTTTCTCTTTATTCGTTGCATTTTCATTAGTTTACATTTACAAAAAAGAAAAAGAAAGAGAAGCTTGTTTTTAAGTAGTGATAATTTGCTTTGAAAGTATACACCAATTGTTTTTTACATTTCTTATCGAGTCAAAAACATCATAGTCGTTGACTCCACTTTCCTTCTAAGTAAAAAATAGCCCTTAAAATAAACACAATAATTAATTATTTTTGTTTTTTAGGGCCATATAGCTACTAGCTTAGGCTAGACTTGTGGGATAGGAAGTGTAAACTCCCCATAAGTATTTAAATTCAGACATAGTGGGCCAATTGATAGGTAAATCCTTCTATTTATCGATAGTATCTGGGAAGCTCCTCTCAAACGGGATTCAAGCACGAGGCCGCATGGAGGCATTGGACTGAGGGGATAACCCTCTGATTCCTTGTTGAAACATAAATCAAGATTTTTACGCATCTGGGGATTCTGTCCTAGACAGAGTTTTGGGCTCAACCACCCTGCCCATGCATACGAATCAGGCTTGCAACTATCCCCCCAGACTGTTGGTATATTTAAGGTAGCCTCTAGTCTCTTGACATATAGGGTTCAGACATAGGTAAACCAGAAGGCTATTTCTGGTTCACCTTGGGTGGGCTTGGAAGGTAACCCTTGTTGAAAGTGTAGGAGGGTGGTGGGTGATTCCTCTGCTTGTTCCTAAGAACCTCTTCAAGGATGCCAAGCAACTATCTTTCAGCTTTCTTCGGGAAAACATATCTTTTACCCTTGCTGACTGTTGAGACTTTAGGATTTTTCATAGTGATTTCTTTGTGGTTTGTCTGTGTTTAGCCGACCTTAGGGTTTGAATTGTCAAATTTACAATCCTGGAGAACCAACCTATTAGAAGGTCATGGAGGTTGCAAAACCTTACTCCTCTTATCACATTGGAACCTCCATCTCCCCCTCGAAGGAGGATATTGGACATAGACGGTTCATTTGAACCGATAGGAATTAGTGAAGATTCAGGTGAACCAGAACTTAGGGAAAACCATCTTAATTTGAACAAAGTTGAGACAAAATACTTGCAGGCTGACGAATTTGCAAGGAATTTTAATACACCTCTGACTGATTTAAATGATCATGTGATCATTTAGGTTCGTCCTTTTGATCCACCCATTATTGGTGTCCCTGTGGGAAGAATAATGTCTAGTGCAGGAGAGAGTTATTTAATTTTCACCTCAACCATCCTTGCTGAAGGGGTGCTACCTCCCCGGTAAGTACCCCTAAACAAAGCATACCTACTACGCCTTGAACTCCAGTGAGCCAAGTGGTTCAACCATCGGTTCTATAAGCCTAGCAGGTGCTTCTGGTGGTATGGTCACTGGGATTCCTAGTGTACCTACAGTTCCAACCTCTTTCATACACACTGCCTAGAGTGTTCCTATAGGATCCTTGGCTTTTGTCAAAGGATTTCCTTGGATAGGATCCTCGGCTTTTGTCAAAGGATTTCCTTGGAATGGGGGGAATATACACCCATCCACTCCATACATAGGCCCACCAACCTCTTATGTATGAGTGTACTTTGGGAAAACTCACCCTTATGGTCAAGGTTTCCAAACCCCGGTCTCTACTCCATTCACGAGCTCTCCCTTTTATCTTTTTAGCGAAGGGATACCCGCTCCTGTATTTCAAACCCCAGTTTCGATTAGGGAATCCAAAACCTCTTATACTACACCTTATACCAACAATCCTGTGGCTTACGCATGGAATCCGTTTCAAATTAACCCATCCACTTCATAATCGGCGGCAGGGCGAAACCCCACCTTTACATATGGGAATTTGGGGGCAAGTCCCTCTAATCCCTAGAATGGCACTTTTAATGCTCTAGTTTGACCTAATATTCCTTTCCTGGTAATGTTAAACTTGCCAAATTTGTCTAAAATGATGAATGACCCGGTGAGGCATGATCCCTCCTCACCACCTGTCCCCACCAAATTGCCCTTGGACATCCCAAAATTCGAAGGAAAAGTTGGTGAATATCCTAGGGCTCATGCCACTAATTTTCATTTATGGTGCTCTTCCAACTCACTGAATGAAGATTTAGTTAGGTTGAGGTTGTTCCAAAGAACATTGACGAGTACTGCAGCAAAATGGTACATTGAGTTGCCTTCTACTGCGTTTAATAGTTTTTGGGACTTGGCTAACACATTCCTTAGCCACTTTCAGCTTCTTGTTTGATATGATTTTAGAACGGACTTGTTGTCTACCTTCTGGCAGAACAAAGCCACTCACATCTCGGATCACATCCAAGAGTGGAGGAGGTGTAAGAGCCTCATTAAAGCCACTATTCCTCCTGAGTTCTTACTAGAATGGTTTCTTAAATCATTATTTCCTTATATATCTAAGGACGTATCTACTTCAGGAGTGACAAGTGAGTAAGAATCTATCCTCAGGGCCCAACAATTATATTTGATTTACTCTCAGTTTGGGATCTTGTATGAGATTATCCCTAAGGCACCGAGGCCAACACACGATGTAGAGAAACCTAGAAACCATGACGATGGTGTGGTTGGGTCCATTAATTCTCCCACTGTAGATTATTTGGCCAAATGGCTCCATAAGTTGTCCATTAAACATTCTACGACGGAGGAAACAAAGGCTCCCCCCTCACCCCAAAATGAAAATGTTTTTGCATAGACCTCTCAGAAGGGCAATCAACATCCTGGTGGAAAAAAGAAGAGAGGAAAGAAAGGGGAGGGAAATCAAAACAAGAAGAAACCCACAAATAATGTTGATGGGGGAAAGAAAGAAAAGAAAAAGGTGAAATTCCCATGTAAGTTGTGCAATGAGGATCACCTCACCCATATTTGTCCCCTTATGGAATAAGCCCAGAACCTGTTAAAAGCTCAACAACCAACTGTCCTAAAGGATCCATTTCCCCAAGGGTAGAATTCTACTTCAACTTCAAATACAGTAGGGGGCACCCCAAATGTCCTTGACCCCAATTATATCAACATGGTACGATCTTCAACTTTTCTAAAGACTAGGAATAAGAACTATGAAAAAGGGACCTCTGAGAAGGGTAAGTCTATAGGTGAAACTTCTAACCCTCTCACGATTGAGAAACCTACTGAAACTATGCCCAAGATACCAAAAGGTGTCTTTAAAAAGACATTTCATAATCCTAATGCTAGGGATACATCCAACTACTCTGTGGTTGAATGCTTATCCCTGACACCTTATGCAATGTTAGCTTTATAAGTGTTACAGAGTTGTCTCGCCCAGTGGGATGCACTCTTAGCAGCATTAGGCAGTATGGACTCATCGAGTCTCATGGCGAAATTTCACTTGTCTAATGTCAAAATTCACCTACCTTACCATGTAGCCTTATCAATAGATGTCATACATGGTGGAAAGACCATTGGAAGGGCAGTTGTTGACGAGGGTGATTCTACATGTGTTATGTCCTTGTCATGTTGGAAAGCTCCTGGATCCCCAGAGCTGGTCTTTTCAAACACCCTGCTTACTTCTTTCAATGGAAGGTCATTCTGTCTGCATGGTATTCTACCGGATTTTGAAATTAATCTGGTAGGGAAAGCGGTGTCTATTGAGGTAGAGGTGATTGATGCACCTTTGGACTATAATTTTCTTTTGGGAAGAAGATGGACTTATGCCATGTCTGCTATTGCATCGGCTATCTTTCGGGTGGTAGTGTTTCCACATGAAGGGAAGTTGGTTATTGTTGACCAACTCGATTTTAATCAAAAAGGCCACATGGATTCTAATGAGTATGTTGTGCCATTGGTTGATCAGTTCAAACCTACTACACAGAGATTAGGGGTTGGAATGTACACATCACTGATGGGCACATTTGATCTTCCATCTCCTATTAATTATATATGTTCTACTAGTGTGGGAAATTCAATTGTTACAGTTGTTGATAGGACTGATCCTTGGGTTCTCCCTACCCACCATGAACCTGAAGTGGCCCTATTGGCAGTAGAAGTAGCTTATCAAGCTATCACACAAACCACTGTTGATCCCATTTTGGTTCCATTTTTAGTCTCAGAGGAATTGGAAGAAGTCTATCTTCCTGCTTGGGAAGAAAACTGTTTGCATTCAATGGATTGTTTAGATATGGCTTTACCTTCTGATGAAGCCATTCTGGAAGACATGTGTAGATGAGATAAGATCTATGAATATCTTCATCATCGATCCTATTTTCTTCCAGAACTAAGCAGGATAGAGAATCAAGAGTTTCAGGTGAGACTGACAGATGATGTTGATACACTCATTAAGCCCTTACCTAGGGAAGGAATGTTTACTAAGGGGAATATGGAAAATATTTATGCTACCATCCATATCAACATCTCTATAAATCCTAACATTGTGGAAAATATACATATTGGCGCAAATTTCTCTCTTGAGGAGATTGCCATTTATACTGCCTTGTTTAAGGAATTCCTTGACATTTTTTCCTAGTCATATGAGGAGATGCCAAGCATTGATCCATCTATAGTCGAGCACAAGATTTGAACATAGCCTAACGCTAAACCTATTCAGCAAAATTTGATACCTATTAACCTGCATAAAGTGGTGGCAGTGAAGGCTGAAGTGGAAAAACTGCTGAAAGCCGGTTTTATTAATCCCATAGCTTTGACAGAATGGGTATCCAACCCTTTTCCTATTGATAAGAAGCAAGGAACTGTACGCATTTGTACTGAATTCATATATTTAAACAAATCCTATCCTAAGGACAACTATCCCACGCCATTTATAGACCAAATTATTGATGCTTGCGCGGAAAGTGAAATTTTTTCATTTATGGATGGTTTCTCGAGATATAATCAGATTCAAATAAAACCGAAAGACCAACATAAAACTGCTTTAATTTTTCCTTGGGGTACCTTTTCATACAAAAAAATTCCCTTTGGATTGAAAAATGATGGGGAAACCTTTCAGTGGTCAATGAATTTTTCCTTCCATGATATCAAAGCCATTGTCGAGCCCTACCTTGATGATCTGGCTGCACATTCTCGTAAGAGGATTGACCATCCAGATCACTTGCGTTTGATATTTGAATGATGCAGATACTATAAAATTTGCTTGAATCCCCACAAGTGTGTATTCTATGTTGAGTCAGGAAGACAACTCGAATTCATTGTTTCTAATAGAGGCATTCAGGTGGATCCGTTAAAAGCTGAGGCCATTGTAAATCTGCCTCCTCCTTGTTCTATTGGGAAACTTCAGAGCTTGCAGGGAAATTCCAATTTTATTTGACGTTTCATTGTAAACTATGCCAAGATTACTAAGGGTTTCATGCACCTACTAAAATAGGACACCCCATTTGTATGGGATGAAATTGCACAACTCGCATTCGAGGCATTGAAAAAAAGCTTTGTTGTCGGCACCATTGTTGCGTCCACCAGATTACTCTAGGGATTTTATATTATATCTGGTCGTGTTTGAGTCGACCATAGGGGTAGTCCTAGTGCAGGAGGATGGTAGGCTCCAAGAGCATGTCGTTTACTATCTTAGTTGTGCTTTAGCCAGACCTGAACTAAGGTACTCCCACATTGAGAAATTGGCCTTAGCAGCTGTTTATGTTGTTCAAAGGTTACGTCACTACATCTTACTAAGGACTACAATGGTAGTGGCAAATGTTGATCCTTTTCAATATGTTTTTTCCCAACAGATAGTTGTAGGAAAATTCAACAAATGGATAGTCATTCTCCAAGAGTTTGACTTGGATTTTCAGTCCGCCAAATCCAAAAAATCCTTAGTTTTTGCTGAACTTATTGTAGAATTTCCAATAGATGAAGATGTAGCCATTGAAGAAGACTCATTCCCAGATGAGCACATATTTTTTATTTCCACCTTTGATCCATGGTACGGACATATACTTATCTATCTCTAGACTTTGAAGTATTTTGCAGCTTTCTCGTTGGAAGAACGATGTAAACTACGCCTACATGCTAAGAACTACCTCATCATAGGAGATACTTTATATTGTAAGGGGGTAGATTCTATTTTGCATCGATGTCTTACCCACAAGGAAGCAGAGATTGTCCTGAATGATGCCCATAGTGGAGCGTGTTGGGGTAATTTATCTAGGTTAGCAACGGCCTAGAAGATATTACGCACTGGTTATTTCTGGTCCACGATCTTTAAGGATTGTGTGGAAGCCATGAAGCACTGTCATCCTTGTCAGTTTTACACCAAGAAGATGCGGTCACATCCCGCTCTATTATTTCCCGTTATCTCGATGGGCCCCTTCATGAAGTGGGGGATTGACTACGTGACGTGTAACCCAGCCTCGACTGGGGGGCACAAATATATCATTGTCGTCGTGGATTATTTTACAAAATGGGCGGAGGAAATGCCCACCTTTAATCAAATTATAGCACGATTTGGTATACCCAAGGTGATTGTCACTGACCATGGCAATCATTTTCAAAATAGCATGATGATGGAACTGAGCACTATGCTAGGATTTAGACAGGAACATTCATCCTTGTTCTATCCTCAAGCCAATGGTCAGGTCGAGGATGTTAATAAAACTTTGAAAACTATCCTCAAACATACTATTAATGCATCCCGTTCAAACTGGCATATCATGTTGTACCCTGCTCTTTGGGCGTATCAAACCAATGTAAAAAATGCTACGGGTTTCTCCCCCTTCCAACTCGTTCATGGAGTGGAATCTATTACCCTGATTGAATGTGAAATCATGTCTTTGAAAATTGCTATTCATGTGTTACCAGATATGACTAAGCTTGAAGAACATCTATTACATTTAGAACACCTTGATGAACAACATAGATATGCGCTGAAAGCAAACCAAGCTCATAAAAATAGGGTCAAAAGCCAATATGGTAAATTGGTCAAGCCTTAAATTTTCTCTGAGGGAGAACATGTTTTGCTCTAAGACCAAGACAGGGAACCCCTAGGGGAAGGAAAGTTCATGTCTATGTGGTTAGGACCTTATATCATGTCGAAAGTATTAAATAAAGGCGCATATGAATTGATAGGTTTTGATGGGAATATGCTGGCTGAGCCTAGAAATGGGCTCTACCTGAAAAATTACTATGCCTAGCACTTTTTCTTGTATTTTATTGTATGTATTTTTATGTACATTAGTTTGAAGGTTTGTTTTTTCTATACCATCTACCGGTTGTTTGAGATGTCTTCTGATAGATTTGTAGGTTTCACTGATGGTGCCAGTCGCCACACTTGTAATTTAGCTTCGGATGCATGGGTCATTTATTCTCCCTCGGTACAACTAGTATCCTCAGGAGGCACTTGCTTAGGTCCTGCTTCCAATAATGTGGCTGAATATAGGGTCATCATTGAGCTTCTATGGGATGCTTTGTCATGTGGTATCACTCAGTTGGAAGTCCTATTGGACTCTCAACTGGTGGTTTCCTATCTCAATCGAGCTTACCAGGTGCGGAACCCTATTCTATTATGTCAGTTTATGCAATTTAGGTTATTGGAAAGAAATTTTGAGTTCATTACATTCAATCATATTCCAAGGAATCAAAATTCATTAATTGATGCATATGCTAATTACATCTTGGATTGGCATTTAAC
>LPNX010809276.1:181813-227552 GCA_001517045.1 Pseudotsuga menziesii
AGTTTCATGTAAAATTTCAATTTTTTGACCCTATATGCTTCTTTTTCACCTCATGTAGCATATGTGACTATCTATTAAGGCATGCCACATACTGTACACAAATTTCCTTTGGGCAACCCATGTACAAAATGCGTGTATGTGAGTTTCAATATAGAGAACCCACGTACACAGTGTTGCTTTGTTGGGGGAGCTTAAAAACATAAAATTAGGGCCTAATTTTGAAAATTGCTAGGATCAAATTGAAGAGATTGGGGTGTCGTATTACTTGACACTTGCGGATTTGGAATTGGTCCATTGGACTGTCCACACCAAGCAATTGAAGGTAGAGGTGAAAACTTGTCTTTTATGGCTAAAAATCCAAATGGTGAGTTTTATTTATGATTTTGAACAATTTATAGAAATTTTATTTCTTAAGTGGGTTTTTTCCCTATAGTTCACAATTTCCATAACTAATACCATATCTTTTTTCCTTGTAACAGGTTTATCATCGTTCTAAGGTTTTTTTTGCTCATATAGGATGGTTTTTTTGTCACTTCACATGCATTTTGCATCTATACCTACTCCATCTTAAACCTAGCAATTAACATTTTAACCATGAGCTATGGTATTTTTAAACCATTAGCTCCTTGTCTTTACCATCGTTCTTCCATGGATAGGGCCTTCCTCTCATGAGTATCCTCATTTAGAACCTATTTTGTCTTTGATACTCATGCCACAGCTGTCTTAGCTACAGGGGAATATTTTTAGTTATATTTCATGTCAAATTGAGCCTCATTTTGGTCTCTTTTTACAAGTTATCCCTTTATAGGACTCCCCGCCCTTATGTAGTTTCTTTAGGCCCAGGTCTGACTCCTTAAAACAGACTTGACTGCCAAGTTAGCTTGTTCGTTCAAGCTTGTTAAGAATACGTGAATGGGCATCTGCATTGGTGGTAGGTTATCTCTTTCTCAGACCATGCAAAATAATACGAGAAAGGATCACTCTCTTTTTTATGGAATTGAGAAGAGTGCTCTCAGGAATAGGTTTATCACTTTTCCGGAACTGAGCGACTAAATTTACGGAAAAGGAACACCCAGTTTGAGCTCAGTTTTCTCTTTTTCGTGCTCTGGACCTAAAGATGAAAAATATTCTGAGTGTACTTTATGTCTTTGTCATGCTCGTTAAACACTAAAGAACAAAGTATCAAGTTTATTTTTGTAAGCCCCATTTCTCATACTCAAATGGATCTTTCTGAGTGATCTTGCTTTCCTTCACACTCGTAAAACTCAAGCTATATGTTTCTCTTGAAGGAGCGTTGGGTAGGTGGTAATTTAACCTTTTTTGGACCTCCCTGACTAAATATGAAAAAGGTTCACCTTTTCTTCTACAGAAGTTAAGAGAGTTCTTTTGTGGTATGTTTTATTCTTTATGGCCTCAGGAGACTAAATTGGATGAAAAAGAACCCCCCTGGAGTCTTCTTTGGAATTTTTAGACTCTCTAAATATGAGAATACTAGCTAAGAATGTACTGGTTCGGGCTCATAAAATCCATGAATTAGTGACACTATCAAGCATTATTCCCTCTTATCTTCAAGCTTGTCAAAAAATGAAGAGAGATGTGAGTTGACTTTCCTGGACTCGTTAAAATTTAACAGGGAAGGTAAGGAAGAATTTTTTTGGTTTTCAGTTAGTGGCAGCATGTCATCCTTGAACAAAGCACTCTCTATTTTTTCCGATACTCATGTCTTAGTGTTCACTTTCAGTTCAGCTATTACTTTGGGTTTCTTACTCCTCCTCTTGTCAGTTCTACCTGGGGAATCTGATCATGTCTCATACATGACAGATAAGTCTAGTTGTTCTATCTATAAAATTTAAAAGCTACCTTGGGTCATCTTTGTGTCATGATCACTATTCAAGGACTTAACCTTGTGTCTGATCTATATCCTGATTCCATCATTGTCATATCTATTATTAATTGTGTCTCCCTTCCTTTACCCAGTTCCTAGTCACTCTTGTGAGCTGTTAGAGGATCTATTTCCTTCTTCATCATAGTATGGTTCCACATCAGCACTACCTGACGATAAAGACCTAGAGTTTTGATTATTGTAACTCAGGATTCACTCTCATTATTGGTGAATTCCTTTGCTTCAGTTGTCGATTATCACCTATTGATTGACAATCTGTTGAATCCGCTCCATGTTTGACTTCAATAACATCTATTCACATGGCTTGGATTGTACTAGTTCTTTGGGATTGTTTATAAAGACCTTAGTTTCCTATCTATGGACTAAGTTGGGCAAGACTATGTTGTACCTATTCACACAGCTTCCAGATCTTTGAAGACTCATCATTATTGTATATTGTGGCTTTGATCCACCTTTGTATTATACATGGTCTTGTACTCATACTATATGATGTACTCAAATATTGTAAAGGAGCTAGTGTTCTAGTATATTGAACATAGCATCCTCAAATATGACTTTGTATATGACATTATTATGCATTTGTTTCAGGTACTACCTCTGCTCCATTGGATTTCTGAGTTCTCCAAAGACAATGATTACAATGTATTTAGGCCATTGCTTCCCTCTCACCTCATACATTAGGGGGCATCTGTTATCAACCCAAATGGAATTTCTTCGTCTGAGTACTGACATCCTGTAGGTTGGTACACAAAAGGACAATTTTGGATTGAAAGTTGCCTAAACACTATAGAAGGGCATGACATGAAATGCATTCACTCTCCAACCAGCTTACCATTTTATCTTTCTATGTGTGTATTTCCATACATTACTATGTCCATTGAAAATCACATACATATGTGACTATGTTCTTTGACAACCTACGTACTATACGCGACTATTCGCATTGCAACCCACGTATAGATCTGTATGCAGGTTTCCCTTAAAGAAAATCGTGTGTCATAGGCAGGTTTCCAATATCAATAGTCATGTACACATCCATTTGACATTAAAAATAATAATAAGCGATTAATGGAGATTAGTTGAGCCTTAAACATTAACCATCTCAACTGTCTCAACCTTTGCAACCTTTGAAACTGCTCTATTTCCTAAAGTATAAATAGAGGCCTTGGGGAGGGCATTAATCAATGAATCTTGGAGAGGAAAGTTATGCTAGTGGTATATCTTCAGAAGTCTTTGGAGTAGCAAAACTCAGATTCCTTTGGTTGCAGAGGAGTCCTTGTTTCATGTGTTGGGTTGTAGACTTATCTCATTCACTATTGTTAATAAAAAGAATTCTTCTTCCAACTTCATGTTGAGTCTCTTTCATGTATTATGGCTGATAAATATATTTGATTAAGCACTATATATGTTATTTATCTAACCTTTCATATATACATGTATAATTTTGTACTTGGAGAATTTGCTCTTTGCAGGTGAAGGAGGTGCATCCCCAAAATATTTGGAGAGAAGCAGAGTGGGAGAAGACAAAGCTTGGATCAACCGTCGATAATCGGGTGAGTCCAATATTGTTGGTCTTTCTCTGGGTAGACCCGGGTTTACTTTATTGTACCAACAAAACCCCTAGCTCACTGGCCCTTTTGGCGACAGACCGCAGAACGGCCTGAAGTCTCACCCGAAGTGATCCTAGATGGGGTGGCTGAAGAATCAGGTTTCCTCAACTAGGTTCTATAGCATCCTAGGTTCTCTGACTCTACCTAACCAGTTGAATCTCTCAGCAAGGTTTGTTTCTCTCTTTCTAGATAACTCTGCTATGGGACTGACTCTTATCACGTCACAGCTTCTAGGGCGCTGCACGAACCTTCCCTTCTGCCCAACTCTTAACCTATGATATCTCACACCGTAGCTCCCCCGACAGTGCGATATCACCCTTTCTACACTACGATATTTCCAACAGTAAGAATCAATATACTCATCAACTCTCAAGGTCCAGAGGCTTCTTTTCTGGGTATAATAGCTCAGTTAACCTTCGTTAAGGTGTTAAACAACCTCACTTAAGCTTCTACAGTTTAACATGCTTAACATCAATTACACTCAACTCACTAAACTAAATATACAGAAGTCACTTAACACAGTAGCTGCTACTGTTGTGAATCAAGCACTGATAAACTCATATATAGAGTACTCGACACATTCAACTTGCATTTAACCTTCTATGTTACCGTAAACTGAAGGATAGCATACATACATTCATTAACTGATAAGCAAAGTTCATGTAACAGATAACAGATAGCAAATAAGTAGAGCACAATCACATGAAACAGTCGCACAACACACGGATGTACGTGTTTCACTTCCAGGGGGGAAGCTACATCCATGGGAACTGTGTTTATATTATATCTTGAGAGAGTAACACAGTTCCACTACAACCTCTTATGCAACTTGAGATCTTCTTGGAAACTCCACGCACACAGCTGGGAGCCCTTCTCTCTTAGATCTCTTCTCTTCCTATATTGCTTTCTTCTTACAATATACTCTTTCTCTCTCTCTCACAATCCCTGTCGATTGTTACATTCAGGTTCAAGGAGCCAGCCTCTGGTTACAGTAAGATAACTACAGACTTAAAGACAGAACCAGAGCTTGACTCTTCCTCAATATCTCACTATACTAACGACAACAGTTACAACCTTATCAGCCAACTATCTAACTATCTAGCTAGCTAACCCTTCATAATACAAAATACATGCTCAAATAGGTGTCCCGAAGGTCTCACCGTGATACAAAACTATGGGCCTATCCCAACTATAACCCAAAACCCTAACTATGACAGTCAGCCTTTCTGTACTTTGTACTGCCGCTTTACTGGTCACACCACAGCTTCCTGCAGTCTTCCACGATTTCCAGCGCTGATTGCAGGTATGGGCACCATTTCCTCGGTCGTTCCCCTTTTGTCCTTTGTCTTTAATACCTCAGCCCATTGCTCCTTCTTCCTTTATGAGGGTAGCTGAGCCCTCCTGTCGTCACCGCTGCCTTAAATGCAGTGGTTGAGCTCTCTTCTCGGCTGCTTCAAGTACTATTTCCCTTTGAGTTTCTTGTTCCAACCGCCACGATTTTTGGCCCGTGATCCACGGCGGGAAATGCACTATGGCGTCGTACCTTTATTGTATCACCAAAACTATCTTTCCTCCAAAAATTGTCCATCTTTTACCAAAAATAGCAGCTTTTCCTATAGCTACAGGACCCTGCTCCAACAGTCCCCTAACACTTACTTATGGCTCGTCCCTGAGCCACTGACATCTGATTTCTTTTGTTGTAGCATCTCCTTGGCTTCCTGTGAAGTCTTTGTGAATATCTCCTTGAGTCCTGCAATATCTTTGTCCATATCTTCGCCACAATCTTGTGCCGCTTAAAGCATGACTTGAGTAATCATGGGGTCTTCTGCACTATCAATTTCACTCTTGCTTGCAGTGAACTCCTTGACCTTCTGCTCAACTGCATCGACCAGCTCTGCAATTTGTTCCTAATACGGTTGAAGCATATTATTGAATTGTATGTCTTTTTCTCGCAACCGCTACGCTTCCTGTGGCAAACGGTTCATCTCTGTCATCTTCTTCATCTTTGCAAGAGCTCCTAAACTCTTGACTTCTTCCTTTATTGTTGCTATTGCATTCTCCATGTTCTGGATGCTCTGCTGCAAATCCAGTCTATCTGGGAGCTCTTCTAGATCCGACCATGTCTTCTTTGCATCAGCTAGCAATAAATCTGCATCATCTATATGACACTTCATCTGTGTTGAAGTGAGTCTAAAGGCATGCGCCCTTGCTTCCTTGTCTGCCTCAGGCATGCCTGGTGCTCGAGCCTCAAGCTCAGCAATTTGTGCCTTGTGGTCTTCCTCCATTTTGGCCATTGTCTCTTCCAGATCCTTTGCTCTATCTACAATTCTTCTTAATTTTTGCGTTAGAGGCAAGGCAAATTCTATGTCACATTAGGGTAACTCCAATGCGATGTTCTACAGGACCTGACTAAGATCCTGTTCTCTTTATTCATATACTCTTAACTCCTCCGCCTTTGTTTGAAATCCTGTGGTGAGCTCTGCATTCTGTTGTCTCAGCTGAGTGTTCTACTTATAAGTCGCAAGCTCTCTATCCCTGAGCTTTGCGGCTATCTGCTGCTAGATCATCTATAGTTGATCAACAGGGAATTGTGCCAGATTAACCTCGACAAGTTGTCTAACCTGTATCTGCACATCAATCATCGAAGCAGGGAATCAGATGCTCCCTGATGGTATCAGAACTGTATTGGTGCGATCCTCTGCAAAGACTTCCTCGCGGGAAATCGATGGTTGTGAGATTTCTTCTGCTGTCACCTTAACTGGATGAGTCTGCATCATGGCAGTCTTCTCAGTTAGTGCTTTCAACTCTAGAAGATGCTTATCTATCATGCTCTGTAGCTTGTCCTACGATGTCTGCATCGCTTGAAACGAGTCCTGCATCTCGTCCTTCAATCTCGCTGTGATGAGATCATAGTCATCCTCTGTTAGTGCGGTCTCTGTAGTTGGATTTGAGGCTTTGAATTTTTTCCTCTTTTGTGCCAGTGGTGGCATGTCTACTGCATCTTTCCTCTTTTGTGCCACTGGTGGCACTTCTATTGCATCTTTCATCTTGACACCCACCTGACCTTTTCCTTTATCTAGTGGATCTATCGGTGCAGTATTTGCTGGTAGATTTCCTGCTGCGGCATCTTCTAATGCCTTGTTCCACGCTTCATTAAAATATTTGATGACATCTTCTACATCCTGTGCTATCATCCTGAACAATCCAATAGCCAAGTCATCCGTTCTAAACCCTCTAGGCCTCAAATAGATTGTATGCTTATTTGTAATGATATCAAGCCAATTATTATACATGTCAACAACCTCTGTGTTGATCCACGGTGTCTCCTAGATAAATCACTTCAACAGCTTATAGTATTCATAGAATACTATCATATTGAGCTTTTTCTTGGTTGGGCTGTTGCTTTCCCATAAGTTTGCATAGTGTGCGCCTCTGCACTCTCCATCTCGTAGTTGTAGAAACTAGGTATGGGGCGGCTCTCTCCACACGACAAATGCACATAATATAAGCAACCACAAGAAATGGAGGGGTGGTTTGGCTCATCCTGCGCTGCCAAATAATTTGTAAGAAAAATATTTAGTAAAAACAAACACCAATTAAATTGTTCACCTTCTGCGACCTGCACGGCAAGGTGAATTACTGATCCTGTGACTTCTTGCAGGTGAACTTTGGTTAACAGTCTGCTTGCAAGTAGACTGGCTGTAAATCTGAGTGTATCATCGGCTAAGGCTGTGAGGTCATAAGCCTGACCTCCTCTCTATAGCTTATACTTATTAACTAAAAGCGGTGGTAGCTTAGTATCCTTGCTTTTCCCTGATATATGTGTCTGAGGGTCCTTACCGCTCTTGGATAGCCTAGTGATGTGGTGTATCAAATTGACGTTTAGGTCAACCCTATTACCCAACCAGAGGTAACCTCCATGTGCACAGGAAAGTAGCACTCGCACCATGGAATCAACCTCTGCACCTCATCCAAAATGTGGTATTTTCAACAGATTGAGCAAGCCCGACTGCTCAAGAATCTGTACATGTTCCATAGGAACAAACTCATCTACATCGGTCCTTGGGTTCCTCTGAACCATAAGATACTAATCCGGCTGAAACTGAGGATATTTCTTACTGTCTCCAAGGTTATAGTCTATAAATTTGAGAGCAGGGACATATCCTAACAGTTCTCCATATTCCTTTACATGAGGATCAATCGGCGGTAGCGGAATAGGAAACTTAGCACCCTTGGGAATGGTTACCTCTGGTGCGTCCTCGACTCGTGGAAAAATGTATACTGTTGCCACATGAACTTCTTCTTCCTACTCTATCCTGGAATCTTCTACTATCTAGGCTGGATTCTTCATCCTTGGCGTCTGCCTGACCTGTGGTGCACCTAATTTCACAATCCTGGGCGACGTCGTCATAGCAGACTAGAGGCCACCACACTTGAATCATCGCACAACGTCTTGAAGCAACGATTGCTTAGGATGGACCCGTTGGTGGCATTTATTGCATGGACAAGACAACACCCCGCGCCTCGCTCCTCATTAATTGTTGAAAACACGTTCAAATTTCCCTCGAAAATTATGCGTAAGTGGCAGTCTCGACCACGATTTACCAAATCTCGGACGATCATTGTACTGTTTCCAAATCTAGGGCAATGTATACTTGTCATATCTAGATTAATTGCTTGTCAGAGGTGAAGTGACTGGTCCTCTTTCCCTTTCAAAAATCGTCTTAATTATATGGGGAACATCGCCTTGCTGCGATGTCACATCGCATCGTCCTTAACCAAAAAGTTGGCGTGAACACCGAAACGTTCAAAAACTCCGTAATCGTCCTATGACTTGCGACAAATAAACTTTCCTGCTACGATTCCTCCTACTTAGAAATTTTTCAGCCAGTGTATACTAGTTATGGGTGCGATGCCTCCTTTCAACTACACTGGACATTTGCACCACTTAGTTCTCTGAGTTAGGGCTGGGAGGTGGAGTGGCTATCACTATAAAGCTTAAGCCTACTACCATTAATCAAAGTAGGAACAAGCTCTCTGTTCAGTTTACTGAGCTGAACAGCACCTTCGTCTGTGACTTGTTGAATCTGATATGACCCCAACCAATGTGTCTTGAAATTCCCTGGAAACTTAACAAACTTGTTGTCATAAAGGAGCACTAGGTCTCCTGTCTGAAAAATCTTGCTCTTGATGTGCCTTTCATGCCAAGATTTTTCTCGTGCCTTCTGCACTTTTTGATGAAATCCTGCGATGAATCTGTCTTATTCTAAGGCAAGCAGCTGAGCTAATCTTTCATTCATCTTATCTGTATCAGCGATCTCAATAATTTGAGCAATTCTTAAATTGGGAATAATATATTCCATAGGCATAACAGCCTGTTGTCCATACACCAAGATGAAAGGTGTGTGTCTTGTAAGTTTCTTGCATGTAGTCCTATAAGCCCATAACACAGCATTAACCCTGAGGTCCCAATCATCTCTTTTGTTGTTACAGATCTTAGTAAGAGAATTTTCTAGAATCTTGTTAAAAGCCTCCACCATACCATTATCTTGTGGGTTGTAGGGAGTGCTCTTATGATGCTGTATCTAAAATTCCTCCGTCAAGGCCTTGATAGTGCGATTTAGAAAGTGTGTGCTGTGATCACTCATCAAAATTGTTGGACATCCAAATCTACTTATGATGTTTTAAAAAATGAACTGTGCAGCTGTAGCAGTATCACAATTCCTTACTACTTTGGCCTCTGCCCACCTAGTGAGGTATTTTGTTCCTGTGATGATGTATCTTGCACCAGTTTGCTTCCCTGGTGGGTTGATAGGACCCATGAAATCTATAGCCCACTTGTCAAATGCCCGCAGCGTAATCTATGGTTGCAGCGGCATTTCATCTCTCCGTGAAGGTTTTCCTCCCTCTAGCAGATATCGCAGCATCTGCAAAACTCCTTAGTGTCTTTGTGCAAAGTAGGCCACCATAATCCTGTAGCTAGAATTTTCTGAGCAGTCGTCTTTCCTGCGAAATGAACTCCTGCGGTACCTGAATGTGCTTCTCTAATAATGGCCTCTTTCTCGTGTGGCATAACGCATCTGCGCGGGACTTCATCTAGACCTAACTTATATAAATTTCCTGCGATCAAAGTGAAATCTGCTGCTTTAAAAACTAACTGTTTCTTTTACTTCTTAGTAAACTCAACTGGTGCCCACCCTGTAGTGAGAAAGTGAAAAATATCCACGTAATACTCATCTACGATCTGGATAGAGAACAATTGCGCATCTGGCAGATTATCTTCTAAATTACTTGGTTCTTCTCCTGAGTCTATTCGCGACAGGTGATCAGGTTCGGCATTCAATCTCCCTGTTTTTACAATAATTTTAAAATCATACTCCTGAAATAGGAGTAACCATATGTAGATCCTTCCCCCTAACACTGGCTTATTGACCAAATACTTTAAAGCAGAATGGTCAGTGAACATCTTGAATGGGGCACCCAACAGGTAGCGCCTAAACTTCTGTAGATCATACACCATAGCTAATCCTTCTCTTTCTGTAGTGGTGTAGTTCTTTTCTGTGGTAGATAACTTTCTGCTTGAGTATGCGATAGGTTGATCGATACCCCATTCTCTTGGCTTTGTTAAGAAAATCCCCAGTGCGATGCCAGATGCATCCACATGTACATGAAATGGCTTGTTCCAATATAGAAATACTAAGATGGGTGATATAACCATATTCTCTTTAAGAGTGTCTAAACTTTGCTGGCATTCCTCATTCCATAGGAATTTCACTTCTTTCTTTAACAACTTTTCCATAGGTGCTGTGATCTTTGCATAGACCTTGATGAATTTTCTATAATACCCTGTATGACCAAGCACTATCCTCAATTTCTTGACTGAGTTGGGTGCTGGGATATTTACAATGATGGCAATCTTTGTAGGATCTACCATCAAGCCTTGTCTGCAAACAACATGACCCAACAAAATACCAAATGGTGCATAGAATATACATTTCTTCAAGTTAAGAGAAATCTGATATTGCCTACATTTCTCTAACATGAGCCATAAATCTCCTATATGATTTTTTATTACTCCAAATACAGTCCAATAATCAAAATAGACTTCTAAGAATTTATGGATGTATTCCTTAAAGACAGCAACTACTACTCTAGAAAAAATAGATGGTGCATTTTTAAGACCAAATGGCATTACCGTATACTGTAATGAGCCCCACTGTGTCGCAAAGGTGGTCTTATGTCAATCCTCTGGATGGATTCTTATCTGGTGATAGCTGAAAAAGCCATCAGTTAATGAGTAGATCTCCTGTCCTCCCACATTGTCTAAAACTTCACCAGTAAAAGGTGTCGGAAATGGGTCATGAAGTTATGCGTCATTGAGTTTGCGCAAATCGACACAAATCCTGATTTCTCCTTTAGTTTTATTTTCTTGCACAACCATGGGACTAACCCATTCGCTCTCTTCTACTGGCTCAATGATGCCTGCTGCTAGCATCTTATCAATCTCATCCTTAACTTTTTCTTTATAATGAGGATTTAATCTATATGAATGCTGCTTAACTGGCCTAGCATCCTCTTTCAAAGGTATCCTCATGATTCCCAAATCTCCTACTATTCCCTTCATCTCTATAAACTTAGTGGGAAATAAGTCTTGATAGTCATGTAACAGATCTGGGATGTGTCCTACCATTTCATCATCCCAATAGTCTCCAATAGAGGCAAACTTTGGTTCTGTTTCTGTGCCAATATTGATCTTTTTAATCTTAATAGGCTCTGTGACATTTGGAATCTCTAGCTCTAGTCCATCAACTTCGTGAGTCCCTTCTGACTCTGGAATGTTTATACTGCAAGGATTCTCATTCTCATCACCTGGCTCTTCTACAAAGTTGTAACACTCCAGCGCATGTTCTAACTGGATGGCCCAATCAGGCTGAACATACACTGGTAGGGTACAGTCATCAAATATCTTAGTCTTTATACTCTCTAGGGCCTGATCAATGCTTGGATACTCAGATTAAAAAGTGAAAGTGAGTAGAAAGCTGTCTATCATAACTGGCCATGTAATTGTTCCTCTGCGCAACTCTGTCTCAGTGTACCAATTCCTTGGGACTGTGTCTAAAGGGTGAATGAATAGGTGAACCCATTCATCCTCAGGAATGTATGACCAATTCTATTCACAAATCTTAATATGTGACCTGGGGTCACTTTCTCCTGTATATTTCTACTGGAAACGCTCCTTGTCAATAGAGAATCTAATCTCCATCAATATTTTAAAATCATCCCATGATGCGATATTTTCTTTATGTGCATGCCACCATCTTGTAGGTGTGGCTCTTACTGCAAGGTCAATAGATTCCATCCTCTAATCATGAGGGATTTCCTGCTCAAACTACTGTAAAAAGTCTTTGACATCTGCTAAGCCATCAAACGACTAAATATCCTTAATCTCTGTTCAAATCCATCGCAGTGACTTAGTCATAAATGCACATCTGGGAGTTGAAACTTCATAAAGTCTATTCTGCCAATTTTCTAAACCAACATCCGAATCTGATGCGCATGAGCTGTTGCATCGCCAACTAATAATTCCTTCTGTGATGGGATTGATATAATCACTCTAGTTAGTAGTCATCTGATAGAGGCTCTCCATATTACGCACCTCTTCCTCTGCTCTGATAGGTTCAATGTATCGGGGACCCTGAAAAGGATCCAACGGTGCGATGAATCGAATCTATTTATCATCAAAGGTCATTTGTCTTTTCTTCAAATCGATAACAGCCATGTTTTCAAATGCCCAATCAATACCTAATAGAGCTGGATATGGTCTGCTATCACCAATAATTTCTATGACTTCAAAATCTGCAAAGCTGCGAACTCCATCAATATCAACTAGTACTTGCAGTAATCGGCCTAGTGGTGATACCCTCTACTGATTGGCTAATCGCAGATGGATAGGTGATCTGGCTAACTTAGGGCTACCCATATGTTCCCATGTCTACTTGGTAAGAACATTTACCTCTGATCCTAAATCTAGGATTACCTCATCCATTTCAAACTCTCCAATTTGTGCTGTGAGTCTCATTTCTCTTCCTATTCTTGTATGGCCCATAGTACTATGAACAACACGCTGCGTACTGCTCACGGAAGAAGTCTGCTGATACTGATATATGATGCATTGAAGCTCTTCTATGGATTTCTCATTTCTTACGAGTTTCAAGCAGCTCCGGAGGAAGGATTGTACACTTCTTGTCAACTCATCCTTTTCAAACCTTCCAGATGTGGTAGCCTGCGATATCTGCACAAGACTAATGCCACAAGGGTTTTGTTGCGCTATACCCCTACGAGGAAATATCTACGATCCTGATGGTGTAGGGTCAGTAAAGAAAGTTTTAGCTTGCTGAAATGTTTCTTTGTTCTTCTGCAGGTCAAGTGGTGTAGATTTATCAGTTGCTTTATGCACTCACTTCGGACCTGTATTATTTTTGGCATCCTGCGATGTCCTGCTAGTAGAAGCACTGCTGTGAGTCATAATATTGACTCTTGGTTCTGGTTCTTTCTGCTCAGCAGCAATAAGCTGAATATTCTGGTTTACTGCTGGCTTAGGATCCTTAATCTTGGCCATCAAGATAGGACATTCTTCTATAGTATGATCATAGGACTTGCAATACTTACATGTTGTAGTAGGGTTCTGACAATCCCTAGCATAATATCCTATGGCTCCACAGTTGTAACAAACAATCAGTCCATGGCCATGGCCAAAGCCTCCACCACGGCTATCATGAGTTGGTTCATGCGGTGGGCCTGTTGCTGGTCCTGATGTCTCTGACTGGACTCTGTAGAAGTCATGTTTTCTCTCTATCATGAGATCATAAGCTCTGCAATTATTTTCATCATGTCGTACTGACTTACAGAAGTTACAGTATAAATTCTTAGGAGTTTGTACATACTTCTGAAGTAAAGGGCATTATTGTGGTCTATGTCCTCTTGTTCTACAGATTTCACACCATGGCCCTTGATTCTGTACTAAGGGGTTAGGAGCCCCACTTGCCAGATACTCAACAAATACTAGACAGTTATCTTTGGTGTGGCCATTTCCTTTACACTATGTACACCATAGTTCTTGTTCAACCTCTTTTCCTTTCTTAATCTCATGTAGCTGTAAAGTGAGATTGGCTAACTGATTCTGTAAATTTGTCATACCTGCACTAGTCTCAGCTAGAGGTGAAGCCTCTAGTTTCATTTCCATCTCCAATGCTTCATCCTGCGTATGGATTTTCTGTTGCATTAGTGGAAGTCTAATATGAGGGAGCAGTGCTGCGATGAACCATTCCTTATGCTGCTCCGGTGCAAACTCAAAACTCACTTGCTCTATAAGAGCTTTAAATTTCTGATCGAAATCCCATACTGACTCTGTGGGTAACTGTTTGATGTCTTAAGTTCTATGATACATTGTGACTCAGACTTGGGTTTCTTAAATTCCTTAATCATTGCGGTCTTGACCTCTACGAGTGTTCTGTTCTGCACTAATGTATACTTCATATACCATGCTAAAGCTATTTCTTTAAGTGTAGTGGCCAACTGGACAAGCTTAGTATTGTCATTCTGGATCTGTTTAATGGTCCATACAGCTTCACATAGGAACCAATGCTGTTCTGGGTCTTCTGCCCCTGTACCCTTAAAGGTAGGTAATTTCATATCATCCCCCATTCTGTTTCTACGAAGTGGATTCTGATTTGTTGTATTACTACCACTTGGCGGTGTAAATGTAGATGGTGTAGAGGTAGTATGTACTATGTGTGAACTACTAGATGGAGTTCCTGTGGGATTATTCTGAGTCCTGGTTTGTTTCTGTGGGGTATAAGGATGGTAAGGGATACCCCCTACTGTTCTTTCTCTATTACTTCGACTCTGTTCTCTAGTACTGTTTGAACTATCTTCAAAGAAGGAAGATATGAAATCTACTTTATATCTCTTACCACTATGTGTAGATCCAATTTCTTCAGGGTCACTCTCAAACTCTTGTGACACTACACTTACTTAACTTATTCATCTGAGAATATATCCAGTACTCCTTTTTTCATACAATAACATCTTAAGGAACAGATTTAAAGAGTTCAAGTACTTACCATGATATCCCTTGAAGAAGTACCTCTTTGCTTCACTAAAACTCTTTCTTTGATCAACTGCAAACTCTGTAATGAAACCTTCCAGCAAAATTGCAAGCCAGAAGTCTACTGCTCGTGAAATGGGATTATCTACTCTTTCCATAGTGTGAATTAGCTCCAGTGTCTAGACAATGTTCCTTTTATTCTTGAATACATTCTTATCAGTCAAGTTTGACAACCAATCGTACAACTCATTTGCGTAGGTCACAAAAAATATCTCATGCAGGTCTATGAAGATATGTTTCTGTAACCTGTCCTCTGTACTCAGCCTAGGACTCTTGTTTTCTTTCTCAGCAAATTCTCTTTCCTTAGACTTAACCCACTGGTTAAGTTCTTCTTTAGTAGGATGCCAACAGAACATCAGCTCTTCAATTTGTTCAAAACTGGCAAAGGACAATAGGTCATTTGCAGGTTGTTTCGTGTTTTAAAGCCTGAAATCAGTTCTCAACAGCACGTAATCTAGTTAGCGATCTAGATGGAAAGATGAACAGCAAGTTGGACCGTGAGCTGGATATGCTAGGCACAAATCTAGGGTGAACGAAGTGTCTGTTTGCTGGTGCGCTTCAGGACTACAGTCTATAGTAACACGTTTTAACATTTGGAAAACTACCAACGAGTTTCGCGCAATGAGCTGGATGACAAGCTGGACATCGAGCTGGACGTGTTGTGCGCAAGGTAGGCTGAATTCGTTCTTGTTATCAATTTGTCCCAAAAATATAATATAATCTGAAAACAAATATATAAATCAATTAATACATCAAATGTTCTTTAATAATGTCAATTTTAATTAATAAAATCATAAAATGATAATAATAAATGGATTTTATATAAACCTTAAATTCATGCATACCTGAGCTGAATAGTGATCTGCGTGACATAACATATACAAAAAGATAATAAAACATATGTTTAAATGAGTAATTTAATTTCCAAAAATGATAACAATTCTAGGATCAACAAACATTACTAAATGTTCAAGCATATTAGTCACTTTGTTTCCAATGTGCATATCATTCATCATGTTTAAACAAATTTTCAAAAAGCTACTTACTTGGTCTTATGTTAGAAAAACAAGATCACATAGCAATAACAATAAACAATAAACAATAAACAAGATGCAAATATTAAAATACATTACAAGAGAGACACGAATATAACATGATTCACCCAAGATGGGCTACGTCCACACATAAACTTCCAATTCTTTATTATTATTTCGTCCAACAAAATGAAGGGATACAACCCACAATAACCCTACTGCACTTCCTCTTCACTCTCTCACAATCACAGAGATCTATTTTACAATGCTACAATATATACACAACCGTATTACAATTACTTCCTTTTATAAGGTAATTACCATGGGAAAATACCACGGGCCACCCAATACCATGGGCCCGTAAACAGTTGGTCAGTAAAAATCCCAATTATTTTTTTTTGGGGGGGGGAGGGCTTCTCCCCAAGGCCCCATAGCAAAGGGGGTGGGGGNTCAGGCTCCACAACAAACAATATCTCACTTGGAGGCTGTTGGAGGAGCTAGTTAGTTAGCCGACTAGACTAGTTAGCCGACTAATTAGAGATTAGATCAGCCTCCATAGGTCATGTTAGTTGACTGAACTGATAATTAGTTATTCATAACTGTTTTGTAATCATATATAATAGGATGTTGAGCCAGATACAAACTTGGATCGGTTTGATGTTTCTATGAACCCATATGTGTTTAAAGTAATATAAAGCTGTTATTCAACCTACTATCTTATCTCTTGTATCTATTATGATTATATGATTCTATATGTGTATTATTATTAACTTAGTGATTTGAGTGATTATAACATTGCTTTCGTTGCTGGTAGTACACGTACAGATGAAATGACCATTAGTAGATGATCTCAGAGCAAGAAATTAAAGATTGGTGGGAGTGTAAGATCACAAACCACTTGTAGAATTATGCTAGAAGAAACAAGATGACTATTTCCAAGGTGAAGGAGAAATTATTCACTGAAATGCATGAAAAGTTTGTAGAATTAGTGCCTCAGTTTCTCAAGAAACTATTGGATGAAAAATCTAGTAAACATTAAGGAACAAGAGTTGCTCCAAAAAATCATACGAGGCAGATGAAAAAACCTATAAGAGTGGTTTGAGAAAATCACAGACGAGTTCTGTCAGGAACAGGACGTATAAGAGAGAGTTTTGGTTGAAACTATTGAAAAGAGGTTTTATACCAACTTTGGCAAGCAAATTGTGTTCTCACTGCCGACCCTGTTATTTAAATTCCTAATCGACAAAGGAGTAGGGCATATTCTCAAACCTCGTCCATCACTGGTCGAACCGCCATCAAATACCAATTGGGTGGAGAAACAGAAAGCATGGGATAATTTCATCGTAGAAAGGGAGTGGGAGTGCTTCTTGAACAAATAGACAAAACTATCTGGGCTTACTGAAGCATCGGGTAGGCTATGGGGGAGTAGCTGGTCATGTGTCAGGGTGGAGTAAAAGGATTCTAGTCGACTTGAGGAGGAACCACCAGCAATGAATAGTCGGTCCAAGAAAGAAATAGTTTGGACAATGACTCACAAAAGCACTCCATATTTGTAGAAATTAGAGAGAGAGATGAGGCAGAAAAGAAGGGAGGAAAGAAGAGAGTAGGTCATCACAATGAAGAGAAGAATGAACACCGGGGTGATTGAACATGAAAGACATCCACCAGATTTGGGTCATGACTTGCAAGAAGAGGGCGCAGATGAGGAAGAAGTGTCACCAATGAAAGAAGATCTGTGGATAGAGTAGCGTGAATATATTTGTATTGAGATAACCCAATAGGTAAGACCTCCATCTCCAGTTAATCCAAACCTGAGTGCCCTAGTGCAGACCATTGTCGAAGAATACCTAAGGCTACGAGCTGGTAAGTTTGACATATGGATTCTACTAGATGGCGAAGGAAATGATGTCGATCATATGGTAATTCATCGACCTGAGGAAGGAAACAGGGTCACATTCCAAGCGTACTTGTCTAATCTAGGTATCAATCTACTCTACCCAAGCAATTAAGGAGAAGCCCCTCTGCCAGACACAGCTTTAGGAAATACAGAACATTCGGATCCTCACATGATAATATTTGAGCTACAACAATTAGCTTGGAATTCAATAGAATAAGTCGAATTGATCCTACTACTTGGCGAGGAGAAATCGACAAATAAAAATTCTAAGGAAAATGAGAGTTTTGACAAAACTAGATGTGACCAACATAGATCTATAGAGAATATCTCACCACCCCCAACCCCACTTCCTAAAGCAGAAGCTGACCCTAACGACATGGGGCACGATGTAGCACACATTCCCCTCTATGAGGGTGACGAGGATCCCAGACAACATTGGTTCATTTGCGAATTGACATGGGCGGCCAATGCTGTAACTAGTGAAGATAGATAGATGGCACAGTTCGCTGGTGCCTTAAGGAAGAGGGCATCAACTTGGTATATTAAATATACCGAGAATACACCCAATGCAACCAAGGAAGAAATCAAATAGTAGTTCCTCTCCTTCTTCAAAACACCATATGCAAAGTATCTGGCAGAAAAAAAGCAGAAAACAATTGTTCAGAAACCTACGGAAACCATTCGGGACTATGACAAGCGATGGAAAAACCTATTGAGCCAATTATACTATAAAATTGATAAAAAATTATTAATTCAATGGTTTCTTATAGGACTTGTACAAAATATTCGAAGACATATCAGTATGGACATATTCAACTCATATGAAGAAGCGCTGACGAAATCACTGCAAGTCGAGATGGAAAATGACTATCTGGAAAACCCTGTCGACAATCTCATTGAGGAGCAGCTGGAAAGCATGAAAAAATCATTAAGGGAGCTTAAACTCAAAGGTCAAGATATTTGGTTCACAACCTGTTCGTCAGCCAGACATACCAAAGATAATTGTCGACAAGAAGTCAATCGTCAGGATGTCCATTTTTTTCAAACAAAATGTTTTTGTGACATTTTCCAAGAACATGTGTCACACATGATGAAGGACTTCCCCTACAATATGAAACATGGGAAAGATTCATGGTGTGTAATCTGTGAGGTAAAAGGTCATGCGACAACCAACTATCATTTGAACCTAAAGAATCGACAAAATTACCATGTAGTCAACCAGATAAATGTTGTTTCTTAGAACAATGATAATATCCTGAGTAATACTGAACAAAGTAACCACCGCTACAAAGGTCAAAGCTATGAGCGCTGATTTGACAATTGTTGTGGAGGATTCAGAGCTCGAGGTTGATTCAATGGATATTGGCACAATAGGCCATGACGACCCATCCAGTTCTTTACATGCTATAAATAAGGCCACCGATATGTAGACAGTCCATATAAAGATCAGACTAACCTAAAATTTTGTACTGGTTGTGGAGTGGGTGATCACTCATTAGAGGATTGTCCCACTATACTTGACAAAATAAATAAGAAGAAAAATTTTAATGTTTTGTCCCATGTTAAGAAATGTGATATAATACCTACTAAAAATTTACATGTAGTCACTAGACAGGGAATGAAAATTGGTGATGATAATCCATGCATAGGTAATATAAGAAAAAAAACGATTATCCTAACCCCATAAAGCAAAAGCAATTGTACAATGATGCATCAAGCATGTTCCAAGAATTTTCCCAACAAGAAGAAATCGATCATAGTCGACAAGATATATCACAAGAATTAATTAACTTAGTACATAATGACAAATCAATAGCAGAATTCATTGACCTGTTATACAATATAAAGAACATGCCTAACATGTAGAAACAAACTAAAAACATATGGAGCTTAAATCAGAAAGATAAAAGTGATTCCGACCCACTTGTTGACCCGAAAATCAAGGGATATCACGTTCGACAAGTTGTGCTCGACTTTGGATCCCAAGTAAAAATCATGACAACGGATACATGGGAACAACTAGGTAGGCCTTGAATAAACGAATTAGGCATATATTTAAAATTTACAGATCAAGGAATGATCAAACCTATTGGTGTTTGGAGAAATGTTGATACAGCAATAAAAGGCATTTTGGCAATCGACCCTAAGGAAGGATACAGTTCCTTCCTAGCCATGGGGTAGGAATATGAAAGCATCAATCTCGTTATACAAAGGGAGGATAAAAATCAAAGGAAATGGAAAAAGAGTTATTATCCCTATCCATCCCTATCAAGAAGAGCCTTGGACCAAACCAATAGACAAAGAAGTCGATGTTCGACAACTGTATAAAGTCCAAAATAATGAAGACTATATTGAGACAAATATATATGGGGAACTTCACTTGGGTAACCAAGATTCAGTCGGATATAATTTATATGCAAAACTATATGATTGGGAGATTGAAAATTATGAAACTCAAGCACGACGATGTTGGACTATCCAAGCCATATCAAAGAAAGCAACTCGACAATGCTTCTTAGTGTCCATCATTCCAAACATAAGAGCAAAAGAAAAGAACAAGTGAGAACAACAACAGACACAACAAGTATCAACAATTATCCCCCTTCATCAACTAGGGTCGACTACTGCAGTCGACACACCAAAAATTAGAGATGGAGAATTGAACCAGCTATTGGGAGCACTCACTAAGGAGGTTGCAATGAGAAATCAAGACAGAAGAGAAAACATAGAAATACTTGAAGGAGAACAAGTCAAATTCATGACCAAATGCAGGAATCTAACTCAAACAATTTTACCAGGACCAAATGATTCTGACACTAACAAACCATTAGATAGAGCTTACTGGTTACTGGAAAGTGTCATGCCAAACCTTTAGACAAAACTTTAGGCAAAGAAGGGTGAGAAAAAAGAAGAGACTTATGCACTATTGAGAAATCAATACACAACATTATCAGAAGCCTACAAAGTACTATAGGAATATTTGGAGGAGTCTGCCACCACAGAAGAAGTACTGCGCTGTTTGTACACTTAATATGGCTAGGTATTTCAGTAGGATCGAGACACCCAAGAACACATTAAAATATTATAAAATCAGCAAGGATTGGAAGTAGCAATGAGGAGCACAGTACAAGATCAGATTGTACTGGAGACAACAAAAATGAAGAAATTAGAAAAACAAGCACACCAGTCGATGAATCGGGAACTACCCATTCTTGACACATTGGACAAGATTTTTCCACAAATGAAAATATTTCTCGACACAACAAAAGAAAAAAATCAACTGCTCGGGATCAACATGAGAAACATCATAGACCAACCAACCCAAGAGAAGCTGTTGATTCTGTCAAGAATTACAACCTTGACCATTGACATTCAAAACGCCCTCCGCAATTGAACATAATTTCAGCACCAACTTGTGATTACAGTAGAAACAATTATGGAGGTATGTGTATATAAAATAACATATATTTGACTGCACAGCCCATGAAGACAGAGCAAGTGGAAGAAAACTACTTCAGACAAAGTTTTTTCACCCCCCTATTTCTTTGGATGAAGAAATATTTTGTTCATGGGGGAGATGTTGGAGGATCTATTCGATGAGCCGAATAGACTAGTTAGCCGAATAATTAGATATTAGTTCGGCATGCAAAGTTCGTGTCGGTTGACTGAACCAACAAGTAGTTATTCAAAACTATTTTGTAATCATATATAATAGGTTGTTGAGACAGATACGAACTTGGTTCGGTTTGATGTTTGTATAAACCCATATGCGTAAATAAAGTAATATAAAGTTTTTATTCAACCTACTATCTTGTCTCTTGTCTTTGTTATGATTATATGATTCTATATGTGTATTATTAGTAACTTAGTGATCTGAGTGATTACAACAGAGGCTGATCACAACAACTCCACCACTACTACACTCACTAGAATACGCTCTAAACCTTGGACCTAGAAAATATCCCATCTTCACCTTCATGATTGAAGGCCAATAGAAGCTAAGCAGGAACTTAGTTTCTCTCTGGTTACTATCTTTGTCAACATGTCTACAATATTCTGGCTAGTATGTATATTTTCCATCTTTAACAGTTCATCTTCTAGAACAGATCTTATGAAATGGTACTGAGATTTTTATACTTAGTATTAGAATGAAAGTTTGAGTTCTTTGCAATATGAATTGTACTCTGTATTTCACTATATAACATGTTATTCTTCTACCTCTTACCTAATTCCTCCATGAACCTCTATAGGTAAATCATCTATTTATTAACCTCTATAGCAAAAAAATACTTTGCTTCCATTGTTGAAAGGGAAAAAAACTTTTGGAGTTTTGAAATCAAACTAACTTTTGTTCCACCTATAGTAAAAACATACCCTATGGTGTTCCTCCTGCTATCTTTGTCACCTTCCACATCTACATCAACATATTCCTATAAAACAATGTCTGAACCTCGAAAACAAAACGCATGAGAATTGATACCTCTCAAATACCTGAGAATACACTGTAATTCCCTCCAATGTTGTTTACCTAGACTGGTCATATACCTTCTCACAAATCCCATTGCATGTTCAATATCTAGTCTTGTGCACACCATGTCATGCATCAAGTTTCCAATTCCTGATGAATAAAAAACCTTGGACATGTATTCTATATCCTCTTGTGTCTTGGGACACATATACTTAGTTTTAAATGTATGTCCAAAGGTGTACTAACTGGTTTTTCATTATTCATTTTAAACCTCTCCAACACCTTTTGTATGTAATCGCCTTGAGACAATGTTAACTTGTGATGTATCTTGTTAGTCTGATACCAAGGATTTGATTTACAACAACCAAATCCTTCATCGAAAATGATTTTTCTAGTTTCCATTTGAACACATTTATATCTTGCATGGTAGACCCTGCAACAAGCATGTTATCCACATACAATACCAAGATAATATATCTTCCATTATCTAGCCTCTTGAAATAAACATAGTGGTTAGAATGACATCTACTATAACCATGTTCTTTCATAACCTTATCAAAATTCAAATACCACTACTTTGGATCTTGTTTCAGTCCGTACAAGCTCTTCTTAAACTTTCAAACCAAATTCTCCTTCCCTTTGACCTCATACCCCTATGATTGTTGCTTATAAATATATTTCTCCAAGTCCCCATGGAGAAAGGTTGTTTTTACATCTAGGTGTTCAAGATGTAAATATTCTACCACCAAGACTTAAAATAGTCCTAATTGAATTCATTTTAACATCAGGAGAAAATATTTCATCAAATTCTATACCTTTCTTTTTGTGCAAAACCCTTCACAATAATTCTAGACTTGTACCGTTTTCTTTCCTCCATATTCTTCCTTCAACCTGTAAACCCATTTATTCTGCAATGCTTTTTTTTCAGTAGGAAACTCAACCAGATCCCAAGTCTGGTTTCTTACCAATGAGTCCATCTCCTCATTTATTCCTTGGTCCCACTTCTTTTTAGTTTCCACCTATATTGCTTCTTTGTAACATTTTGGTTTACTAGAATCAATCATCAATAAATAATACAACGAAGGATAGAATCATTCAGAGGCTCTACTTAACCTGGTAGATCTTCTTACACCTGTAGTATTTTTAGTTACTATTTTTCGTTCTTTATTTTTTTGTACCTTTAGAACTTAATTTTCTTTTATTTCATCAAGCACTGTGTACTTTGTGTTTTACTTTTCCTCTTTCTTTCCCTGAAAATTATCTTTGTACATAACCTTTCTATTGAATACTACATCTCTACTCCTAATGATTTTGTGATTTTCATAATACCATAAACGATAACCAAAATCATCAACCCTATATCCAATAAAGGTGCATTTTCTTAGATTTATCCTCAAGTTTTTTCTATTTTATTTATCAAGATGAACAAATGCTTCACAACCAAAATTTACGATAAATGATTAGTTTACCTTTTTACTCGTCCATGCCTTCTTTGGAATTCCACCATCCAAAGCGTTTGAAGGTCCTTTGTTTATTAAATAAACAAAAATATCTACAACATCAGCCCAAAATTGTAAGGGAAACCCTTCAAGCAATCTCATACACCTTGCAATCTCTTTGATCATCCGATTCATCTTTTATGACACACCATTTTCTTGTGGTGTTCCTGGGACTGTCTTTTCTCTGTGAATCCCATTGTATGAATAGTAACTATCAAAATCCTTGATGTAGTATTCACCTCCATTACCAGATCTAAGACATTTCAATCTTTTCTCTATCTCATTGTCAACAAAATTTTTCAACTTCTTAAAAGTAGAAAACATGTCAGATTTCTAAGTAATGCAATTAACACAATTTTTTCTATTTTCATCATCAATAAAAGTAACATAATAATGAGACCCATCAAGATATTGTACCTAAGCTAGTCCGCATACATTTGTATGCACAAGATGTAACTTTTTACTCTTCTTTTGTTTCACAACCCTGAGAAATATAACTCTCTTCTATTTACCATAAACACGGCTCCACAGAATTCCAAAATTAACTGCTTTAGATATGGAATCAATTTTTCTTGAGTGAAGAATTTGCATGCCCTTCTCACTCATGTGGCCAAGCCTATGATGCCGCAATGCTGCACCTATTTCTGTGCAATCTACAATGATGCAATCATCAGTATTATGAGGAGGATCACTAGAGGAGTATCAATAGTATTATGAGGAAGATGGAATGATTAGTATGATTCCTATCTCCTTTTTCTATTACCAATTCTCCTTTGGTGATATTCCACCACGTTTTTCCAAACGTAGACAAACAACCGCTATCTCCAAATTGCCCTATTGAGACCATATTTCTTTTCATAGAAGGAATATGACTTACATATTTTAGCATACATTCATTTCCATTATTTAATTTAATCTATACTTTACCGATTCCAACAATATTACATGGCTCATCATCCCCCAATCAAACATGTTCAAAATCACCTAGAAAATAATCATGAAATAATTTCCTATGGGGTGTAGCATGACATGAATCCCTTGAACCTACTACCCAGTAATCGCTAGTATTATCTAATACAATAATCAAAGCATCTTGTAACATCACCTGCTACATTGGCATCATGAGTGGTCTCTTGCTGCCCATCTCCTTTCTTCTTTGGAAAGTTTGTAGTCTTTCTTCAAATCTCTTTTCTTACCATAGTTCCAGCGCTCTATATTTCTCAGTCTGGACTTGGATCTTCCATTTCAATACTTGTTGTGATTACTTGTGCTTCTTCCTCTCTCCCCCTTTTTCTTCCCTTTCTCTGGTCAATGCATTACCTGATGTCTCACCTATGTTTTTCTTCACATTTCATCACTAAGAATAACACCAACAACATCATCAAATTTAAGAGTGTTTGAACTAGGGACATAGTTAGTTACATGTATGACCAAGCCATTCCATCTTTCTAGCAATGATAACAGCAGTAGAAGAGCCCTAAACACATCATCAAATTTCAATTTTACATAACTTAGTTGACTAGTAATTGCATTAAATTAATTTAAATGGTAAAAAAAAATCCAACTTTTGACATATTCATATTAAATAAATGATTCATTAAAAATACCCTGTGGGAAACTGAGGGTTTTTCATAAAACTTAGCCATTGCGCTGATCACACCCTTCATTGTATTTTCTTTCAAAATATTGAAATCCACTGATGAATCTAGGCACAACCATATTGTTCCGAGTTCCTTTCTGTCAAGAACCTCCCATTCTTCATCCTTTATATTCGCCGACTGTTTTTTTTTGCCCAACAGTAGATATAGATCCTTCTAGTAAAGATAGTCCTCGATTTTCATCTTCCATAACTGGTAGTCTTGGGCATTAAATTCCTTGACCCTAAACTTTCCGTCTTCCATTTCTCCCACTAGAAGTAGGAATCCTTCTTTCCTACAAGTTTAACAACAAAATATCCCTTTTTGGCTCTGATACCAATTGTTATAAAAACAAGATCGCAGAGCAATAACAATAAACAATAAAAAAATAAACAAGATACAAATATTAAAACACATTACAAGAGAGACACAGATATAATGTGGTTCACTAATGATGGTCTTCGTCCACACATAGATTACCATTCCTTATTATTATTTCATCCAACAAAACGAATGGATATAACCTGCAACAACCCTATTGCAAATCCTCTTCACTCTCTCATGGTATCTCTCTCACAATCATAGAGATCACATTTATAATGCTACAATACAATACACGTCCTTATTACAATGCATTCCTTTTATAGGGGAATTACCATGGGAAAATACCATGGGCCCGCAAACTGTTAGCCAACAAACATCCCAAAAAAAATCTTCCAAGGGCTTCACTCTGAGCCCCCACCGAGGGGAATGGTCCTCCTTGCTGAGATGAGTGTACAATAAAAATGGGTTACAAACACGATTGAACAAGAACATATCTGAATCAATAAGATCGAGCTCCACAAACATCATCTTCCTGGTGACTATTGTACGCATTCCTACGTTGTTCTTTATTGCACTATTCTTCCCTGTGATGTGCATATTTCCTTTGTTCTTAACTATGCGTACTTTACAATATCTCTTCCACATGCAACCATCGGCATAAATATTCTTCTTCATGTATTTTATGCAATTGGTCCTACTTACATATCCTTTCCTGGTGCAGGCCTTCGACCTATCATTGTGAAGCTTCCTCGACTGCCTTTTCACATTGCACAAGAATTGTAGTTGGTGCTTATATTCAAACTTAGGTAGGGGTTGCACAACTTTCTTTTTCTTCTGATCAATTGGTATTTTTATCATTGCATTCTCCAAAAATATATTCACCTGTCCGAGTGCCTCCTCAAGTTAGTATGTTCACATGTGTTGGGTCCCTTCCATAATTTTCCTCCCTTGGTTTCATGATAACCACGTTGTAGTAAACTTTCTTATCTTCCCATTTCTTGACCAAGTATGGGTAATTTTCTGTCACATGTCATGTACTATAGTAGTAGGCCACAACGTATGATGCTTAGTACTAAATATTTCCAAAGGCTTAGCTCCTCACAATTAAATAAAATCACTTGTATTCCACTTCCTCCATAACCTCTTCCATGGCCTTGGAAACCACAACATGTAGCACCTTTCTCTCCTCCAGGATTAGGTAATCTATTTTATTTTGTGCCCTAGACCTCAAAGGAGTTTGCTGTGTTATGCTTCATCAATTGTAGAGAACGTCAGTTATTCACCTCATGTATGACTGATTTGTATAATTCACAAAATGATGCATGTATAGATATTTGGTACTTTTGTAAAGTTGGGTAATGGGAGGTGCATGGACCCAAACTCGATAGATCTTGCACCACTCATATTTAGATTCCGCAAGAAAAGTTCTAGGTGCTTCGGTACCATTGTAGTTGTTTATCGTTGGGTATTAATTTGTGTTATGTCCTTCTATTATATTGGAGCTACACCATACAATTCTCTTACTTCATTACCAATAGATAGTTTTTGTAATTGTACATTCAACCCATCAAGTTTCATCTGTACCTACATGATTCTTGGAAACGAATCCCCTCTTGGAGTTTCTTACAACCGCATCACAATTTATAGGGTCTCTAACTCAGTAACCACCTTTTGTTATGTTAGTGGAACTTTGATATATGGTGGAAAATTCATAATGAACCATTTGTGGTGCTGTACATATTGGATCTCGAAACCTATTCGGTCCAACATAATATTGAATCTTTGGTCATATCCCCAAATGGACTCGATAAATATATGTTAATCTTCTTGATCTTAGTAATTCACAGCGACTCAAACTTTGGCTTCTAGAAATATTTCAAAAGATATTCTTTAATAGTTTCTAATGGTTGGTTCCACCCTGGGATGATAGTTCTCTTATATTTGTGTATTATGTGAAATTCTTATAACTGAATGTGGTCTCTTGCTGCACAATCTTGGAAGCCTCATCAGTGACAAGCTTCATGAACCATATCACCCTGTAGGTAAACCAATGTTATTTTGAGCCATATTTACTTATCCCATCGAAGACAAGAAATATCAATGTAGAATATAATGTAGTCACCATTCTTGTAGGTATAAGTAAACTATTGCTTCTTTGAATTTGTGTATCTAAATTAGTCTCCTGAGCAGAACTAGATTCTATCCCTCTAGCTTCTACTTCTATTTTGGGACTTTCTTCCCATGCAAACTAAAGTAATAACTTATCTTTTTTATTAGATAAAGGGAAATAGGGTCTTGGGATGAGGTGTGGGTTGCTTCATGGCATGTTTCTTCTGAAAATACTAAATCCAGGAGAGATAAAATCCAACTACACAGTCTCTTCCCCGATCATCCAAGTGCCTCCTTCTATCTACACTTCCTCTTCTTCCACATCCTCTGGGTTATTTCTTTCACTCTTCCTTGTGGGGAGTAGGGCGAAGTTTATAACACCATCTTAATTGAAACTCTCACTTAACTCCATTGCATTCCTCTTCGGGGGGTCTCTCATGTTCCGATACTCTTCTTTCCTAAAATCCGCACACCCCTCTGCACACTCTCATTGCACAGTCCCATCTCTAGCATTCTTCTTTCCTCTCTGATCCACACTATCTTTCCCTATCAGTTTCCTTTCCCTTTTCTCTCTTCTAACCACCTTCTTTATTTTAGCTTTTCTATCATGTCTCATTAGAGAAAATTTCAGGTCTAAAATGGGCCTCCTAAGGAAAATAATAAAATAAAAGTTAAAATAATAAAATAATATTTATGAATTTTGGAGGAAAACATAAAAAAATTGAACACAATTTTTTATTTATCATTTTTCATGGAAGGTGTCCCTAAGAAATATGCATTATAGGTACTCTTTGGATGCATAATTTAATTTATCATTCAATGAGTGCTCCCTCTCCAAATTAGAGTAAATCAATAGGGAGATATATTGAAAATATTAATTAAAAAGTAGATTTTTAAATGTCAAATAGACCAAATCTCCCATTATGGTTGACTCTTTTCTTAAAATTCGATTGATTCTTGAATTCAAAGGCTCATTTGTATTACAAGGAGGCTCATTTTCTTATGAGGCCCATTTTAGACACCCAATTTGCTCTAATGTTTCTCACTTTGGATTCACTACTCTTAAGGATCCATTTATGCGCATACCTATTCTCCCAAAGCTTCATTCCCCCCTCTAAACTATGGGGTTTACGCTACCATGCTATTGGGGTCCATTGTCATTATCCCCTTCTCAATAAAGGACATATTTTTTCACAATGGAATACTTATAAATAATCTCTTTCTATGTCCCTCTTCAAATCTTGCTTATGCATTGTTATATGGTTCACTACCTCTTATAGAAAATTCTATATAAATATACCCTTCCTTCATGTGCAAGAACCAAAATTAAATCACTCTAGATTGCTTATTATCTAGGGTTTTCATCTTTTCTATCTTCTCCTCAGTTCACACTATTGGGTGAGGTTCTCTCCAAATGCTATTAATCTCAAACTGTCTCTTTGTCTATTCATATAATAAAATAGGAAGATCACAGAAGAAAATTTCATGTAAATCTATATAAATGTACCTATATTTATAGTGCTAGGGTGCAATCCAAATTCTTCTAGTCTCCTTTCACATGAAATCGTCCTTCTTTATTTCTAGCCATTATTTGATCTCATCTTTAATGGGATTCCACCTTATTTCTTCATCCTTCCTTCACAATCCTTATATAGGTCCCAAAAATGGAACCGATTATTGGCTTCGGTTTAGCCAGAACTAGGATTCAACATGCATCACCAACAAAATCCCTATAGGGGATGGAATTTTCAATACCCTCTAATAAGGATAATATCTCTCCTAAAATGCATGCAAGAAATTATAGAGACCAATATAAGGGATGTACAGGAGAGGATGGATTCTTTTTGGTCATCATTGTATTCATTTCTTCTCTTAACCATGCATTTGAATATTTAATAGTCAAGCATTAATCTTCTAAACTACTTAATATTCGTCACACATTCAACCATAAAGAAACTATTCAAGAAAAGTTTGAGGTAACAATCACAATATATTATCATTCAAAACTGACTACAATCCATGGCTTTCATAACTAGCTTAACTTTTTCCTTTATACATAAATGCAAGCATCATACCAAAAATTCTACAAAATCATAACATAACCATAGGATTATAGCATAACTGAGAGATCAAACACACACACAAAAAAATACTTAACCCATTACAAAACATGCCTTTATATAGTCTTAGCTTTAGTCTATGCAAAATTGTTTGTGGTGCACTAGCGCACCCATCTCCTTGGCATGTAGTACGCTTCTAGCTGAATTCCTCAGTGTGCATTTGCTTCTACATAAATTCCTTAGCATGTAGTTTTCTTCCAATTGTCTTTCTTGGTGCTAGTTCAGCTTAGCAAAAATTTGGGTACCAACAGCCATTGGCAATTCCACTTCTTTGGCACCGGTAACACCATTTTTGGGATTAATTTTGCTCATAAAGGATCCAAACATATTTCATCCTTGTACGATTAATATCAAGAGTCGGGCCCTTGGTCCCTTGTTTATTGTAATATATGCTGACAAATTTTCACAAGTGTAGGTATGTCTGGCTCATTTATATAAAACACCACTATAATTTTTAGATTCAATGGTCATCACCAACAAAATTCTCCCATGGGAAGGAATTTTTCACCAAAACATGCTTGATAAATTATTATAACATGGAGAGAAAATAATTGATGATGCATGATCATCATTACAATAGCCTCTGAAACTCATACATCAGGGGGCATCTATTAATGCTTAAATCTCGCATACATGCAATATTTAGGATAATCTTACAGAAATGAACGAACAACATATAGAATGTAGCTAACCAAATACATCCTCATCAGATCCAGAAGACAAAATGAGTCTGAAAATGTAGGAAACAGTCAAAATGAAAAACCACGTGACTAAAAGCACTAGAAACATGTGCTATTAGCGTGGCTAGTTTGTATAGTCATCCATGCATACCCAAGCAATGTTTCTCTCAAAAATCATGTGACTATTAAAATGATGGGACCACATATTTATTTGGCTCATTAAAGGTTCAGAACGACTCTCTTGGCTCCAAAATTTGGGCAGGTACTCCTCACATGATTGGGAGAATTGTGTAACCCCTATCTTGTACTTGGGAAACCAATTCAAAGGATGGAGTGTTCACATATGGATCTAGATTTTTTTTACCTCCATTTGGCCTATGAAAGGAAGCCATGGGAAGGCATTCCATAGGAGAAAATCATAGAAAATTTATGTTGTGGTAAATACATTGAGATATCCTCATTCAATCTACTTCCTCCCTCGTATTTACATATACAAATCTCCCTTGCTCTCTTTCCTTAAGAGGCAATTGTTTCTCCATTGTTCTATCCACGTTATATTGTGATTGTGTGGAAAAGATCACCTCCCTAAGGGATATTGTTGGATCCCCTTGAATATTTCACGTACTAGGTGAAACTATTGTATTTATCTGGACCATTGGGAAATAAAAAATTGGTTTGGCAGACTTGGTTGATCTCTTACCCCCATTTTATTTCAGTTTATTTCTTGTTATTTTGTTTTTTTTTCTAATAAAGAGTTTTCTTGGAAATTTGGGGTTTTAGTTACTCAATTTTAAAACATAAATATTGAATCCTTGTTGCAACCTCAAGGATACTCTCACTATGTGAAATCTGTCAAATCTTGTGGCTATTTTTCCCACAATAAGAGATATTTTTCTGTCCATAATTTCTCCAATGCATAAATATTAGCTTTTCACTCCTTAATCTTGTTCTCCATGTGAAATATTGGTTGTACATTCATTGTGAGAAAAACACCATAGATGGGACTAATATTTTTAGTGGAAACCCCACTTGGAAAGAGAGGGACACAATGGTGTTGAAGTGCACTAAAAACTTATATAAATTACACACAAACCTTGGTATTAGAGACTCTGAGTGACACCTAGTTTTGAAATATTGCAGTGGCCTATATAGGTACATATGAACCAAAAAAGGAATTCCTGGAACTCTGGACATTAGGCACTTCTTATTGGTATCAATCCCTTCAAAGATGAGGAATGTGCAAGGTTTCCCCACTCAAAGTTGGTGATGTTATTTTAGGAAAACCATATATGTGGAAGTGTCTTGCTATGTATGAACCTATACATCATAGTTCCATTATTAATTTGGGAAAACAACTCTACAAGAAACCAAAGGAATTTCCCGTTGTTGCAGTGTCTCTCATCATAGCTAAGTAGTGCAAGAAGGTAATCCCCTAGACTAGGATATTTTTCCTCTTCATGATTTGATATGAAGGTGAAAAAAAGATCACAACAATATCCACTTCCTCCATACAGGGTCTCTCTACATAGTAGAAGCAAGTGGACTAGATCAGGGAAGCAGACAAAGACATCTTTGCCATGCTTACTGGGGTATCGCAATGTTTCTAGGTCAAGCACTTAATTTATTTGATACATGGGGCACCTATACCTATTGGTGTAGTAAATAGGAATTAGCTCATGGAAAATGAAGAAATAAAGTGACAGATTCAATAATTAATCCAAAATGAGTAGATATGATTGAGGTCATCACCTCGCAGTATCCCAATTGTCTTGGTATAGTAGAAAGATAATACTTGGAAACTCTAAAAAAAATAACAGTTCAGAATCAGTATCCCATTCCTCATATTGATACAATTTTCAACCAACTTAGGGGTTCCAATTATTTTAGTAAGATTGATCTAGAGTTTGGATATCTTCAAGTACCAATTGAGTCGACCCATGATTGGAAGATGAGATTCAAATACAAGGAAGGGATTCTCAAGTGGTTTTTCATGCCTTTAGGTTTGACTAATGCTAAAACAAATTTCATGAGGATGATGGATGACACTCTCCTACCATTCACCAATTATTTTGTAGTCATATATCTATATGAGATCCTCAATTACAATAGACTGTGGGAAGGACATTTGTAGCATATTCAATAGGTCATGAGACCCTTGTGACAACACAAGTTATATGGAAATATAAATAATTGCTTATTTGGTATGAATATAATTGAGTATCTAGGATACATCATTAATGACCATGGTGTGCATGTGGGTCTGTCCAAGATGCAAGCCATTCATGATTGTCCGATGTTGATGACTCTCAAAGAGATTCACAACTTCTGAAGCCTTGCAAATTTATATCGCATGTTTGCATGGGGATCCTATCATATTGATTGGACCCTTATCCAAGTGACCAAAGATAGATATAAGTATTTTTTTTGGGCCAATTAATGACAACAAGGATTTGATGATTTGAATTAACGCTTATGTTAAACACATGTCCTTACCTTCTTAGATCTACACCAACCATTTGAATTTGAGACTGATGCTTCATACTATGTTGTTGGTGCAATCCTCACATAGCATAGCTATCTAGCAGCATATCATAGTTAAATGATCTCAGATGTAGTCTGCAATACCCCACCTGTTATCTCCTAAAATAAATTTATTTTCAATAAGTTTACTCAGACAATTTATTTTTTTGATAAGATGAAGATTTCAAGTCATATTATGAAAGATACTAGGGTGACTAACAAATTTGGGATATCTGATGTTCTATTATTTAATAAATTTGAAAGTTTTAGCTTTCACTGGCTTAGGCGATATTTTTAACAACTCATTAGCCATCGAAAAGCCTAGCTTTAGGAAGCCTATTTAATGTAGGACCATGTTATCCACCGAAAGCCTGCTGATCACGTTCTTTTTAATTGTTTTGAAAAGGGATTTTTGATGGCTTAGGCGAGCTTTCCAACAGCTCATTAGCCATCGAAAAGCCTTGGTTTCGGCAGCTTAGCGAGTGTTTCCATGAAGGAATTAACCATTGAAAGCAAATGAAATATGTTTTTGGAAAGAGAAACTTTCAGTGGATTAGGCGAACGGACCAATGATTCATTAGCCATCGAAATCCTAGCTTTCGACAGCTAGCGAACTAAACCCTAAATTCTCTTACCACCGAAAAGGATGAAAAGTGAAAACGGTTGTGTGCCCATCAAAATCAAATTCATCAGCATGAGGCGTGTCATAATTTAGCATGATTAACCACCTAAAATTTCATGGAACTGCAGTAAATAATGAGTTGATGGCTAAGAATCCATTATTGATCTCAAAATATTTATTAAAATATAAACGCTAGCTTGCCCTCTACCTGTCCCACGACTGCAGTTAAACCTTCGCAAAGCATCAAAGTTCCAGTTAAAATGATTGCTCTGCTGGCTATTTCATGGTTATCACTATAATCCACCATCATATTTAATCAAGTACCAATTGTTTTATTAACCCCTCCAAATCAGCACCATATCCTTAGTACACTCAACATCTATCTCCATGCATTCTCATTGAGCCTATCCCTCTCCGAATCCAGCATTGTAGTATCCTTCCCTGGGGTTTGAATTTCAATTTTGCAGGCGTAGGGAGGAGGATCAACTCAAAAAACTCAAAAGCACAGGTTTTCATGGCTAAGTTGTTTTCAAAATGGTCTCTAAGACACTGAAATGAGACTTTTGGCAGCTAATACTGAAATTTCAGGGCGCTCTAAGCCACTGAAAGTGGCATTTTACTGTAAAAAGTCATTTTTTTAAAATAATTATTCTGAGCGACTAGAGAATCCTTTTTGAAAAATGCTCATATTTTTTTTTTCATAATAGGTCAGAAAACAATAACCTCTCTCATTTTTCCTACAAGTGTTACATATTGGGAGAATCGAATCCATCTCTGAGACCTAATTTTCTGATCTCAGAATTTCCTGTTTGACACATGTTTTTGAAATATAGATCCTGGGAAAATTAAAATGCATTCCAAAAAATGGAGAGAGGTTTTTTCTCAGAACAAACCCATATACAAAAACCTCTTTCATTTTATATCCAGGTGTCACATATTTGAAGGAAAAAATCCATCTCAGAGCCCAAGTTTTCAACAGTTTGGCCAAACTTTTAGGGCAAAAGTTGACCTAACAGAGCAATTGACAGCAGAGATTGAAGAAATCCCATCACATACACAAAAAGAGAAAGATGAACTAGTATATAAGGCTTCCTCTAGAAATCCCAAGACATAAAGGATAAATCAGCTGCTGAGGCAAGTGAATGAAATGGAAATTTTAGAAAGAGAGATCAAGAAAAACAATGCTACATTGACCAGGAGGAATAAGCTGTTGCACAACTCTTACCAAGAGATGAGAGAAAGGCATATATTTCTAAAAATACTAAACAAAAGATACTTGAAGGAAAACACAATTCTGTATAGAATGATTAGGATTTAGAGGCTGTAGATGAAGGATGTCAAGCCAAACCCTAGCACTCACATCACATTGGAAACCCTAGATGAAGGTACAGTAAGCCTTTAGCCTCCAGAATCAGGCTTGGTTGTTGTTAACCTTGCTAAAATAGAGCCTGCTGAATAAGAAAGATATGAAAACCAACTTGAAAGAACAATTTTGGTGGTGGCTTACGATTTTTTGAAGAGGGGGGCTTTCGGTGGCTTAGGTGGACGCTGAGGAAGTTCATTAGCCACTGAAAGCACCGCTTTCTGCAGATAATAATTCTGATATTTTGGCCTCTTAACCACTGAAAGTAGAAAGAGGCATAGGATCAAATTTTGGCATGAAGGACCAGTTTTGGGAAAACAAAAATAGCTCAGGGACGAAGTATAAAGATGAAGGACGCTGAAGAAAACATCAGGGAAGGTATGCTTCAGTTTTTGCAGTGACATAAAGGAAGAAAAGGTCACCAACACTTAACTATATAATTAAAATAGTGACTTATCTAGCAAATGACCAGTGGCAGTGATTTCCAGTACTTACTTTAGTTATTAGAAGGTTCAAACAGTGAACGAGTTCTACATTTAGTTAGACTAGTATTTAAATTAGGGTTTTTTTACCTAATTATGCAAAAACAATTATTTTGTCTATTTTTAGTAAATCAGATCCAATTTTTCAAGATCTGAATATTTTTGTAAAGGCTATAAAGCCTAATACTTATTTGATTGAAAGGGTTTGACTTCAAGGACTTGTAGACCATTACTATTGTCAAGCTTCTCATATTACTCATGACCTAATTTAAGCTCTTTTGCTATCATATGTTGAACTTCCATTTTCTGTCTATTCTGTGCTTATGCTTGAATGTGTTACTCAGGTTTATTGATGTCTGATAGCTGTCATCTTGTTGGCATATTGATGATTTGAATTATAAGTACCTTCCTTGTTATGATTAGCCATTTATATCTATATGTTTTATGTATGAATCTGCCAGCATGATAAGTTCTCCATCTCTGCACCATATTATCAAACCTCTGAACAGTGGTAGTTAGAAGCCTTATCCCTGATTGAGTTTCATGCATGTCTTGAGAGTGTGAGGTTCTATAGGTTACCTGACTTGATCCATTTAGAAAACCCTAAAAACATTTAAGTTACCAGGCATCCTCAACCTGCATCCTAGAGGAGTTTCCTGGAGTGATAACACCACCTATGACAAGGAAATATATTCTGTTTTAAAAGCTTTCCACTAATGAAATAATTACATTCTTGGAAAAGAGTCAGTGATATACTTTGATCATATTCCCCTATAGTGCATGCAAACAATTCCACATACTTGAAACAATTCCACTTGAACATTAAGTAGAAGAAGGGTAACACCAATCAAGTCATCGATTGGCTTAGTTGACCTCTAGTGGTAACCTTAACCATGGTGCTCAATTCTTGTGGCCATGATACCTCCAAGTGGTATCAATTATATGACAATTATATTGATTTTTCTTCCACCTATGGAGCATCATGTGCAGGCACACAAGTGGAATAATTTCATCTATAGAAAGGACTGTGATGCCACCTGGGATATCTCTCTATTCTTTAAACTGAGTGTGCGAAGATGATGTAGGAAGCAAATTATAGTTGGCTGGTAGGGAAATTTGGCATAGAAAATATAGTATCAGTATTAAAAAATTATTTGTATTGGCCGAATATTTGACAAGACGTCGACAGGTATATCAAATCATGCTCTGTCTTCGCAATTGCGAAACCCGCCATTAAGAGTACACCTTTTCCTACTCCTAATGGGACTTAGGAGTCCAGATTCATGGACTACATGTTAGGACTACCTTCAACCAAGCATGGTAATGAATTTGTGTTTGTAGTTGTGTATCACTTCTTTAACATGACAATTTTGACAACTTGCAAGAAGAGCATCGCACCAAAGCTACTGCCTAGGCTCTTCTTCGAACATGTCTGAGTTCATTTCGAGCTACCACAAACTATTATTTCATATCAGGATAGTATATTCTTGAGCACATTATGGTATAGAATATGGTCACTAATGGTTACCAAACTGACCCAATAAACTACCTTCCAGTACCCCCAAACTGATGGAAATACAAAGGTGGTCAATAGGATGATTGTGCATATTTTAAGGATGTACAATTCTAAACATTCCCACACATAGGATGAGAGGATTCCATATATTAAGAATAGCTACAACATAGCCCCTCATATCTCTATTGGACACAACCCATTACAGGTGTGCTTGGGGTTCCAACAATTGACCCCAATTGATCTAGCTTTACCCTTTCATCAACAAAGGAGGATTTTTCATATGCTCACACCGAGGTAGACATGGCCACTCGATTTTTTAAATGGATTTAGAACATATATCTCTAATTCCATGGAATTCTAGAGAAATCCAATGCCAAGTAGAAGAACGACATGACCAACATCGAGTTCTAGTAATAAGGTTTGGTTGCATTTGCAAAAAAAGTGGTTCATAAAATAACATTGCAAGATACATCCACTTTGATATGGGTCATACACCATCACCAATTTAGTCAATGATAATTCCTTTGAATGATGAATTCCTCCCTTTATTTTCTTACACTTAATTTTTAATGTGGATCTCCTGCACCAATATTTTCCACCATTGTTGGACACCTCAGAGGTTGAAGAGCAATTAGGATGACCCGAATTTAACCCTGACTATTGGGATCAAGATATAGTTGATTGGGTCATGGATACACATGTGAAGGACAATTTCCAACAATGCGTTCAGCTCTATCGGGTCGTTAAGACGTTCATTTCTTCACCAAGGCAAGTGGCTCATTGGGAGTCAAATTCAATAGAATATTCCTCACCTGATACATGAAGTTCATACAATGGATACTATTTCTACATAAGTGGGGATAATTTATCTAGATGGATATCAATGTTCACCCATCTATTCCAGTGTTTGAAAACTTTTTTTCCAAGTTTGGTAATTTTTTATGGTTTTTTGGGTCCTAAGCTTCTAAGGCCATTTTGAAGCCCTAAAAGACGTTTTTGGTGATGTCATAGTGTGTACTTAACCAATATTAGGTTTGGATGAAAAAATTTATACTTCTCAGGTAGAAATTTCCAATGAGATACTGAGCACCCTAAATGGAGATTGTATCAACAAGAAATAAACAAGAAATAAAATTTTATAGCAGCTTCAAGGAAATAAAATATATATCAAGGAAATAAAATTTTACAAACAAGAAAATTTCATAAATATATCAAGAATCTCTTTATTTAGAGGCATTAGTTTTCTTTACATAGGGACATACAAAAATTTAAATGTGGGGGATATATGTGATTATAATGGTTTTAGAATCATGTGATCTAGCCTTAGGAGCAGTGGTTTGACTAACCTTCAATAGCATCCAACACTGATTTTCATTTACCATAGCAACTTTAAAGTAAATAAATTGGAAACAAATATGTCTAAAGTTCATGTTTCAAACATATTTTCAAGATATGAGGCCATATAATTGATGTTTATTGTTGGAATATAATAAACCCACTCATAAAATAATTAATCATTATTTGATTAATTTCCTACCCACTAGCTTAGATAGTTGGCATCCACTTGCACCTTAGAGTCAACACTTGCCATCTATATCCTAGGAATGATTTATTTCTAATTCTGGGTTGATCTTGACCACTTTATGGACATCCAAAATTGGTAACTACACTTTACAGCAGATTTTGCTTTATCTTCTTTATCCTGCTTTTTTGTGGATAAGGTAAAGCTAGTCAACTAGGAAACTGGTAGCTTTTGTTGCCAACCGATCCTCCATTATTTTCTCTCCATATTCTAGGATTATCAAGTCTTTCCTTCACTCATCATTACTCACACATTCTATTGCTAATTCGTGAGGTGCTTGGTAAATTGGGAAAGTGCTTTAGCCAACTATGGGGTTTATCATAATTAGTAAGCCTACTTTATGAGCTAGCTTGAGTTGTCTTCTAGCAACTCCTTTTTCCTTTATAAGGATGTATTAACTATGTAATAATATCAATTATCATTTATTTATCATTCATTAATGTGTGTTCATTAATTCTTCTTCTTCTCTCCTTATGCTAATTCTCTACAATTCTATGTGAGGTTAATTGTGTGCCTAGAACCTTAGCCTGTTTATGAAATTCCTTATGCCATCAATGATTTAGAATTTCTACATGGTATCAAAGCTAAGGTTCTCAAATTTCTACATGGTATTAGAGATGAGGATATAAAAGCTCTACATGATATTAGATATTTGAGAGTTCATTAATTAATCCTCATTTTCATATTTGCAGGTTTATTTTGCAGGTTCAACTTCAAATGGATTCAAGAGTATCGATTCCTCTTCTTTCTCCACTCACAAGCTATTTAGAGTGGAAATTGAATATGATTTCATATATAAAGAGCCAAGGTCTCTATAAGATATCTATTGGAGCTAGTAAAGAGTCTTATGAAGAGCCAAGTGAATAATTGAATAACTGTGATAGAGAAATTGGAGCTATTTGTCTAGCTATCTCTCCAAGCATGCACTACCTTATTGATTATGTTGAATAGCCAAAGGATCTCTAGACAACATTGGATAGAGTTTTGGGAAAGGACAATGAGGATTCTTCTAGCTATTTGGAGAGTGCCTCTAGCTCCTCAATGATTTATCTCTCTCAAGATGTCTTGGCCTCGACAATCTCGAATGAAGTTGATCATGAAGAATAATTTTCATGATACAGTTCGTGTTTCTACTACTCTCTTTGATTCAAATGCTTCCTCTTTCAATCAAGAAGCAAATATTGAAGAGCCATATTTTTTCGTGTCTCTTGAAGTAGAAGATATTGATTCCTCTTCTTATGATGTTGTTGATGAAAAATAAGTGACTAATGGAGCTTTAATTGCTATTGATGATTCACTCACAAATTCAGTGTTCTCTATGTCTTCTATCATGGATTCTGAGATCCATATGCCAAACCTCTCACACTTTGTGCATGCCTCTATTCTTGACGGTGTGCAACCTAGTGACTTCCAGGATGTTTGCTTATCCAAATCAAGTCCTTTTAGTGTCTTACCACTTACCATACTTGATCCCATGTGCTTCTGCATCTCCTCTTTTGTTCTTAGCACTCATTCTTAGAGCCTCCTTGAATATTTTGAACATTACTACCTTTCCTCCTTACATTATTCTACCATAGAGGATTCTTTACCAGTATATTCCCATGAGTCTACTATTGTGATTATATGTGATCTCTTGGATTCTTTGGAAGCTATATTAGCCCATGGAGCCCATGCATTCACACTCTTTGACCCTATTCCTTCTCTATGTTCCTACAAGATCACTTGCACACATCCTCTCTGTGTAAATGAATATGGAGACATTATACATTAGCTTGGACATCTATTTCACCTATCTGGAGCTCATTTCATCTCTACTGGTTTGAAGTTCAAGTCATCTCATCATCTTGGAGCTGATTACAAGTCTCAATATCCTTCAGTATTTCCTTCACATCATTGGATCTCAGTTGTTCTACATGGTCCTAGTTTCCATCCTACAGCTGTCCTTGATCCAAGTGAGCAGATTTATCTTCTTCCCAAGAAGAATATTCCTCTATACATCAACATTTAGTTTGGAGCAGCACCAATGCCAGCAGTTCAGAATTTTTTGGTATTGATTTTCATGTCCTTTCTTGAGGGAGGATTTTCCTCTTTCCTCGTTTATTTGGACAAGATAAATTGTAAAAGGGTGACCATAGCTTTGTTGTTAGGCCCTATATATTTTTTATTAGTTCAGGGATATCATCATAAAGTTAGGCTTAAAGGGGGGTGTTGGAATATAATAAACCCACTCATAAAACAATTAATCATTATTTGATTAATTTCCTACCCACTAGCTTAGATAGTTGGCATCCACTTGCACCTTAGAGTCAACACTTGTCATCTATATCCTAGGAATGATTTATTTCTGATTCTGGGTTGATCTTGACCACTTTATGGCCATCCAGAATTAGTAACTGCGCTTTACAACAGATTCTTCTTTATTTTGCTTTATTTGCTTTATCCTTCATTTCTGTGGATAAGGTAAAGCTAGTCAACTAGGAAACTGGTAGCTTTTGTTGCCAACCCATCCTCCATTATTTTCTCTTCATATTCTAGGATTAGCAAGTCTTTCCTTCACTCATGATCACTCACACATTCTATTGCTAATTCGTGAGGTGCTTGGTATATTGGGAAAGTGCTTTAGCCAACTATGGGGTTTATCATAATTAGTAATCCTACTTTATGAGCTAGCTTGAGTTTCTTCTAGCAACTCCTTTTTCCTTTATAAGGATGTATTACCTATGTAATAATATCAATTATCATTTATTGATCATTCATTAATTTGTGTTCATTAATTCTTCTTATTCTCTCCTTATGCTAATTCTGTACAATTTTATGTGAGGTTAATTGTGTGCCTAGATCCTTAGCCTATTTATGAAATTCCTTATGCCATCAAGGCTTTAGAATTTCTACATTTGTTTTACAGAGTTATTGCACCACATGATTTATGAAATATTCAGTTGTTTCTCAAATTTTATGCTACAAGAAATGACATGAGGAGGGATGAAATAGAAGAGGGAAAAATAATCATGCATTCCAAGAAATCTTCTCACTTTAAAGCCTGTAGAAAACTGTCATATTCCTGTATCAAATTGTTTTTTTTGTAGTGCCCTGTTTTTTCTATAGCAACTTGTCTAAAAGAAACTTTTTGCATGGTGATTACTGAGGCATAACAAAGGAATTTCATGACATGGATAATGTGTTGATTATGATTTTTTAAGGAAATTTGTGTCAACCTTTCCAAAACCTTCATAATAACGGAACTATTGGTGTGATTTCAAGGATAATTGTTTCTAATTTTTCCTGTAGCTTCCAACATAATTTTTCTGATCCTGCAGCAGATTTGGCATCCATTTTATGTTTTTTATCTCCTTTAGAAAATTTGGGGACACAAGTGTTGTTCTTAGAACCACATAAATCCTTTCTATTCAGAATGCGCCAGGGCCACTAATATGTTTTCAAGTTTCAAACAACATTTCTAGAATTCCTGCATCAATGGTAGTTCTTGCAATGACTCTTTGATCCCACAACAACTGAATTTATAGTTTCTAGAATTTCAGTTTGAGTTCATTCTAGAAAACTTTCTTGATCATGTGGCCAATATTTGATTATTTTTCTTCCAATGCATAAAACATTGGAATGAGGTAAGGTTGGGTAAACAATCTATAACTTCCAATAGTCATTTTACTTGGAAATTCATGTATACAAAATTTTGAAGTTATCATTTTCTCTCACCATCCCTATAGTCCATAATCCATTCTCTTACCTTCGTCATCCAATTTACTGAATTTTTCTAGGAACATCATGTCAAACAACTCATGGTATAATCTAATTAATCCTACTACCTTTTTCTCCTTCATATTTTTCCGAAAATGTCAAAGCCAAAGAACAAGAGGGGAGGATGCTATCCTTGTAGCATGAGGACATTCAAAATATTAAGTGTGGGGGAGAAGTTGAGCTTCAGATTTTGCATATTTTGAAGGATTATTTTACAAATTTTATGTCATTCTCTTATATATGCCACTTATCTACACCTTCATTGTTACATATTTACCTATTTCATCCATCATTATCCATTTTTACTCATATGGACTTAAAAATTCTTAATAGTGTTAAAAATATTCCATTTATTAATAATTATTTGGGATGTATGAGTTTTTTTCTTAATTGAATATTTGAGGATGTGGAATCTTTTAGTGATTTCCATGTTGCTGCAACAACATTGTTTCATCCTCCAATAATTTTCTTGCAACAATTGTTCTTGTAGCACCAAAATTCTATTCGCACAACAACCAATTCACCTTATCTTTCCTCCAACAAATTTGGTATATGGATAACAATTTTTATGTTATTAATGATCTTCAACGAATTCACATAGCCTTTATTCTCTTAGTTTAGTTGAGTTCAAGATTGGGTTGGTTGTGGATCCATTTTTCTTGGATCTTGTTGAACTCCTTTTTTTTATGGAAGGGGAGATTTACAAGAGAGGACAATAGTGTGTGACATTCATTATATTAGATTATGGATTAGAGAGGAGAATATTTATGCAGAAGTAGAATTTGTAGGTTAAGTGGGGTTGAAGAGTAAATATTATGATTTAATTTCTTTATGCTGGAATAAAGAGTTTTGGCTACAAATTGTGATCTTATTGTCATAGTATTTCTTGTCAATTTATACCAAGGGATGCATGGCCCCCTCCCTATGGTATATGATTTCCTAGTTTACTTTTATAGCTATGTAAATGTAGGTTTATATGTTCATCAATTTAAGTGCTTTATTTTCAGCTTCTGTAGAATATGTAGCTTACAATCTCGTATTTACGATTTAATTTTATGAGAAGATTTCAATTGATGTGTTGGTTGGGTATTAGAATCCTTATGGAGCTTAATATCAACAATTTGGAGGATGTCAAGAATCTAGCACTCTGCTGATAAGGCTATGTTAGATAGTATTATGTTCTAAACTCTGCTGATAAGGCTATGTTGGATAGTATTATGTTCTAAGGAAATGTAGGGGTTGTGAAATGATTTATTTTATTTCATTTGGGAATGATTAGATTCTTTATGGAATTAAAAACCATATTCAAAGGCTCACATAGTGTCTAGCATCCTACTTACATAGGCATGTTGCAGTAGTATTAGTTCCAGAAGACTATAGACTTTACTTGAAGAATTGCTCAGATTCTCTTTGTTGTGCTAATAACTTCTTTTAGGATTACCAACGACAGTGTGAAATATCACACAGAGTTCAAGAAATTTTCTCATGAATTCATGTAGGATAATGCTTATTTTAAAAATAAGTGTGGTTGTTGTGTGAAGATGTTGATTAAGTGTGAGGGATCCCATCTTTTTGTTTTCATATTTGTATATTGAAGGATATAGGCGTGGATTAGATAAATTTTGAATCACTTTAAGCTTCAATTATGCATATATTTTTCCAAGTAATTCACAATATTACAAGTTGTTGGGTTGAAAATTAAATGCATTATATTATACTATATAATTTACCCCACAAATAAGGCTATAAATTCTTTATTATTAAAGTTATAAATGGTTGGATGAGATTCTTTTTGTTGATTATAATTTTGATGGCTAGTGTTGGGATGCGTATTTAATTGTGAAAAAATGATGTTTAGGACTTGATATTGTGGAAATTAAGGCCAGCAATAGATTAATTTTACTCACAACAATTAACAATTGATCATCCAAAATCACTCACAAAAGAGACTGAAAATGGAGTTGTAACACTAAACTGGATTGTGTAAGTGTACAATAGCCAACCCTGTAATAACATAGGATGCTGAATAAATAGAATACATCAGGAAATTGAATGCATGAGGAAGCATCCAAATCTAGCATAAAGCAGGCTTACCAAAAATAAGAAAATCCCCCATAGGTGTAAAAATTTGATCCCAAAACTGTCATGGAGCTCACGAATTGGCAAGGGCGCATGGGAAAGATAATGAGTGTTGAAATGGAAGCTCATACATGCTTTTTCATGGAGAAAAGAGTGGAATATAAAGAGGACAAAAAACTAGTTCACCTCACCTAGTCTAGCTTTCCTATGTGCCTTAAAACACTGAAAAAGCAGGCGATAAAGCAGAAAAAACATATAGGCACCTAGGAGGCCAGGAATAAAGAATATTTGATTCCTAAGGCTTTCCCAAGTGCTACATGAGTCAAATATGGAAATTTTGACCTCTATGGATATGCAAATAGCAACTTGCACAAGGTGGGACACATGAACTAGGCAAATAAGACAAAAATAAATGAATTTATGTCTAAGTGGGTAAACTATGGGTTGATTATTCTAACACCCCCCCTTAAGCCTGAATTTATGATTAATATATAAAAAATATAGGGCCTAGCAACAAGGCTTAGTCACCCTTTACATACTGCATGTCCAAATAAACAAGGAAAGAGGCAAAAACCAACTTGGGAAAATCCTCCCTTAAACATGGACTGTAAAACAAAATTGTAGAATCTTGTCTTCACTTATGCTTTCACAGCATGATCAAAAATCCCCAGCAGTGATTTGAGATTGCTGAAGGTCTTCTCACAAAATGCTTTGGTGAAGATATCAGCTACTTGTTCTGAAGATGAACAGAAGAGTAGGTGAATGGTGCCATCATGCACAAGTTCTCTGATGTAGTGCATATGGATCTCAATGTGTCTGGTTCTCTGCTTCTGAACTGGATCCTTGTTGATTGAAATTGTACTCTGGTTATCATAGTAGATGGTAGTTGAGTACTCAAGTTCTAAACCACACTCTCCAAGTAAACCCTGCAACCATAAACTTTGAGTTGCTGCATTAACAACTCCTCTGTACTCAGCTTCTATAGATGAGAGTGCAATGGCACTCCGTTTCTTGCTTGACCAGCCGATTGGCCCTTCTGCAAGCATGAACACATATCCTAAAGTGCACTTTCTATCTGTGCTATCACCTGACCAATCACTGTCAGTAAATCCAATCAACTCAAGATCATATTTTGCTTTATAGAAGATCCCATGTGTCCTTGTTCCCTGAACAAAGTTTAGGATCCTTTTGGTTGCTTTCCAATGGATCTCTTGAGGCTGATCCATGAATATAGAAGCCACACTTACTGCATAACAAATATCAGTTCTAGTATGTGTCAAATACAATAAACAGCCAATCAATTGTCTATACAGTGTATTGTTTACCATCGGTGAAGAATCAGCTTCTTCCAGCTTCACTCCTGAAAGGAAG
>LPNX010809276.1:231244-352681 GCA_001517045.1 Pseudotsuga menziesii
GGAGCTCATGAATTGGCAAGGGTGCATGGGAAAGCTAATGAGTGATGAAATGGCAGCTCATACATGATTTTTCATGGAGAAAAGAGTGGAGGATGAAGAGGACAAAAAACTAGTTCACCTCACCTAGTCTAGCTTTCCTATGTGCCTTAAAACACTAAAAAAGCAGGCAATAAAGCAGAAAAAGAAGATAGGCACCCAGGAGGCCAAGAATAAAGTAGATTTGATTCCTAAGGCTTTCCCAAGTGCTACATGAGTCAAAGACGGCAAGTTTGACCTCTATGGATAGGCAAATAGCAACTTGCACAAAATGGGACACATGAACTAGGCAAATAAGACAAAAATAAATGAATTAATGTCTAAGTGGGTAAACTATGGGTTGATTATTCTAACAAATATATTGTATTGGTTGGGATTAATAATCCTCCCTTTGACCACATTAGTCTATTTGTCTATTTCTCTATCTTAGGAGGTATTCATCACTCCACTAGTGCATGGGGGACACACCTAGTTGACATATTCCACTTACTGCACCTGATTGCATGAGTTTAGGATCCCCAGGGACCAATCCCTATAATTTAGGAACCCACTCTGAGTGCCACCTGTAGTATCCTTTAGTGGACCTTGGTAGGTAAGTAGTCATGTTCATTTATGCTCGAGTTACTATCACTTACATCACAATCTGTTATCCTAGTGCCAATTTTCATGATTGAAGGGGTTTTGGGAAACTTTTCTCACCTACCCTCATCAGTTAACTGATTGTAGACTAAGTTAGTTATTTAAAGTTACATTAATGAGATCCAACAATGATTTTCCCACATCAAGTTAGCTCTAGATTTACTCTGAGTTGGTAGATTCGAATCATATCTTAGGAATTTAAATTCTCCTATATGTACAACCAATGTATTCCATATTAATTATTGGCTCATGAATATAATCATATTATTCCAATTTTGTCTCCATGTGTGTGCAATTTTATCTGATTAATTGAACAATCTATTATTAAATTCCTCTCTCTCTTCTGCATCCTCCTCTCCTCATTTGAATACATGAAGGATGATGATCCTATGCTTCACATAATTTAACATGGTATCAGAGAGGGTATCCATGCATGCCTAGAACCTCACAAAATTCCATGCTTGTACCAGAAGCCATTGATTTTCCACATAATTCCTGGAATAATTGCATTGCTCCCTCTAGAATCTATCCACAGAAGTCTATCCAGGTGTTATGTACTCAGAGAAAGTGCACATGTCAAAGTGAAGGGTGTTTGAGCTAAATTAGTGTGAATTGAATTTTTTTGGAGGTATATTCAAATACTTCTTGAAGAATTGTTCATCAATATAGCTCTAAAATGGAGAATTCAATAGATCTCCTTCCTAGAATCCTTAGTCCTTTCAATTACCTTGATTGGACAGCAAACATGCAGATTTCCTTGTCCAACAAAGGTCTGTACATGATGAAAATGGGCTGAGAGGTCAAACTCCAAGAATAAATTGAAAAATAGAAGCATCTAAATAGGATTGATAAAGCTTTTGGCTACATGTGCATCCACATCTCGAGAGAGTTGTTGTTCCATCTTGATAAACTCAAGACTCCAAAATAAGTATGGGATAAGCTTGAATCCTTCTTTGGAAAATAGGACGAACAGGCAGGCCATACTCTTGAGAATGAATTGATATCACTATATCCCAATAACTTCAAAACTATACAATAGTTATTTTCCAAATTCAAATCATTGGTCATGTAATGCAAGCAATGTGGGATTGAGAAGAAGGATGAGCAATTTGTCGTCTCCATACTTAGAAAACTTGGCTCATAATTCTTAGTGTTTATCTATACTTTTCACTTTGGGAGATTGACTACTCCTAATCAGTGAATTCCATCCCCTGATACCTTCATAGATTCTCTAATACAATAACAAGACAAGTTGATAAAGATGCGAGCTCTTAGAGCATTTGTAAATCAAGATCTCTTAGTTTCCAAGACAAGGAATGTGTAAGGAAGAAGGAAGCATAAAAGTAAAGAGAAAATAGACACTGAATTTGAACCTAAATATTATTTTGATCCATTAGATGAAGCCTCGGGCTCTAGGAAGGACAAAAAACAAAGTCCTGAAAAGGGAAAGTTCTCTTACTGTAAGAAAGGAAACCATACAGATAAGTATTGTATGAAGAATACCATTAATCAAATGGAAAAAATTCTTGCACAACACAATATTTCCCTTGCTACAGGCACAATGAAGACTGAATCTAGAGAAAAGACTGAAGACCATGATGAGAGAGGCCATGCACTAAAGGATAGTTGTTCAAAATCACATGCCTTCCTCACTGATTCAGGAGCCTCCAATCATATGGTTTCATCCATAGAATTATTCTCTTCATTACAACTTATTGGTTGTCAGAGTATTCATATGGGTGATGACACTCAAATTCGAGTTGGAGGAAAGGCTTCAATTAAATTAAAAGATAGAATGTTCAAAGATATACTATATGTTCCCTCAGGTACAAATTTGTTATCTGCATTCCATATGACAAATACTAGCCCACCAAACCTATTAGGATATTTAGACACTTAGGAGTTAGTTAAGATCAACTTGTGTAATATATCTGTTAGGTAAAGCATGTTTCTTTAGTATGAATGTGTAAATATTCTAATCTAACGGTCACAATATGTTCTAGACATAAAGTGATCCAATGGTTTAACTTCTATTAGATCATACCTACCCTTGATTAGTGTCTTACCACCCAATTGGTCCATGATCTCTATTTAAAGAGCATGGAGGGTCCTTGGCTAGTTGATCGATTATGAGAAGCTCATTTGTAACTTTCTTTATTTTGCATAATAAATTGCTCCAAGTAGCTATTTGGCTGGGGTCGTGGACTATTTCCCTCTTGAGGGTTTTAACCATGTCAAAACATCGGTGTATCAATCTGTGATATGTTTGTGTGAAGTGGTTTCTCTTGGTGTTTTGTCTTTTGGGAGTACCTTGTGTACCCGAACATAGTATCAGAGAATTTATGAAGAGTCGCTTCCAGTTGTGATCTAGATCTTGAACTGTTACTGTTGAAACTTTGAAAGGAATTTTGGTTCTGGAATTTTTGTGCTTTTTTGGCCTATGGGTGGTGTTCCATTGTTTCTAGAGCACTATTTCCATTGGGAAATAATTTTCGTTTCATTAAAAACCATTTCCGTTTGATCCAAAAACAACCATTTCGGCAGGTCTGAAGGTATAATGTTACAGTGACGGTTTTGTTTTGTATAAAAAAAACACTCATATTTATCAGTTTTAGTATTATATTTTTTTTTTCTCATATTTTTTCCTTCCCTATCTATGTATGCTCTTTTTCGTGCACCTTGCATGATTGCGGCGAATTAGAAACAGAAAGGGAAAGGATTTTTCTCGGTAGTGTATGCTCTTTTCCACACACCTTGTGTAATTGTGGCGAATAAAAAATAGCGAGAAAACATATTTGCAAGAAAATGAAGCAAGCACAGAGACCAAGACAGAAGAGTGAAAAAAAATCCCCCTTCCTCCTTCCCTTCTTTTACGTACCTTTTATACTTAGCTCACTTGGTTCAAAGTTGCTTTATTCCTTAATAGCTCTTGAGTTCAAGTCTTATTAAGTTACTTTTTAGTGCATGCAATTTCTATTTTCAAGTTAATGTATTGTAAAAGTGCATCTCACTTAAATAAAATAAAATAAAAAGTGAGTCACTTAAGTCTTTTATTTTATTGCCCCAATATTTAAAGTAACATTATTGTAAAAGTGAAAATCACTTATTTTACAAAAGTGATTCACTTAAAGCAACTTTTTTGTAAAGTGATTGTCAAAGGTTGATCTTGGGAAGAGGGGGATTCTTTTTTTCAGTTGGTCAATTTTATATCTGTCACGTCACTATTGGGGACATCTTCAACATTTTCTTTGATCAAGCATAACTTCATCATAAAGAATCAGTTTTTAGTGGTGTTTTTTTTAAACGGCCTAATTTTTCGATTTCTTTGCATCTAGACAATTAGTTTTTTTTTTCAGCTATTATTTTGTTAGTTTTTCAACATTAAGCTAGAATATCATTAGAATCTTTAAACTAAGAGAACAATAAGCACAACAATCAAACACAAGAGACAATGAACACATTGTTTTTCCTCAGGGAAACCATAAATGGGGAAAACCCCGCAACTTCCTCTGAGAAAGAATCAACACCAAAGTGAAACCCAAAAATAGTAAGACAATCTCCTGACAGCAGTAAGCTCTTTCCTCTTGCCCCAGTGTCTTTCTCTTCCTCAACTTTGCACTACACTTGAGTGTGTATGAGATGTGTGCTAAATAGAGAGTTCAGCTCCCTATTTAGACTAATCCCGACATGACTAAAACCCTAATAGGGCCGACCTCATTAGGAAAGTATAATAAACCTAGTGCCCCAAAACTACGAGGACTTTAACCCTTAGACAATAGGAGGGTTACCGACAATGACTTGACATGACTTGTTTACATTATTGATTCTCCTGATTGGAACATTGGGGCATGCCATGACACAAGAAAATCCTGGATTAAACATTGGGTTGCAATAGATGAGAAATACAAGTGAATACATTTCGAAGTTACAATTACATTAACACGCCCTCTTAACTAGGAAGGTATTCTCTCGACACAATTTTCATCACTGGTGTTCTTCTCTGGGTCTTCTCATAATCTGCATCTTCAAGTCATCTTCGTCTTCAAGTCTTCTTTGTCTTCAAGTCATATTCATCTCTGGATCTGGATCATCACTTGATCTGGATCATCATCACTGGATCTATATCATCACTCAATTTGGATCATTTGTTGCACCATTCCTAGATCTAAATCATCCTTCAATCTGGATCATCTCTGGAGAATCATCTCTGGATCTAGATCTTCCCTTGATCTAGATCATCTTTGCTAGATCATCAATACTGAATCTTCATGGGTGTTATCTCATGATTCTTCTCATCATAGGAATTTCTACAGAGCCAACCCTTTTTCATGTTGGATGTAGGCCTAGCCACCGTGTAGGTCTTCACCCAGCACTTACATCTGATCATGTATGAACTAGCCTATAATCATATCAGAAAGGCACACCTAGCACTCACATCTAACCATGTGGGAACCAATCCCACAACCCTGTCAGAAAGGCCCATCACTCACATTTCACACATACGAGGAATCAATCCAACATGCATGTTCAAAAAGGCTCAGCACTTATATTTCACACATGTGAGGAACCAATCCAACATGCATGTTCAAAAAGGATCTACACTTACATCTGACACATGCGAGGAACCAATCCAACATGCATGTTCAGAAGGGCGTGCACTCACATATGATCAAGTAGGAACCAATCCTACAGTCATATCAGAATGGCCCCAAGTCCCAGACTGAGCTACCTAGTAACTGACTAGGTGCCTCCATTCCCAGAATGGTAGTTTCCCTTACATCTGTCCTACTCGACAGAATGACCAGCACTCACATCTGACATGGGAGGAACCTAATCCTTTAACCATGACAGAATGGCTCAACCGTTACATCTGACCTACTCGTCAGAATGGCTCTCTCAGTCCCGGAATGAGTGTTCCTGGTAACTGACTAGGTACCTCCATTCCCATAATGGCATTCAACACTCATATCTGACATGGAAGGAACCAATCCTCTCACCATGACAGAATGGCTCAACCCTTACATCTGACCTACTCATCAGAATGGCTCTCTCAGTCCCAGAATGAGTGTTCCTGGTAACTGACTAGGTACCTCCATTCCAATAATGGCATTCAACACTCATATCTGACATGGAAGGAACTAATCCTCTCACCATGATAGAATGGCTCAGCCCTTACATATGATCATGCAAGGAACCAATCCTCTAACCATTTCAGAATGGCTATGGGACTCATCACTTTCCCTTGGAGGAAACCTTGATCTGGAGAACACCAAGATTCTCCTTGAAGTAATCAAACTTCACCCTAGCCAATGGCTTCATCAATACATCAGCTATATATTCCTCCATCACAACATACTAGAGATTCACTTCTCCCCTCTACACCATATCCTTGATATAGTGATACTTGATCTCAGTATGCTTCGACTTGTCATGGAACACTGGATTCTTTGACAACTTCACGCAACTCTGGTTCTCACAATGTATACAAGTAGCATCCATTTGAAGATCAAATAAATCATACAGTAGATTCCGCATCCATACTGCCTCACAACTAGCTGAACAAGCTGCGGCATACTCTACTTCAGCTGTACTCAGTGCCACACAAGATTGCTTCCCACTAAACCAAGAGATCACACCTGATCCCATATTGAAGCAACACCCTAAAGTTCTCTTCCTATTGATGGCACTGCCTGCCCAATCTGAATCAACATAACCCTCTAGGTTAATCTTCTGATTCACCTCGTACTTGAGCCCATAATCAATTGTACCCCTCAGGTACCTCAGAATATGCTTTGCATCAATCAAGTGAACATTTCTTGGATCTGTCAAGAACTGGCTCAAGGTGTTCACAGCAAAGCAAATGTCTGGTCTCGTGTTCATCAGATACATCAAGGACCCAATCATCTCACGATACATCTTAGCATCAACCATCTCTGATGAAGCATCACTCAATAGCTTTAGGTTCGATGCCATAGGTGTGGCCATAGTCTTGCATTCCATCATCCCAAACCTCTTCAGGATCTCTACTGCATACTTCCCTTGTCTGAGGGATATCCCATATGCATGCTACCACACCTCCATACCTAGAAAATAATTCATCATAACCAAGTCCTTCATTTCAAACTCAGCAGCACACTTGCTCTTCGTATCAGCAATCAGCCCATCCATACCTGTTACAAACAAATCATCTACATACAGTAGAAGCATCACTGGGTTTCCATCTTCAACCTTGTAGTAAATGTTGGAATCTGCTTTACTCTTGGTAAATCCCAAACTGGATAGAAAGCTGTCAATTCTGCCGTACCATGTCCTGGGTGCCTGTTTTAAACTGTACAGGGATTTCTTCAGTCTGCACTCATGAGACTCCCTATCATGTGTCTCAAAACTGAGTGGTTTTTCTACATACACTTCCTCTTCCACTACACCATTCAAGAAAGCAGTCTTGACATCCATTTGGTGTATATTCCATTTCATTACTACAGCCAAAGCAAGTACCAATCTGATGGAAGTGTATTTGGCTATAGTAGCAAAGGTTTCTTCATAGTCTGTTCCTTCCTTTTGTGAGAAGCCATGAGCCACAAATATTTTTTTAGATTTCTCTATGCTACCATCCACAGCATGCTTGATCTTGTAGATCCATTTGGAAGTTACAACTGACTTCCCTTCTAGTCTTGGGACAACATCCCAAACATCATTCTTCATGATTGATTGATATTCTCCGATCATCGTATCCTTCCCTTCTTTCCATTCTACTGCTTCTTCATAACTGAAAGGTTCTTCTTTGATAAAGTCACATAGTAAGGCTACATATCTGGAGCAAGATCTGGTTCTCTTTATTTCTCTATGATTTTCTTCTGGAGCCCCATATCTTTCCGCACCTTGGATAATTTCTCGTACCCAAGCAGGTTTCCTCTTGTGAGGATTCTTCTCCTGAGGTGGATCTACATGTCTTTGTGGTTCTTCAAATTCTCGATCTTCTTCTTGAATTTCTTCATTCATGGTTGTATCATGAATTCTGGGAGCTTCGGATTCTTCAGGTTCTTTAGCAGGTCTCTTTCTAGATTTGTTGTAAGTTTTGTCTTCATCAAATGTTACATCCCTGCTGATGTCAATCTTCTTGTATCATGGGGAGTATATTCTGTAAGCCTTCAAGCTTTTAGAGTATCCCACAAATATACCCTTCTTTCCTGAACGATCTAGTTTTGTTCTCTTCTCTTTTGGTATGTGTATGTACACTAGAAAGTTGAATATTCTGAGATGGCTGACTTCTGGTTTCTTGCCGAAGAAGACTTCTTCATGAGTCTTATTCTCGAGTACTTTGTGTGGAGTACAGTTCTGTACATACACCGTTGTTCTGGCTACTTCTTCCCATAGATGCATAGGAAGATCCTGATCATGAAGCATTGCTCTTGCAACTTCCATGATAGTTCTATTCTTCCTTTCTGCAACCCTATTCTATTGTGGATTGTAAGGAGTGGACAACTCCCTCTTAATCCCTGATTCTTTGCATAAGTCTTTGAATTCATTTGATGTGAATTGTCCACCATTGTCTGATCGAAAGGTCTTGATCTTCTTTTCTGTGTGGTTCTCAATCAAGGCTTTGAATTCCTTGAACTTGCTGAACACTTCATATTTGTTCTTCATGAAGTAAATCCATGTCTTCCTAGAAAATTCATCAATGAAAGAAACATAGTATACATACCCACTTAGTGAACTTGATGACATTGGATCGCATACATCGGAGTGGATGATTTCCAATATTCCTTTTTCCTTTCTCTAGCTACTTGGAAATGTCTTCTTTGTATTCTTCCCTTTTACACATCCTTTGCATACCCCTTCATGTTTTGCTTGAATTTCTAGAATATCTTCAACAACTTTGCTTGCAAGTGGTAGTGCTTTGTAATGCACATGTGCAAGCCTTCTATGCCATAGTTCATTTGGATCTACTATGTCATGGACCATAGCTTGTTCTGAATGGCCCTTCAGCTTGTATAAACCTCCTTCTTGTTCTCCAATCACTACTGCATCATCAATAGTCTTTCCTCTTGGCCATATATAAATGCAACCATCATTCATTTTGCATCTAGTGCAGATATAGAGAGAAGGTTCTTCTTGAGTCCTGGTACAAATAGAACATCCTTCATTTTTATAGACTTTCCACAGTCTAGCTTGTAGGAAGATTCACCGCTACCTTTTATTGGATATTGGTAGTCATCTCCTAGCTTCACCTTATGGGGTGAATTATGTTCGGATAGTTTCTCAAAGGATTCTTTGAAACTTGTCATGTGTTTGGAAGCCCCACTGTCAATAAGCCAATCTTTGCTTCCATGAGTGACAGTTCCCATGAGAGCAAAAATCAGAACATATTCATCCTCGCTTGAAGAGTCTTCACTTTCTTGCTTTACTCTCTTCCTTGGAGGATCATTATCCTCAATAGTGTGAGCATGATGTTTTATTTTGGAGTTCTTCTTCTTCTTGGATCCATTCTTATTCATGGGACAGTTTCTAGCAAAGTGTCCTATTTCATCACATGTATAACATCTGAGTTTAGATGAACCTTTCTGATGAGAATTATTACCTTGGTGATGATTATTTTCCCTTCTTCCTTTCCTTGAGTGTACTGTGAGAGCTTGATATTCATTTCCCATCTTTTCTTCTCAAGATGCTATCCGAGCCTCTTCTTGAGATCATTCTTCCCATAGTCTACTGAACTTAACCAACTTCTTCCTAGCACAGCTTGCTTGGATGAAAGAATCCCATGACCTAGGAAGACCATTCAATGTTGTCATCAAAATTTATGCATTCTCCACTTCTTCATCTATAGCTTCTAGTTTTTCTTTGATCTAGGAGACCCTTGCGAAGTATGATTGGATGGTATCCTCATTTTGGATCTTGACATTCTTCAACTGGTTCCTTAGAGTCATCTTCCGATTGATGTTCTTCCCTTCAAACAGTTTGGTTAGGGCATCAAACATGGCTTTAGGTGTCTTGAGGGAGGACACCTATGGAATGAGGTGATCCTTGATTGAATCTACAATGATCCTCTTTGCCATAACCAACTTCTTCTTATGTAATGCCTTGGCCTCATCTCCCTCTGGAACTGGAACCTCCTCCAGGATATAGGAGTCCAACTCATTTTCTTCCAGGACCAGGGAGATCCTATACTTCCAAGATCATAAGTTATCAACTCCCTCAAGATTTTCATCAATCTTGGTATGATGAGACATATTAACTGAGAACCTCAAATGGAAATACAAAATATTTAGATCTTACCAGGTCAAGATGTCGGATATGGATTTGAAGCTAAAATCCTACAGTACTGGTTCAGGAGCATATTAGGGTTTTGCTTTTCCTAGAGTTTTGTCCAACCAAATGCTTTTAAATTTATCCCTAAATTATATTTTGGGGAGGAGATCAATCCAAGCTTGGGCTCACTGAAAAATTCCTCTTCTGTGAAAATCCCTAATTTCCGGCAACAGTGTCAGGTCCAAAACAGAAAAACATCAGAATTGGATTATGCTTCGACAGAAAGATGTGCCCTAGGGAGGAGAGTTGTCCCACCCTACTTTTGCTGAAAATATGTGGAGAGAGATCCACAAAATAGTAATCCCTAGTTCTCACAGCTGCATAGTGTCTTCTTCTCAGGTTAGCTCTTATACCATGTTAGTTTTTCAACATTAAGCTAGCATATCATTAGGATCTTTAAACTGAGAGAACAATAAGCACATCAATCAAACACAAGAGACAATGAACACAGTTTTTTTCCTTGGGAAAACCATAAATGGTGAAAACCCCACAACTTCCTCTGAGATAGAATCAGCACCAAAGTGAAACCCAAAAATAGTAAGACAATCTCTCGACAGCAGTAAGCTCTTTCCTCTTTCCCCAGTGTCTTTCTCTTACTCAACTATGTGCTACACTTGAGTGTGTATGAGATGTGTGCTAAATAGAGATTCTAGCTCTCTATTTATACTAATCTCAACATGACTAAAACCCTACTAGGGCCGACCTCACTAGGAGATTCTAATAACCCTGGTGCCCCGGAATTGTGGGGACTTTAACCCTTAGACACCCACAACGACTTGACATGACTTGTTTACATTATTGATTCTCCTGATCAGAACATCAGGGCATGACATCACACAAGAACATTCCAGAATAAACATCGGGTTACAATAGACAAGAAATACAAGTGAATACATTCCGAAGTTACAATTACATTAACATATTTTATAGTATGGCCGCCCCTTGTGATACTCTACTTACTAGTTCTAATTATTTCTCATGGAAATATCCTATGGAATATGTTCTATGAAGTAGGGGACTTTTCAAAAATTATCTTGGGGAAAGAAACATAACGCATTGATGATGATAAGAAAATAGAATGGTCAAATAGATGTGATGAAGCTCGTGGATTGATTGGGATGTAAATATCTACTGATTTGTGATTCCACATATCTAGCATTGATGAACTTGATAAAGCTTTGGAAAAGTTGGAATCTGTGTTTGGTAAACACAATGAAATTCGAGGTCATCAACTTGAGAATGAGTTGATTTCTTTGAATCCAAGTGATTTTTCATGCATTCAAGATTATTTATCTAAGCACAAAACTCTTAGACTCTTATGCAAATAATGCAATATTAAGAAAGAAGACAAACAATATATTTCTCATATTATTTCCAAACTTGGACCTACATATTCTATTTTTGTATCTACATTTTACTCCATGAAAGAATCCTTGAATGCATCTAGCTATCAAGAGCATATTCTTGAATCTTTTTATGATTCCTTGATTAGATAGCAAGATAAACTCATCCATCTTGGATTAATTAGCAAAGCAGATACATCTGGGAAATCCTTATTATATCAATTGAAAGAAAAGTATAAGCCTCCAAAGAAACAAAATTTTCACAATAATAAACCAAACAAGGGTCCCAAACCCTCTCAGACAACTCCTTCTTTAAAAAATGACAAAGGATCCAAGCCAAAAGGAAAGAAGACTGGGCATCATTACTATTGCAAGAAAGATAATCATGATGAATCTAAGTGTTTCAAGAAGATGGAAGCCTTGAAGGTAGCAATGAAGAAGCACCACATCAGCCTAGATTCGTCTTCAGAATCTAACTCTCATGGACATGCACTTTGTGCTTCTGGTTATTCTTATAGTTCATCTTCCTCTTCTACTCGAAATGAATGGCTCATTGATTCTGGAGCATATTATCATATGGCTAAGGATCAAGCAATATTTTCTACTATGCATGAATGTAACACCAAAAAAATATTTGTTGGTGATGATATATCTCTAAGTGTTGTAGGATCTAGAATAGTTCCAGTAGAAAATGGTCATTTTAGTGATGTACTATGTGTTCAAAGAATTTCCTGCAATTTGTTGTCAATCTATCAAATCACTCATTCTGGTGAAGGTAAAACTGTAACATTTACACCTCACCAAGTTGTAATCAATGATTTTAAAGATCCTCAACATGTCCTAGCTACCAAAATCATTGATGATATTACCAGGTTGTACAAATTTAACAACTTTGCGTCATAACTTGTTCCTTCAGTTTTTGTTGCTCATAGTGAAAACTTTAGCAAACTTTGGCATGAGTGATTTGGTCACTTAAATTATCGGTCATTGCAACAACTATGTAAATACAATATGGTGATAGTTCTTCCAATGCTATCTTGCAAGGATGGTGTTTGTTCCAGTTGTGTACTCGAAAAACATCATCGGGACAATTTTGACAAATGTGCATCTTGGCATGCCTTGGTTCCCTTGAAGCTTGTGCATAGTGACTTGTGTGATCCTCTTCCATCTGCTTCCTTTTCTGATTTCAAATGTTTCTTAAATTTCATTAATGATTACTCCAGATGCACTTGGGTTTATTCCCTAAAACTTAAGAGTGAAGTATTTAACATGTTCTTGGCCTACAAGGCCCTTGTTGAAAAACAATTTGGTCATCAAATTGTTAAGTTAATATCCAATAATGGAGGAGAATATGTGAACAAAAAGTTCACTACTTTCTACACTAAATAAGGAATCCAACAACAACACACTATTCCATATACACCACAACAAATGGTGTAGCTGAACGGAAGAACCGCACTTTAAAAGAAATGGCTAATTGTATGATCCAATCTTAAGGGACTAAGTCTTCAATTTTGAGCTGAGGCCATAAATTTTGAAAATTACATAGTTAATCACACCCCCACTAAATATTTACAAGGTATAACACCAGAATAAGCATGGAGTAAAATTAAACCAAATTTAAGTCATTTCCATGTGTTTCGCAGTGAAGCATGGGCTCATATTCCAGATGAAAAACGGAAAGCATTGTAGCCTAAAAGTGAAAAGTGCATATTTGCTGGATATTATGAATATGTAAAAGGTTATAAACTTCTTCAAGCACATTAAATTGATGTAATCATTAGAAGAGATGTTAAATTTGATGAAAATCACTTGGCCTGTGATCCTAACTCGGTAGTTGTGACATCTTTGGCCTGCGAGCCTAATTCGGCGATTGTTCCTTCTTCTACTTCCAAATTCCTTAGAAGATTTCCAACTCCAATTTTTGATGATGACAGTGAGGATGAAAATCCACCTCTTCCTGCTCATATTCCTATAGTTTCAACAACACCATTTCTTCCTCTATGGGTCCGTTCAACATGTGAAGTAGCTGGTGATCTTTTCGGTGATCCTAGAGATCAACATTGAACACGTTCTCAGTTTTAGCAAGCCTTTTCTCTTTTGGCTCAAGTTTCTAAGAATCACGATCCATAAAATTTTGTATAAGCTTCAGGAAATCCAGATTGGGATGCAACTATGAATGAAGAATATCATTCCTTAATGAAGAATGATACTTGGGATCTTGTACCTCTTCCAAAAGGAAGAAAAATTGTCAGATGTAAATGGTTCTATAGAACTAACTATGCATCAGATGAAAGTGTTGAAAGACTTAAAGCAAGGTTAGTTGCCAAATTTTTTCCCAAGTTGAATGGATTGACTACAATGAAACCTTTTCCCCTGTTGCAAAAATGAAATCCATCTGCCTTGTTCTTTCCCTTGCAGCCTTACATAACTAGGAATTCCATCAAATGGATGTCAAGTATGCATTCTTACATGGTGATTTACATGAGGAAATTTACATGGAACAACCTTTTGGATATGTTTAGAATAAATCTAGCCTTGTATGTCGCCTTAATAAATCCTTATATGGCCTTAAGCAAGATCCTAGAGCTTGTTATGCCGAAATGGATAGCTTTCTCCTTGACACTATTTTTTCTAGATGACATTTTGACCCCAATGTCTATACCAAGAAAGTAGGAAACCATATCATCATACTTGTTATTTATGTTGATGATCTTATCCTTATTGGTAGTGACCCTAAAATTTTAACCCATGTGAAATCCAGTCTTAAGCAAAATTTTGAAATGTCAGACTTAGGATATTTGCATTATTTTCTTGGTCTCCAAGTCCTGCAAACCAAAGAAGGAATCTTTATTTCCTAGTCTAAGTATGCTTGTGACCTTCTTCGTCGTTTTCACATGGAATATTGTAACCAACCCCTTCTCCCTTCCAGTATGGAGTCAAAATTTCTGCCACTTATACTTCCCTTGAAGTAGATGCCACCTTGTATCATTAGCTTGTTGGTAGTCTCTTATACTTGACTCATTCCCATCCTGGCCTTTCCTTTGTCACTGGCCATGTTTCCTGTTATATGCAAACACCTCATGAAAGTCACTGGAAAGAAGCAAAAATAATACTTCGATATATTTGAGGTACAATTCAGTTTTGGATTCATTATAGTACAGGGGGGACACCTTTGTTGGTTGGTTTCATTGATTCAGATTGGGTTGGTGATCCTGATGATCGACAGTCTACTGCGGATTATCTTTTTAGTCTAGAATCTAAACCTATCACTTGGGCTTGTAAGAAACAACAAGATCTTGCTCTTTCTTCAGCAAAAGTAGAATATCGAGCCGCAATTAACACCATTCTGGAAGCTTTATGGCTTTGACAGATCCTATCAGAGTTTGGATTCAAGCAGCAGTAGCCTACTCCATTTTGGTGCGAAAATAAAAGTGCCATCAAGCTTTCCAAAGATACAGTTCTACATCAATGAAACAAACACATTGATCTACATATGCACTTCATCAAAAATCTTGTTCATGATCGTGTTCTTGAAGTGCTCTACTTCCCTACAGATGATCAAGTTGCAGTCATCTTCACCAAGTGTCTTACAGAAGCGAAGTTTTCTAAACTTCGATCTATGTTAGGAGTTCAAGAATTTGTCGTTAAGGGGGGATAGGCTCTAATGCCTCCTTCCTTCTCCTAATACTGTCACTTTTGTAAATCCTTCAATCCTATCCCAAGTTGTTCTTAAGGGGGGATGTTAGGATATTTAGACACTTAGGAGTTAGTTAAGATCAACTTGTGTAATATATTCGTTAGGTAAAGTGTGCTTATTTAGTATGCATTAGTATGCATTTGTAAATATTCTAATCTGATGGTCACGATATGTTCTAGACATAAAATGATCTGATGGTTCAAATTCTCTTAGATCATACCTACCCTTGATCCATGGCTTAACACCCGATCGGTCCATGATCTCTATTTAAAGAGCATGGAGGGTCCTTGGCTAGTTGATCGATTATGAGAAGCTCATTTGTAACTTTCTTTATTTTGCATAATAAATTGCTCTAAGTAGCTATTTGGTTGGGTTCGTGGACTGTTTCCCTCTTGAGGGTTTTAACCATGTCAAAACATTGGCGTATTGATCTATGATCTGTTTGTGTGAAGTGGTTTCTCTTGGTGTTCAGTCTTTTGGGAGTACCCTGTGTACCCAAACAAAAGCAAGTGGTATTTGGTCCTGACTCAATGGAGATTTCAGATATATCAACTGGGAATATTATAGTGAAGGGTGTTGCAAACTATGCCTCCAAGGCATATGAATTCACACACTTTCTGCCATACTTAGATCCAATACGGTCTGAGTTTCCATTTTAAAGGGGAGGTAAGACCATTATATCTACTCCTTTTACATATAATATTATTTCCATTAGTGTTTCATATTCATAATCCAAAGTAGAGGACCAAGTTGAATCAGAGTATGAAATTGAAGATGAATTTCATAATGATACAAATCCAAATGCAATATCTACAACCAATCCTAGGCCTAAATGGGCACAAAAGGTTATTGAGACAGTTTGGGAACATGACTAGAGATCCATTTGACATGAGGAGAACAAGATCCCAGTTTTAGAAAGAGAACCTTGTGTTATGTCAAGCAAGTTAACTTCTTTCAGAGAGGTGCAAAATACTCCCAGTGAGATGCTACATGATGGTAAGGAATGATCAACAACCCTAATCATAGAAGAACCAATTGTATCATCTCACTCTTCCTCCAGAAAGAAGAGACAAAGGAAACAATCCTTCTCTTGTCTATCATTGGGTTGGAAGAATATTGAAAAGTTCACATGTACAGTCCCAAGATACTAGTGCACACAAGAACCAACATTCTGCATTATATCTCCATAGAGATGCATATTGCAGCAATTTTTTCACAAGTTTTTTCTCAAGAATAATTTTTTTCTCTTAAGTATGGAAGCTTGTTTCCTAATTTACCTGCTTTTTTTGAGGGGGGGGGAGGGGTTCCCATGAGGTTTTCCCCATTTCCTCAATTGTATTAAGCAGTTATTATTATTTTTGCATTTAGATTGTATGGGTGACCTTTAGTCTTAGTTTACAAGTCACGGGTTGTCCAAATTTAGGATTAAAAAGGGGTGTTGGGATTAATAATCCTCCCTTTGACCACATTAGTATATTTTTCTATATTACTAGCTTGGCATGTCTTAATCGCTGCACTAGTGCATGGGCGACACACCTAGGGTACATATTCCACTTACTCCACTTGATTTCATGAGTTTAGGATCCCCAACGACCAATCCCTATAATTTAGGAACACACTTTGAGTGACACTAGCAGTCTACTTCAATGGACCTTGGTAGGTAAGTAGTCATGTTCAATTATGCTCTAATACTATCATTTCGATCACGATCAATTAGCCTAGCACTAGTTTACATGATTGAAGGGAGTGTGGGTTCCTTTTCTCACCTGCCCTCATCAGTTAATTGTTTGTAGTCTAAGTTAGTTATCCAGAGTTGCATTAGTGAGATACAGTGCTTATTTTCCCACATTGAGTTACCTCTGGAGTCATTCTAAGTTGGTATATTCAAATCCTATATTAGGCATTTGAATTATCCTATATGTACAACTAGTGTATTCCATATTAATTATTGATTCATGAATATACTCATATTATTCCATTTTTTTCTCCATGTGTGTGCAATTTTGTCTAATTATTTTAACAGTCTATTGCTAAATTCATGTCTCTCTTCTGCAACCTCCTATTCTCATTTGAATACATGTAGGCTGATGATTCTATGCTTCACAGAATTTAAAAGCAGTAGTATTAGTTTCAGAATATTATAGACTTTACTTGAAGAATTGTTTAGATCGACTTTGGTGTGCTAATAACTTCTTTTAGGATTAACATCGATAGTGCTAAAGCTCACAGAGAGTTTAAGCACTCTGCTCATGAAGCAAAGTTGGATAATTCTTATTTTAAAAAAAGTGTGATTGTTATGTGAAGATTTTACTTAAGTGTGAGGGATCCCATCTTTGTGTTTTCAAATTTGGATATTGAAGGATATAGGTGTGGGTTAGATAGATTTTGAATCACTTTAAGACTCAATTATGCATACATTTTTCTATTCACTTCACTAGTTTACGAGTCCTTGGGTTGAAAATTAAATGCAGTAGAGTATACTATATAATTTACCCCACAAATAAGGCTATAAATTATTTATTATTAAAGTTATAAATCGTAGGATGAGATTGGTTTTGTTGATTACAATTTTGATGGTTAGTCTTGGGGTGTGCATTCAATTGTTAAGAGATGATGTTTAGGACTTGATATACTATATTTTTTAATGTGTCTTTTATGTTAATATATTTAATTATTTGTTGGTGCTCACATGGAGAGTTAAATTATTGTTGTTAGTTGGTTCAAGTGTTTATTTTATGTTAGTCTATTTTGTGATTTGTAGGCTCTTATATGGAAAGCTAAGTTGTTGTTGGGTGTATTTTGTTGATAGTTGACCTAAGTATGAGACCTAACATAGTAATAAGGGATTTCAGCACAAAATTGACCTATTTTAGAATTGGCATGGGTAAAAAAATTTAAGCACCACAAAACTTTGGTTTGTGCACTATTTTGATCCAAGTACTAGTAGGGACATCAAATTTATATTGGGATATGGATTAGAACTCCCATTATTAATAATTCTCCCCATTTCTTGTCCACCTTTAGAATAATTAGTCCTTATTGTATTTTTAAGTGCCAAGACCTTTGACACCTTTGCTTCAAAGTGAAGTACTTTTTTTAACATAGTTTTCCCAACTGTAAGACCTTGCATGGTTATAAGATATTTTTAACGCAAAGTTGACTTGTTGTGAAATTGTCATGGGGAAAATTGTTTAAGAACCATTGAACCATTGTTCATGCATTATTTTGATACAATTGCTAGCAGGGACGTCAAATTTGCATTGGGACATGGATTATAACTCCCGTTAATTTACTAATGGTCCACATTCCTTTTTCACCTTTATAAGATAAAGTCCTCACTATGTTGTTAAGTGAGGGAACCTTTCACACCTTCGATTTAAAGTGGAGTACTTTTTTTCAATAGGGAATCACCCCACCCAACGGTTTTGTAAAGTGGAATGGTATTATTCCTAGTAACTCTAGTCTTGTTATTTATTTGGTCAACTTGCATTAACTCATTATATCTAGGATATTTCACATGGGGATTCAAGTTATGTAGTTAAATTTTGAATAAGAGGTGGGTTACAATGTCACAATAGCTCTCTCTTGAAATCATTACGGTTTGCAAGTTGTTTCTAGTTTGCTAGGTGCAAGAATTGGTATAATTGAAAGGATTTAACACAAATTTGTTATGGTACAGAACTAGCATTGGCAGAAAAGTGTATGATGCCATTGAATTGTGTCCCTAATAGAATTTTGATAATGATGCTATTAGGTATATCCAAATTGTGTTGGGGCATGATTATAAATATCATCGATAATAATGATCCACATTGCATATGGAAGGCCTCTAGAGGAATTAGTCTCATTTCACTACTAAGCGAGGAAATGTTTAATACATTTGATCTAGAGTGAAGTGGTTTCCTCATGTAAAGATTTTCTTGTTAGGATATGTAGACACTTAGGATTTAGTTAAGATCAACTTGGTCTAATGTGTCTTTACAAAAAAATGTGTTTTTAAGTGTGCATTTGTAATTATATAATCCAATGGTCACGATTATCTTCTAGGCATAAACTAATTTGTTAGTTCTTTTTTTGCTTGAAGTAACGACTGTTGTTTTGTGGCTTGACAACCGATTAGGCCATCATCTCTATTAAAAGAACATGGAGGGTCATTTTTTGATGATATTTTGTGAGAGAACCATATCTAAAGTAATTTATTTTCCATGAATATATTTCCTCAAGTGGTCATGTTGGTTGGAGTTATGCACTATTTACCTCTTCGGATATTTTAATCAAGTAATGCATTGGTATATTGATATTTGATATGTTTGTGTGAGTTATTTCCTTAAGGTGTTATACATGTGTTGATATACCTTGTTTATCAAACATGGTATTAGAGATCTTATATAAACCCACTCTCATTGTTGCTTAAGATCTTGAACTTGTTTCATTTCATGCATCAAATAACTTTTGGATTTGTGGTTTTTTATCATTTTTGGGTCAAGAGAATATCTCAAATGCATTCCGAGCATCAATTTAAATTAGAATCCGTTGAACTTTTTTTTGTTTAGCCAAGATATGACTATTTAGATTGTTTCCATTTTTTCGAATCTCTTTTACTGCGTTTTAATATTTTGTTTAATTTTTGTTGCATTTATCTCTAGTTTTTTTCACTCCCAATGTGCATGCTCTTTTATCTACACCTTGTGTAATCTTAATAAATTAGGAACATAGTGAAAAGTATTTTTATTTATTTATATGTATATCTATGTTCTATGTTTGTATTGTCTTGACAAATCATAAACAAAAAGGAAAGTTCTCATTTTTTTAGAAAGACTAACCATTATCTAACCCCTTGCATATATAATATGTTAAAAAAAAATGCTATGCATATAACATTGTAATGAAGAATGAATATTTTTTTAATGAAAAAAACAAGGGTTTTGAGGGAACACACATTTTAAGGAAAATAGTTGAAAAAAGAAGAAAAAAAATTCCCTTTATCATGTCCAACATTTGTTGTATCTTTTGTAATATCTCACTTGATTGAAAGTTATTATATTTCAAAAATTCATGTAATTTTAAATTATAACATAACTTTTTTTGGAATTGATCTCACCTAAATTATAGAAGTGAATCATTCATATAAAGTGATTTTACTATTTTGTTTATATTACATTTTTCATGCAATTTTAAGCTAACTTTATTTTAACACTCTGTAAAGTAATTTTATTTTTAAAATGTTCCAAATTTATTTTATAAAAGTGGATCATTTACATTATAAAAAAAATTTATTTGTAAAAGTGAACTTGTGAAAAATAGTATCTTTTTTTTTTTAAGTGTCTACAAGGTTTTGAACTCGTAATTTTTCATTTACAACTTCTCATCTCAATTACTCATTACCAATTGCTCTAACCCCATGGGAAACTTATAAAAATTAGTTAAACAAAGAAAAATTACTTTTTAGTCAACAACCTGATATTTCACCAATCACGGCATAGGCCAACCTCCACTTTCCATGTGATACCTTGGTTAGTTTCTATGCCTTTCCTAAAAATGGTATAACTTTGATGTCTAGAGCTGATTTTTTGTGTCATTTTTTACACTAGTTATTTTTTTTAGAGCTTTCCATTTCGATAATCAATTTAAGCTTTTGAATCCATTTTATCTACATACTATAACATTACTAGTATTAATGATCTCTTACTCACTAGTTCAACCTACTCATTATTGAAATCTCATATACATGATTTACTATATAGGGTACTTTACTAGATTACTCGAGGAATATAAATTGCCCCTACTCAATCATTAAAGAAAACCAAATGGGATAGTAAAAATGGCAAAGAATGTGGATTGAAAAGAATGGTTATCTTTAGCAATATACAATTTCATCTTCAAGGGATTGAGAAACCAGTTAGAGCTTAGAAAAAGGTAGAAAATATTTGGTACAAACAATGAGATTTGAGCATACCAACTTGAAACCCAATTGATGCTTTAAATCCCAGTGATTTCTCTTACATTTAGGACTATTTATGTAAGTTTAAAGCACTTAATACTTTTATTTTAAGAATGAAAAATAACAAGGATTGGTGACCAACTTATATATGCTATTATTTCTAACCTTGTTAGTTCCTATTTCGTTTTTGTATCTACTTTTCACTCCACTAGAGAAAAAAATATTGGTTAAGGGGTACTTATTAAATGCCATCTTTTGAATTGTTTTTGATTCTTTGATTATAGAGCAAGATAATTTCTTTCATCTTGGAGTGATCAAGCCTACAGGTATATATAGCAAGTCCTTGTTGGCACAACAAAAGGATAAAAGAAGGCATATGAAAAACAACATCCTTTCAACAAAAAATAAAACATGGGTTCCAGACCCTCTTAGCAGGCTCCTACTCTCAATGATGATAAATGAACAAAATAAAAAGACAATAAAATTGAGAGAAACTATAAACAAACACTCATCTTGCATTTCCTTGGTAGCTTCTCATGTGCTTGACTCTAAATCCTTATCACATCATTGGGATTCATACTCTTTGTTGATATTCCATTATATCATATGATTACCATATATCGCATACATGTGTGAGTTATTTTCATCCATTATGATGGAGTTACCATTTATATAGTTACCCACACGTCATGGTGCATTGTTCGAGATTACTAAACATGTGTGAGTCATTTTATATCCTCAAGAGGGTGTTTCTCTTCATGTATCTCCCCTCATGTATTAGTTTTGGTTTCAACTCTATAGATCAATTCCTAATGACTAAACTAAAAATCATGAGTTCCCATTCCAAAAATTTCCCACGTATTCTTTTTTTACCTCATGCCATATTGTTGTACAAATCAACTCCATAATATTCCAAAGTTTGTATTGTTCTATAGGATGAAACCTGTTGCCATAGATTTTTCGATAGGGGTTCACACTCTATCGACACCCCTAAACACTGTAATCTCCCTGAGCACTGACCCATACATTTTTTACCTTGTCCAACAACACCTGCGAAGCAGCTAAAGTATCACCCGAGATGTTTGAGGGAGAGCTGTAGGAACCACGTCTCCATAGTAAGGAGGAGGATTTGCACACTTATTCTTTATCTGTCACAGTACTAACCAGAGATTCAGACAAGGGTTTTAACATTAATCATTTGATCGCATCAAGAACCATCACATTTGATCACAACATTGTATTCATTCACAAACATATCAACAATTATACAACCATTAAGTATGCAGAGACATCGCATCATTCAAGAATATGAACCATACAACAGTTAATCATTTAGATCGCATCATCATAACCATAAAACCAACAAAACAAAAGACAAAGAGTTTCCTGCATCATCCGAACATGTCATCTTACTTCCACACATCAAAACAGGTTCCGAAAATACATCCTCATGTTCGCAAGGAAGAATAAAAAAAACAGACTCAAAGATTGATCTTCCGCTGTTCAAAAATATAATCTAATGTAAAATCCCATATATCATAAATGTTGCCTCCTACTACATTTATAACTCTATATATAGGCTTGCACCTTTACAAAATGGTCCACTTATAACTACTTTCTAACTAACTTGGACCAAAAAGTACAAAACTATGACCAAATTGACTATTGTCGTATTTTCTGCTTGTGCACTATTTCTAAATTTTGCACCACGCACACCCATACCATCTTCCAACATTCTCCCAACACAAAACCTGGCTTGTCCTTGAGCCACATCAACTGGATACTTTGTACTCATTGATCTTGATCTTAAAATATCCATATTGTTGTTTAACTTCATTAACTGTAGATTTTTCCTTTGCGTTGATTGTTGCGCATTATTTTGCATATTGATTAGTTGAATTCTCAACAAGTTTGGAGGTCACCTCCTTACAACTGTCTTGCATCTCTTGAATCCCATTAACTTCTTTAAGTGCTAACTGCACACCAAATTCTTGGACTTCATCCAGCTGATTTGTGCGGAATCGATGGCGCTCCCTTGCTTTGGTTGATCTCTGTTGCAGTGCTTTCAATTCAATTTCTTTTGAAACTTGCACTATAGGGGGGATCGCTTTGGGTGATGTCCTAATCCTTGTTAATTTTTCCTCCACTTCATGTAACTATGCACTCAACTGTTGCAAACGCTCATCCTGAACCACACTTATCCAAAATTGTGTGGTTGCATCTGTGATTGTCTTAACTTCCTTCTCGCTTCCTCCAGTTGCATTTTTTCATCGTCAATCATTCCCTTGTGCATTGCAACTTGTTTCGATGGTGTTCTTGAGATTGCTCATTCCTGCAACTCTTCATTATCTCTTTGCAGATATGCAATAAATTGACCCATTCGAAGAACCTTAGCTTCCATGAACATCTCATCTGTGATGTTAGGGATTTTCTCACATGCAAATGTGATAGATTTTTCTAACCGTACCTTATCATCACATATCTATGATTTTCCAACAATTACTACATCTCGTTCCTTCTTCAAGCTCTCTATTTATTTCTTCGTCATTACTTCTTGCTCCTGCGAATTCATCAAATGGTCGCCAATGATTTCTTCTTTGTCAGCAAGCTCCTGGTTCGCCATCTTCTGCAACTACGCCAAAGTGTGGGTTGGTAATTCATTAAAATCCAGTGCAATTCTATGAAACTGTTGTAGTGATGTGTCAACATCTTCACTATTTGTCTCCAATGCTCATGGTAGAATCTATACAATTCACACCCTCTTTCTTATGCTCAATTCTCTAGTCCTCTACAACATATTGGATTATGGTACCTTTTCAAAAATAATGTTAATTAAAGACCGGGATTAAGTCTTTACCTCCTAAAAATATTATGTCGAGTGTTGTTTTACATTCTTCTCACTCACAGTGGTCATCGTGGTGATTGCGATGAGAATGCGATTCACCTGGTCCCCTATCATGGTCAAGGTGCTTCTAGCTTCACTCTACTTGAACCTTCACTTCGTTCTTCCTTCTTTGAACTGCTACCCCATTTCAGATTCCGTCAGACTCTTGGATGACTTCTCTTGCAATTATTTCTCGCTCTCTGGTTCTTGTGTGTGGTCTACCGGGGAATCAAGTGGGGGACCTACCTCGGTACCTAATAGTTCGTTGCTACTTACTAGGATTCTCCACTCAGTGGGCCATTCCTTGACTATAATGTCATTTTCCTCATCTATCATCTTATACTGGGTGGCCATCCATTTCTTCCCTTGGTTGCGACACGCTTGGATTTGAATGGCATGCAAACCCATCATAAACCTTGCGATCCCATTACTGAAGTGTGCAAACAAGTTTTCCTCCATCGTCATGCCATTGTGACACAAATGGCTCTACGGTGCATTCAGCATACTCCAAGAAGTAGTGATCGATGTATTTCATCCTTGTAAAAAATGGCACGATGTTCAACATGCAATACATTCCCATGGGCGTCGTCGACATCTGAATGGGGTATTTTTGGTTCTTGGTTAACTTAATTCATGTCACGCTAGGTTTGTATGGGGGGATAAACCTAGGTATTTATGCAACCACCACCCTCGTCTTTTCTATAGAGTCTTCAGGCTCAGTTGTTGATGGTCTAGGCTTTGACTCCACTTCTACTTCCTCTTTGCTTGAAATTTTGGTGGTCCTCTTTTTTGTGTGGGGGACTTGGGCTAATTAGTGCCCCTCTTCTTCCATGGAATTTTTTGATTCTCTTCTTGTTACTCATACATTTATTCCTCAATTGGTGTGCCTATGGGTGGCGAGTCCTAAATGCTACCACTGGAAATAACTTGTGCCACCACTATAATCTTAATCACTCACAACCTCTTAACTATGTTATACTATCTCTCTACGCTCTACTCAGCTCAACAATAGAAATGGTTCATTTAACTCACACCCTTCCCATTCTTATAGCTCATAAGCACCTTTTCCTTCCAATCATCATAACCAAATTTTCCACTTATAACTTGAATCCATCGCCAATCCTCCCGATTTAACGGTTGGATTCCCCATAAATGCTCACCCCGTTGAATTGCATTGTCGCACAACTGGTTTAATCACTGCATTAATTTCCTAATTTGACCATATCACGTCTCCCCAGACGTCACAGAACTGCTTCCTTATTGTGACCTCGACATTTTTCCTTCCGCTACCATTGATTTCTAGTGCACCAACCTCTGTTGTACCACGTATTACACATTTTTTTCACTACGCAATACCTTAAGCATCACATCACACCTGGCTATCCTGGTAGGATTTATCTGGATTTCATTTACTAACTTAGGCATCATTATTCCATCTAGCTGGTGCAACTATACCACACCTCCATCGATAATCAAACTAATCACATAAGGACCCAACCAGTGAATTTTCAATCTACCTATAGTTTTCACAAAATTACTTAGAGCATCACCAAATCTCCTTGTTGGAAGTACTTGGCCTTGATGTGTCGATCATACCATGCCTTCTTTGACATGCAATAAATGTGTCAAGTGTTCTTGGAATGCTCCTTCATTGTCCATACTTGTTTCCACTCCGATGTGTAGACTTGGAACAATTTACTCCATCGACATTACTGCTTCATGACCATATAATAACTTTAATGGTGTCTTCCATGTTAAATGTTTGCAGGTGGTTCGATAGGATCATAATATCACAGGGATCTTTATTTCCCAATCATTGCAGCTTGCATTTCAGACCTTGGTGAGTGCATTCTCCAATACCTTATAGAATTTTTCCACTATTCCATTAGCTTGTGGATGATAGGGAGTGCTCTTCTTATGCTGAATCTAGAACTCCTTCGTTAGGGCGTTGATAGTGCAATTGATGAAATGACTCCCCTAATCACTCATTGGTGTATTTAGACAACTGAACTGAGTGACAACATTTCCAAATAGAAACCTTGCTACAGTCACAGCAGTGAAATCCACCACTAGTGCTGCTTCCTCCCATATCGTGAGATAATCCATCATTGTGATGATGTTTTGCAGACCCGTCCTTTTTCCTAGTGGGTTTATGGGTCTCATAAAATCTACTGCCCATTTAGAAAATGGTTGCAGTGTTACCTGAGGTACTAACGTCATCTCATATCTTCGTGACTACTTCCCTGTCCTTTGAAAAACATCACAAGTCCTCGCATAATCTGTCGCATCATTGTGCACCATTGGCCACCAGAGGCCTACATAGAGTATATTCCTAGAAGTTATGTGAAATCCATAGTGTCTTCCTACCAATCCATCATGTGCTTTTTCCAATATCCTCCCTTCTTCGTATGGTAGAAAATATCACTGTAAGATCTCATCCGGTCCCATATTATAGACTTGTCCAACAATTAGCTGAAAATTTGTGGCTCGAACAACCAATTGTTTATTTTGACTCATGATGAAATCATCTGGGGATTTCCCTGTCACCAAAAACTAAATTATTTGTTCATAATGGTCATCAATCATTCAAACCTTAAATAATTGTGCATCCAGTAACCTATCCTTGATGCAGGTTGGTTCTTTTCCTGTCTCAATCCGCGATAAATGATCAAGTCCTACATTTAAGCGACATGGTTTCACAATAACTTCGAAATCAAAATATTAGAAGAGTATCCAAGGACATATATTCCCCCCGACACATGCTTTTTGACCAAGTATTTCAATGTAGAATGGTTATTAAACATGTTAAAACGTCCTCCTAATAAATAATGACGAAATTTTTTTAGTGCATACACCATGACTTCTCGTTTCGTCGTGGTATAGTTTTGTTTCGCCGATGATACTTTCTGACTTGCAAAGAAATCAAATGGTCGATATCTCCCTCACCAAGTTGCACCAAAATGATGCCCAATGCAATTGATGATGAATCAACATGAATGTGAAACTCCTTTGTCCAATCCGAAAAGACCAATATTGGTGTTGTCACCATCTTATTCTTGAAAGTGTCGATTCTCCCTTGACACTCATGACTCCATTCAAATTGTGCATATTTCTTCAACAAATTTTCCATCAGAGATGTGATTGTTCCATATCCTCCGATGAACTTCCGATAATATCCCATATTCCCTAATGTCGCTCTAAGTTGTCTCACATTCGTTAGTGGGGGAAAATTAACAATAAGCACAATCTTAGTTGGATCGACCAACATCCCTTCCTTACATACAATGTTCCCTAAGAAAATATCGAATGGGACATAGAATATGCATTTCTTCGAATCCAGTGCAATCTGGTGTTGTCAACACCACTCCAACATTAGTCATAGATTTACGAGGTGATCCTTTACCAGCCCATACACCGTCCAATCAGCCATATATACCTCCATAAATTTTTGAATAAAGTCCTTAAACACAGGAAATGTGATCTTGGAGAATATAGAAGGTGCATTCTTGAGTCCAAATGACATTACCGTATACTAAACGCATCCCCATTCTGTCACAAAATTTTTCTTATGTCGATATTTCTTTGCAATCTTGATATGATGATAGCTTGAAAATCCATTTATGAATGAATAGATCTATTGACCGCCTAATCCTTCCAACAATTCATCAGTAAATGGCGTCGTTAATGGAGCATGAAGGAATGCATCATTGAGTTTCTTGAGATCAACATAGATCTAGACTTCACATGTCTTATTATCTTGCATGTTAGGATTATTAATCCTCCCTTGTCCAATTTGGTCATATGTCTAAATCGGGAGTCCTTCCAGTCTATTTTTAGTCAGTAGCACCATTGGGTCCACTTGGCCTAATTGGGGCACATGTTCTAGTTACTAAAGTGTGTGGAACACTATTTAAGGCCTAATTCCACTGATTGCACTTGCATGCATCAGTTTAGGAGCCTCCTAGATCAATCCCTACAAATTAGGAGCCACTGGGAGTGTCAATACCAACCAAGGTTAGTTGAGTTGAGTTGGTGAATAGTAAAGGTCAGTTAGGAGTCAGTTACATTCAGTTCTAGTCATGTACATTCAATTAGCCCTAGGTTTGAATGGTTGCATGTAGGAGAGGTGAATTTCTCACCTACATCAATCAGTTAGGCTTAGTTAACACTAAATTAGACTCTTGAGTTCTGATTTAGAACTTCGATGATCTCCGATAATAATTTAGACAAGATCAGTTAACAATTCAGTCAAGTAGAGTCTAATCAATTCAAATTTCCTCACATGGATTCGAATTGCATGTGGCTATTTATCCATTGTACTTATGTGTAATTATTAACTAATTACTTTTGATTAATGAAAGAATTCACAATTGCAAGCCATTTTTTCACTATTTCATTCTTCAATTACTGAGTAAATTGTGTGATCTATTTTGTGAGTTGTATGTTGATCCATACATCTATGTGCTCAATTTAATATTGCACGACCAATGGGCTTATCCATTCCAATTCTTCAACTAGTTCAATGATTCCTGCATCCAACATTTTGTCAATTTTAGCCTTTACTCGCTCCTTGTATTGCGAATTCAGATGATATGGATTTTACTTCACTGGTTTCACATCTGGATTTAGTGTAATTTTCATCACTCCTAGATATCCTAAAATTCCTTTCATTTCAGAAAATTTGGTCAAAAACAAGTCCTGGAACTCATGTAGAAAATCGGTAATATTCACCATAGTCTCTTCATCCCAATAATATCCAATGTTGGTGAACTTTGGTTCCTCTTTTGTCCTAATGTTGGCCTTGTGAATCTTCAGGGACTGGTGAACTTTGTATGTCGACATCTCAGGAGCTGCAATATTATGATTTCCTTCATATTCTAGAATATTGATATTCCTTGGGTCATCACCATCATCAAGTCCTCCTATTACATTGTAACACTCCATCATCGACTACATCATTGGTACTGTTAGCACTGGAAAAGAACCAGAGGTTGTGAAGGCTCATTCCTAGGTAACAACAGAACCACTTTCAAGAGAGAACTAGCCTTGTGCTCTTCCAAGAGGGATCTCTCACCAAATATTAGCAATGCCAGATATGTACAAGTGAAAATCTGAATTGTTTGTAAGGGTGGTTCAAACAGAACATAGAACCATTGGGCGATGGATTCAAGATGTGTAATGGAAATAAACATAACTTATGCAGGCAATTTTAACACAGAGGCAAGATAGCCATTCGGTTGTAGTCAAATTATAATTGTCTAGTGGAAAAAGAAGAGCTAGAAAAAATCATTAACACAGAGCATTAAATAATGAATTTTGTATTAACTTTAGAAGAAAGCTTTAGTGGATATCTAAAACAACAGAAAGAGCATATTATGTATGAATTCCAAACTGTTATACACTTATTTTAGACATGAAAGAAAACATAATCGAGGAGATAAACTAGAAAACATTCACATGAGAAAGGAACCAACAGGTTGTAACACAAAAAACACATGAATCTCTGTGAAAAACATCGGCTTCGACTATGCAAATTTATTAGAAAGCGCTTGAAAGCATACAATACAAAGTTACATTGGTTCCAACCCTTTCTCCTTTTTTAGGAGGTACATTTATAGTATTTTTTGGACTTCCTAAATCGACATTCAAGAATCAAAATTTGTTTCAACTGAAGAACATCTTCTAACAAAATCTAATGTGGCGAATCTGCCACGATTTACATAAAACTGAAAAATGAACTGTGGAATGCAGGAGAAAATATACGCAAGAGCCTCTATGTATCCTCTAGTTGGTGACAGTTGTATAAATTTCTAGGAGAGGTAATCATCGGAGGGGTATGTCCCTAGAGAAAATTTCCTGCATCACCCTCATTTCCACCTCTATGGTTGCATCCTAAACTTGTTCGACCCATATTGTTGAATTGACCTCCATTGATCAGGACCAGGAAAAGTCATGGAAACCATGTCAAGTGCTTGTACTTTGAGTTCCATATTTTTTGTGTATGAGTCCTCGGTTTCTTTAGCACATGTGATTTTAAATTCAAACAATAGTTCAAATTCACTGGGAAACTTATCGAAAACGGTCCTACATGACAAGGATCGCTGCATGTCTTGGAACTTGCTATTGTCTGATCAGAAACCAACCAATCGCTCCAGATAATCTTTCTCAGACAATAAGGGTCCCTTTTCTTTCCAGAATAAAGGAATCCCTCTCTCTACCAGTGGTTTAAATAACTTGATAACCTCCTTGACCTTGTGATCAATAATGCCAATTTTGGCCTGGACAGCGTACAACATCCTATGTTTAGCAATTACCTTTCTAGCCCCAGAGATGATAGAAAATTTGTTTTGGATATTATACCCGTTGGCTAGTTCATCTGACAAGGAACTTAGAAAATCAACAGCAATTTTTTTTGTCTCTTCGGGTCTTCTCTGCACTTGTCCCAATACTATCGAAACCTTTTTCTTGGCCTCTGTCAAAGAATTTTCCCAATCTGTGATGAAATCTATATAAGGTATGAACTTGTTAGCTTCTGTATTGATTTGATCCTAGATCATATGTCTAGCACCCTGTAAGGACATATTACTGATCACCAACTGGCTTAATTTGGCATTTTGTTGTGTCAATTCTTGACATTTGTCCTCTATCTTTTCCCTTTCTTGTTCCTCCTTTGCTTTTTCCTCCTCTAACTCCTTGATCTGTTTCTTTAACTTAGTAAGCTTTATATCTTTAATTCCTATTTGGGACATCGCCTTAGAAAGAGAATCGATGTCCACTTCTCCAGCTACATTTACTGGTTGAATTGCAATCTCTGTGCATTTTTCCTAAAGCTCCTTTTCCTTTGTTGCTAGTACAGCCTTTAATTATTTTTCGCTCTCCTTCAGAATCTTGGTATCCACTTCCCACTTCCTTTCCTTATCCTCGAGCTTCAACATCTTGGCCTTGCAATCTGTAAGCTCAGTGTTCAATGTCTCTTTCTCTTTTTTGAATTCAACCAACTCAGCTGTCTAAATGAGTTGGGTGGAAGGGATTTTCAACTTCCTTTTTAGTACTTGGATCTCTTTTTCTTTCTTGTCCAGCAATATTTGAGCTAAAACCTCTGAAACCTTGGATATCAGTAGTGGGAACCTTTTCAAGGTTCACATTAACCTCTAAAACTTTGTTTCCTACTATCAAGACCAGGCTGAGGGTGTCTGGAGCATGATCCCTCATAGTCTTCAATGCCACATTTGGGTAGGGAAACTATATCACTTCATTATACAGCTTCGTTGTCTCATCAAAAGTTTTATTAGACCTTTCTCGATAGGAGTCGAGCCAATATTCTTTAGAGGAATGCATGTTTGGAGTCTATCCATCAAACACATATTCATGGATCTCCAACTTGGTTGTTTCGGTCTCTTCTTTTTTCTATTTTTCTTTCACATTTTTATTCTTCATTTTCCCCTTCATATTGCTCCTCTTAACCTGCACTAACTATTTTTCTTGTTCTTTTTTCTACTTTTTGGGCATGGTGGAAGTATCTACCTCATCAGTCTCCATGGGTTCCGAAAATCATCTTTTCATTGAACTCCCTGAATAACTGACCAACGACGAGGAATTCCCAGCCATTGCAACTACTTTGGATAGCTCCATTTGGGGATAATTGTCCCAGGGTAGGGGTGAGACAGAGCTTCGTCCTATGCTACTATCCATCATGGTAGAGTTAGGGAAATCATCCCAATTGGCTGCTTCTCTAAGCCCGGGTATTTCAGTGTGCTCAAAAGGCTTACTCTTGTGAGCCTTCCTCCTTTTGGAAATTACTTGATGTGGGTCATAATTTAAAGCCTGTTATAGAGAGAATACCATGCCTTTGATTAATTTACCAACCAGTGGCAAAGAAGCCCCGCTCTTGACCGTGTATGGCCCCACATCCCAGGAAAAGTAATATTTGATCCTTTCCTAGAATTCAAAAGTGTTCTTCTTCAATAGTGAGTCTTTGCCTAATTAAATCCAAAGAGAACACCCTGGCAGTTAGAAAGGATTGAAGGATGTAAGGTTGATGCACAAAACCATATAGCCTTATGATTGTTCCAAATTCTTCCAGGAACCAGTCTCCTATCATCTTTCTATGAGGAAGCTACAGTATTTTCCTCATCTCAGGAAACACGCTGGGTAACCTTTCTTGAAAGAAAAGGTTGTATATTTCAGCCATAAAAAATTTCATGAATTTATGGTAGTATTTGGTCATGTCATCAATGATCTCTAGCTCAGGAACTTGCAAATATTCTTTGTTATAGGATAAAAAAATTCTCAACAAAAAGGACTAGAATCTGAATACCTTGGTGTCGTGGAAATTAGCTAACTGAGAACGAATGTTCTCGGCTAGAAATTCATCGAATTTAAGACAATAGGACTGAAAGGATTGCCTTGGTAGTTCAGGTTTGATAGGACATGTACTCAAAACAAACAGAAGACTCAACAATGACTCTATTATATAACTAATAGTATCTATACCTAAAAACTGACTGGCTAGGGCTATGCACCACTGAGCTTCTTCACTAAATTGACTAAGGTCAATGGGGTAAGACAAATTGATGACTTGACCATTAGGTTTTGAACAAAAACTTAGGAAAGCTTCTCTATTTTCGACAGTAAACTCTCTAAAGAAATGTACGACACTCTCTTCTCGGTATCTTTGGGATAGGTGGACAAAATCGTCTGGGACATGGAGGGTTTTACGCACGACATGAGCCTAAACTGAGCAAAGGATTTTGGATTTCGACCTATTCATAATGACCCCTTTGGTGGCAAAAAAATTGCATGCACACAACTCAACAAAATCAGGGCAATGGGGGGTCTGGTTAACAGAAAAAAAATGGAAAAAGGATTTAAAAACACCACATGTATCACTACCCTGGTCCTTAAGGACTTCCAATTTACCCCTAGTAGCTTCAGTGGTTTCTCCCACCAGAATGGTATCAAAAATATTGGCATTCCCATCCACAAGAATTTCTTATTCCCTCCAACATGTGACCCCCAATTCTGCATTATCCCTTACATCTACCACTTCTATTTCTCCTACTTTTTCCATTTTCAATAGCATTGAGGGAGTATCAGGGGCCTACCTTGTTTCCTTAGCACAGCATTCTGGTCTGTCCATGATGGAACTTTGTATGCAGTTGGGGTGTTTGTCAATCTTGAGGCTTTGGAAAAGACAAACCTTTCCAACTCCACGTAGACCCGTTTATAGTTTTCTATACCATGTAATCTCCGTGCCCTTTCTATGTAGCCTACACTGTAGATATTTCTCCTTGTGATCTAAGCCTTGGATATGCGAGGTCCTTTGTGTCATATTTTTCCTCACTACCAGTATGTGTAGCTTAATTTGGGAAAATCAACCTCCGCCGTTGATCTCCAAATTACCTTCATCGAGGTCATTCACATCTGAAAACTTTAACATTCCACCAATTCCTCCTTCCTTGATCTAGTGAGTAACTCTAGATCACAGTATGTTTCGTACCCATTGATCAAGATCGACCTCTCCTCGTGACTGTCGATCAGAGCGGACCCTACCACTTTTCGCGAATTGAGATCCTGACCCCGTCCGCGCTAGTTCAAATTGTGAAATGAACCATGACAGTAGACACTTCCCTGCATTTTCCTCACCCTTCCAATATTTTCTCCCTTTAACACATTTCACTATTTGGAAAAGTGGTTTTGGTCGAGCATGTCCACTACATGGAATGCTTCGGTGCCATTGATCTGTCTTTAGATTAATCTCAACCTTCCATTATGGTTCCCATTTAATGCACTCCGCACATCCAACGATCACATTTTTCCTTGCATCTCTGATCGATGAAATGCCTTTATACAGTCAATATTTATCATTTTGAATAGGGGCCATCAATTCACGTTGTCCTTTACCTCATTCCTACTTATGCTTGTTCCAAAGGAAGAATGCCACTCCACAGGTGCCTTCAGTACCCATGCAAACTCTGAGGATACCTTCCCAATACTTTTCGATAAGGTCTTTTCCCCAAACACCTCCTATAATCAAAATTTTTTTAATATGGTTCTAACAGGTACCTCATGCGATTCCGTAGGAAATTTAACTGGAACTATCTCCAATACAATGTCATGGATATGCTGAAGTCCACTATGAATCATTGGATCAACATCCACAACACTAAAAGGGTGACTGGAACAGATATTCAAGTCCTCCCATGTTGTGATCTCCCTTCGAAGCTCTGCTGAAGCATACCAGTGTCACGACATTTCATCCAGTGTGTGTACAAAAGCATGTACCCATTCATCCTTCGGTCATGACACTCAAGCGGTTTGAAATGCAATCAAATGATCATTGGGATCATTCTATCCACAATAATTTTTTACTTGATAGTTTTCTATTTATCCTAAGAAAACTTCCATCAACCTGCAACACAATGACCAACCATCGATTGATTTCTTATGTGTCACCCACCATCATGCTGGAGTGGCCTTCAACACTTCCTCAAATGCCAATAGTCACTATGGTCCTGAAACCTTGTCTTAAAACTCATTGATTAACTCATCCAATTTGGGTAATCCTTCGTATGTTGGTAGCTCAACAATATCTGTATTAGCCCAACGAAGCAACTGAGAGACCTGTCCACACTTGCAGATGGATACTTCATGTAGTCTATTCTACTAATTTTCCAATGCATCGTCAGAATCTGATGATGTAGAGCTCAAGCTTTGCTAACTGGTATCACTTTCTGCAATGGGGTGGATATAATCCTTCGAAATGTTGTATGCATTGTCCCATCCTCCTACAAATTCTTTGTTGACTAGTTTGACATATATTCTTCCTTCACTCTAGTCCAATGGGGCTATGACTCTTATGTCATAGTTATTAAAAGTCATCACTTAGTTCTTGAAGTTAATCACTACCAATTTGTCATTATCCCTTCCAATCCCCATCAATGCAGGATATGAGCTTCCTTCATAAACAATTTCGATAACATTGAATTCCACATATATCTTCATTCCTTTGACTTCCACCATGAGGCATGGTACTCGCCCAATTGGTGACACCCTGGCCTAATTGGCCATTCATAGTTGTACATGAGACCAAACCAACTGTTGTTTCCCCATATTCTCCCATGTCTACTTTGTTAAAATGTTGGCATTCGATCCCATATCCAGAATAATAGAGTCTACATCGTAATCACCAATTTGGACATTCCTCCTCATCTCATTCCCGGTTTTCTTCTTCTGAAAGAAGTTAAAAACCGAATCTTGTCGACCTTTTCCTGGATGATCTATTAGACTTGCAATATTGGGTATCACAACAGGGTCTTTTCCATAGTGAAAGACAACTTTTGAATAAACTTTGCAATGTGCCATACTTTCATGATGGTCCTGCTATAAGTGTTGGATAAAAAACTTGCGACATTTCTTAGATAGGAAACTTACCCGTATCCCTCTTCATGGTGTCTCTTGCATCAAAGAACATATCTCTCTAAGCATATACATCAAATTTAAACTTATTTGAAGCTACCAATCAAACTTGTGGGATTGTACCATCATCCCCTGTTGTCGTACACCGTGAGTAATAACTCCAACATCCATAGGTTGAGTCTTGGGTTCCACTAAAATATTCCTGACTGTTGGACCCTAGTTCTGATTTTGTGGTGGATTCACAAGATGGTTCTCATTCTGAATCCAATTATGATTATGGTTCTGTCGTGGTAGAACATTCTTTGCTTTCCATTTTGCAATCAATTGTGGACAATATTTGACAGCGTGATCTGCTAAAGTACAGTAGGTACATTGAGAATGAAGATTTGGGAAATATCACTGATAATTCCCTAGTACTCCACAATTGTATCACTGCACTGGTCCTTGACCTCATCCTCCTCCTCGACCAAAACCTTATTTTCGTCCTTGTCTGAATCCTCCATGAAAGCCTCCTTGTTGTTGATATTGCAGTTGACTAAATTGTTGCTACTACTGTGGAACAAACTGTGGTTGAATGTATGACAGTTGAGTATGCTAAGACTATTGTGATGCATACTGCATCTGGTTATATTGTGACTATGACAAAGAAAACAGTGGTTGCAGTTGTTCAAACTATGGTGGATGTTGGAGTGGCAATCTGTCCATTGATCAATGTTCTTCTCCTTTCATATAGTATGTATCCATTGTCCTTTCTTGGAGCAGGTCATATGCTTGATAATCCTTCTCTTCATAACAACCTAAATGCGAAAAAATTAAAAACAAGTTTGTCGGCTTGGATACCATCTTCTAAAGATACATGCATTCCTCATGTCGATGTCCATGAGCTTGAAAAATTCTAAATTATTATAGTTATGTAATTTTACATGGACTTCTCTTTTTTATTGTACCATCCTTATACTTTATTATATAATATTATTAGCCATGATAATTTATGGAATTATTGACATTACAAGGAAAACACCTTCTAGTAAATGTTTTTACAAGCCTTGCAAAAAGAAACCATTCATGTGTTTATAGAAAAGGTCTCTAACAGAGGTTTTCCATTGGTGCACTAAAACAAAAAAAAAACACACTAAAACAAAACAAAAAAACACACACTAGTGTGTTTTATGAAAAGTCACACCAGTGCGTCAAAATCATAAGAGAACTGACATATCAGTGCACCACACTCGGACGCACATTAACACACACACACACACACACACGCATTCTTGTAAAACCTTATATGTGCATGATGGGGAGGTTAGCATGTTGGTGCATGTGGGCGTAAAAAAACACAAACCAAAAGCCAAAAAACATATTTTATTAAAAAAAATATGAGGCTCTTCATCTATACAAATGAACCGGTGCACCACAACAGATGCTTCTATGCACAATAGTAAAAACACTTTGGTGTTGAATACAATATAACTCTATGTAGTTTTAGAAAAATATATATTGTGTTCCCATCAAAATTGGTGTTGCATGATGATGAAACATATGCACTAGTGTGGGTGAAACTAAATAAGATAGAACATAAATAAAAGAATTTATAAAGAATGTATGGTGATCCACATCTGTAATGTACCATTTTGGGAATCTTAGGCACACTATCCAATCTTTCTCAAGACCCTCATTCACATTAGATTTCACACTAACTCCAAGGATATGAGACAACTAAGGAAGATCAAGGGAAGTGGTATTAGTTTCTAATAGGATTGATAAAATTTCATAGGTGGCTTCTTAATATGATGTGGTTTAGGATTTTTCACAAACAGTTCACATACCTCTTCCTTCAATACTTGGTCTAATTTTGAAACTAGGAAAAAGTAGTAAACTAGTCTTTCTTGGTTTGGTTCGCAATACCACTGAACATTTCCAAATTTCTTATGGAGGGATATGATGAGATTTAAACCATCATAACATACCTCACACACTCAATTGTTCAATCATAAAACTCATTTGATGTGTTATTCAAGTTTGCACAATTTTGGTCAATTTCGATCTTTACTAGTCATGACTCTTGGGGGTTCCAACTGACTCCAAATGGTCTCAAATTTGAAAATAAAGGACATGGTGATTATTATAACATTCGAATATGACCCATGACCACTTAGGATATGAATTTATACTTATGAAACTTGATTTGGAGATAATAATACAAGGGGGAAATTTACTAGGAAAATGAGATCAAATCTCCCCAAAGGGTGAAGGCCAAATTGGCTTCCCAAATCAAGTAAGACCATACCAAATTTTGGAAAAAAAGTATGGTGCTGAATATAATGAATCAGGGTATTTCATTAACCATGGTTATTATCTCTAAAAACTGGTTATAAATATGTTATAAAGTCTTTCAAGCTTGAATACAATTACATTAAAACTAGTGACTCAAAAGCATGGGAATGCAAGCCTTTCTCACTAGAGTTTCTTTGATATAAAGATACATAGAATATGGTAATGAAAGTACATATTTACACATGATTTATATCTTCCACATAATCATCAAAATCAGGTAAATGTCCTCATACAAATCTGATATACAACTCTTTCAAAATGGAATCCAAATACATGAAAACTGGGCGTTCAAGAGCATGGGAATGCAAGCCTTTCACACATAGCTTTCTGATATGGATGTAAGAGTACAGAGACATACGTCATGGACATAAAATTACATATACATACATCATGTACCCAAGCGTTTGCATCAATTATACTTAGCAAAGTGCAAGCACCACTCCAACAAGTGCACCATAAACACGAGAGTGTGGGGGAAATGGAGAAGAATGAATGAGAGAATATGGAGATAGATGAGAATTTCAACTGTATGTAACTTCAACCTGAAATTAAAACATATTCATTCATGGCATATCCATCAACCAACTTGGAAAGGAATCCAACTCCCTCGAAATTGGTTCACAAGAAGGGAGAGTGAACACTCATCATGCAATGCACAAGCAAAATCTCTCCAAAATGCTGAAATCCAATTAAAAAATGATCCAAAGCTATTATCCTTCCTCATGAAATCATTTTATTAAATTCATGAGGCCTCCTAGGGTTGAATTTACCTCCATGGGACTCCTCCAACTCATCTTATTTGTTTAGTAACTCGTATCACACTTGCCCTTCCTCTTCATGCTCCAATTATTTCCCTAATTCGAATGGGCTCCTCTAAATCCAAAATTCACCCTCTTGGTGGATATTTTTATCCCTTTCATGTCATATTTATCATATGTCTTCAATCAGGTCTGAATTTTTCATATTTTCCATAGAATCTTTCATCATTTATTGTCATAGACTGCATGGAATCTCTTCCCAAGTGGCACACATTGTCTTCTAGTCTCTTCCTCTTCCATGGAAGTTATTCTCCTTACTAATTCAAATTACTTGGATCATTAAACTCTATTTGACATCACATCATCCTCCAATAATGTTACATTACCCATGGATTTGAATTCGGATGAAGATCATGCCATGTGTGTAGGGAATCTAGTCACCCAAAGCTTTCACAAGCTTCCAAGTGTCTTCATGAACCAATGCCACCTTATTTTCTGAGAATTTATTATTTTTGTGACCCATTTAAATGTGAATATGGTAAAATAAATTCCTTTTGGTCCCATATCCCATTTATTATAAAATTTATGTCTCCGTCTCAACCTAGGAAACTAGTAGGTTGGTAAAACATTATTTGCAAGTAGTCTTATTTGAATGGGGACATGCCAACATATATCAAAACACATTGATGCACATCATAAAAAAATCACCAATATCAAAATATTTCAATGGAATTTCTTATAAATAACTTTATTTTATTTTCTTAGAAAAACACACCCTGTGCGTTTAAATGAAACCAGTGAACTTATGCATGTAATGTTGCAACACACCGCATTGGAAAAACTTGTTTTTAATTCACCCGTTACATCTCTCTATTTTGTTAGATATATAAAGATGAATCGATGCTTAACAAGATACCACACACCAAGTGATATTTATATTCATTTCTTTAAATGTATTGGCAAGTGATGCTTTCGATTAAATGAAGTTGGCTCGTGTGTATCCTAAAAATGATCACATGTGCTCTACTAAATCAAGTGCAGCAGAATAAATCAAGTGCATTTTCATAAATCATACATACCATTTTTTAGTACGTGAGAATAAATAACAACACATTGCTAAAATTAACAAACTATAAATTTTTAAAAACTCATGGTGCGATTGAAATAAATGAATGCACCGTTATCAATGCTTGACCATAAACATGATGCACCATTCACGAATTGTGAGCCTAAAATAAGATTCATCATTTAACCAAGAAAAATAACACATACATGATGCAATTTAAATATTCAGACACACCGTCCATGGTGCATTCTTCTTCTTAACACACACTGTGAACATTATTTTGAAATCACATTTATAAATTTAACACCCAGACCATGTAATATATTTTACAACATACCGGTGCTCACTATATACATAGACACATTGGTGCTAAGGAGACATTGAAGGACCATTTATGATGCATTTCAATAATACACACTATTAATTATATTAATAAAAAATGGTTTTGGTCAATGCATTGTTTCTATATGGATGCACCGGTGTGTACTAATATACAAAGCACTGAAGGTTCTATATTTTGAAAAAAAGATGTGTTTATTTATGTGGTGCACTTTAAATACTATTAAGCATTGTTTTCTATGCATGTTTTGATTTCTAGCACTACACACAGTGCAATTAGTTTATATAAGCAATGGTAATGATGGTAACTTTTTTATGGGCACACCCAGAACTTTTGAATTTTTTTGAGAAAAACTATTGCGTGCTTTTGACATTTTTTTTTTATGTTTTATGTGTGTGTTTGATGAAATTTATATATGTTTATTAGAGACAGGAGTGATAAGATAAATAACAAGGCCAACAATAGTGACATGACAAATACAATGTTGTCTGAGAGTGGGAGACTAGAGAGAGGGCAATAGTTTTTCTCCCTTGACCTATTACCCCATAGATTAGACATATCTTACACCATGTTGGCCTCCCATTAGAGCAAAATTGAGGTCTAAAATGGGTCTCCTAAGGAAAATAATAAAATAATAGTTAAAATATTAAAATAATATTTATGAATTTTGGAGGAAAGGAGAAAACGTTACATTTTATCTTCATAGTTTCAAGGTATCTCCCTATTGATTTATTCAAATTTCAAGTGGGAGCACTCATTAGATGAAAAAATAAATTCCACATCCAATGAGTACCCACACTTCATACTGTTACAGCTGGTTCTACCACACATGGTGGATCACACCTTTATGGCCTTCCATGTCCCTATGCAAACTCTTTAGACCCCATGGACCATTTTTGTACCTTTGATGTTTCCAAGATCATCCCTAAAAATATGCATTATTTTCCATACACGACTTTTAAACCTATTCTCACGTATGTACGTGGATATGACCCTAAAACCCACGTACATCGGGATGTGTGCAAAAGGCCAAATAGTTTTGGAGTTTTCTTTGATGTGGATCCAAGTCACTTGTCTCTTGGCCTTCCATATGCCTTGAGATCGCTCGGATTTGACCTTCCATTAACCCATTGAAGCACTATATAAGAAACCCTTTGGATACATTGAAGAGGGAGGAATTCAAGAGCAAGAAAACTATAGTCCATTGTTGCCGGAGCTTATACTTGAGTTTGCATCCCTTTGTCCCTTTGAGCACTTTGTGTTCTTCCCAAGCTTTCCTTTGCTTGTGAGCTTGCTATCGATAGATGGAGGATTGAAGTGGTGGAGGCCCAGGTGGAGGACTCAGTTTCTCCGATTCACAGACGTGCCGACAGAGGTTGTCACTATTGTAATCTCTGATTTGTATTAGTAGAAATATCTTTTCCTGTCCAGTAATGTGTATTTAAATGAGTATTGAATCCATGGATACTTTTAAATGCTTATATGTTATTAATTATATATGCTAGAGTAGATATAACACCATTACATATCATGCTTGCCTTGTTTGCTGAATGTTGAGAGAGCAAATTGCTAATACAAGTGAGAGTGGAAAAGCTCAACGGGGATCTACATCAACCATCCGGAATAAGGTATGTTTCGAAATCCTTTAGTGTTAGATATTGGGTTTCTCTTGCATATGGGAAGGGATTGATTTCTGCGGTTCCTTTGTCTGTTGTGGTACCCCAAGCCATAGGAAGTTTTCTCCGTAATAGAATTGTGACCATATTGGGGAGTTCCTAGTCATTTCCTTTGGGGGTTTTATCAGCATTTAATGTTCTTGATTTTCTCTGATTTCTCTGTTTCTGAGTCGGGTCTAGGGGCATGTTTGCTTGGTAGTCTTTGATAGGAGTAAATTTTGTCTTAGCTTGTCTTTTTACCTTCTTTTTTATCTCTTTTTCTTCCTATATGTGAGTTTTGTCTTCACAGTCACGTGTACACGCGGTTTTTACTAGGATATCTGTGTATATACGCGGGTTTTCTACACACAGTCACGTATGCCTTGAGTTTTGCCTTTTTGGGGAAGATTAAGTGTTGTTGGGTGAGTTTGGATGATTGCTAAGTCTTCTTGGATGCTTCTAGAGTCTGTATACACCTCTGTTTCTAACCAGAGATGCTTTTTAGTTTGAATTTTTTTGAAATGTTGTTGTCATTGCATTTTCTATTTTTTGTTTTGGGATTAGTGCATTAGGTCTCTTTTACCTTAGTGCTTTTCTTGGGTGTTGTCTAATAGTGCTTACAGATTCTGGGGGTGGTAGAGTCATTATTTTGCTTTATTATCTCATTTTATTTCAAAAAATACAAAAGTATTTGCCTTTTGCATTTTGCATGGTACTTGCATTAGGTTTGTTTGGAGAAGTATTAGTCAGGTTTTCATATAGGAATGATTGCATCTTCATTTGAAGGAAAATTTTGAACTTCACGTAGTAGCATACCCTGTTTTTCATTCAACATAGTGCATTTGCATTGATTGTTAGGTGTGCATTTTACTTCTTGTTGTGTCATAAAATCATTAGTTGCATGATCATTTACCCTTTTTGAGTAATAAGCCAATTTAAAATCAATGCATAATAAAATGAATTACACTCTTTTCTTTTATAGGGTGCACCAACAAGATTAGGTTTTAGGGTCTTGGATTAGTTCATTGTGAGTAAATTCTCCAAGACCACTAAATGGAACAATTATGTGCCTGTCTAGGTGAGAGTGTGAAATTCCTTTATATAATTAGTGTTTCTCAGGATCCTCCTCTTACAAGGGAGTTAAGTATGAGGTAGTGTGAGCGGTTATTGATTGGGATGACCCCTGGTCATAATTGAGTGGCACCGGAGATATTTCTAGGATTGTATTCGTATCTGGGGGCTCTTTCAAGAGTTTCAGGCTTTGATACCCTGCCCATACGGTCAATCCCACCTGCGACTGTCCTCTTGAGCATTGATTATATTGAGGTGACCTTAGTTTCCTTACCTAGGTTATCAAGGGCGTACTTCACAGAGGTTATTCTGTAGGTGTCTTGGCTAGGTAGGGGTCGGACAACACAGTCACTATATGCGTTGAAGCTGAGGGCCACTATAATTGGTTATGAACCTCCGCTTATTGTTTATGGGTGTCTAAATCCACTTCTAGGCAAGCCATACCTGCTTCATTCGGGAGCTCACATATCCTACCCTTGCTTGCTTGTGATTTGGCTTTACATTATATAGGTCTATGCTCTGTGCATGCTAGTTTGCCTAGGGTTTGCATAATTAGATAGAGTCTTTTTCATTTTTTGAGTCACTGTGGATTCAGGCACAACACTTCACCGTTCTCGTCTTTTAGCAGGGCTTCTTCCTTCCATGTCTCCTCCTCCTTTGGGAGAGAGAAACAGACGGTCTGAGTGGACTACTTCTCACATTAATTTACACACGATGGGAGATCACGAGGATGAGATTCCTGAGATTTCTTCTCCATCTCATGAGGTTGGGGATGTATATTCTACTCCTGTATATGATCTTTCACCAGATATGCCTTCACATTCTGGTTATGATCCCTCATTCACATGTCACTGGTATTGGTTACCAGGTGACGAGACTCATCATGAACCCACAAGCACTAGTTATATTCGTTATGGCATACTTGATATCCCTACACATGATCCGGCACATCATGCCGAGTCAGAAATTGAACCTAGCACTATGCCTGAGGGTACTCCTATTCCTTTCCATGCAGAGATATTTGGGAGCACTAGTCACATTGCACCTTCCATCCCGGTGGTGGAAGCTACCTCACATGTCCTTCCTAGACCTAGTGTTAGTAGTCATATACGGATACCAGAATCGAGATGAGTGACCATAGGGAACACTTCTTACATCCCTTCACATGTCCCTTCATCTTCAAATCCTACTCCTTCGAATGCATTTTTGACAACCCTTCCTCCCTCTCATGCATGTGGTCCTTCGGGTCGGAATGTTGCTACTATCCATGTTCGTTGTGCGACTGCTCGCACGGTAGTATCTTAGAGTCAAGTACCTGCTATTGTCTTGGGAGGTCATATTCCTGTTTCTGGATTGTCTCATGGTCTATCACAAGGAGTTCCCCATATCCCTAACTATGGAGCTTCTCATGGGACATCCCATGGGACACCTTATGGAGCTTCTCATGGACAACCTTACGGACCGCAGTATGGACAAAACTATCAACCCTATGGGTACGGTTATCAACAACTCACTTACTTGTCTAATTATGGCTTTGTAGCACCTCCTAGTCAAGGTACACCACATCATATTGCTTCCATGCAGCCCTACACGGGTCAAACGGGAGGAGGATATTATGGCCGAGGCCATGGTATTTCCAGTAATCAGCCTTATATGAACCAGAATTATTAGGGAGCGTGGCATAGACCAGCTCAACCTAGGCTCCCTTTCCTTGCAATGTTAAACTTACCTGACTTATCGAGACTCATGAATGATCTAGTATCTCATGACCCAGCTTGGCCGGATGTCCCCAACAAGCTTCCCTCGGACATTTCCAAGTTCGAGGGCAAATCAAGAGAAGATCCTAGTGAACATGTCACTACTTTTCACCTTTGGTTCTTTTCCAATTCCTTACATGACGACTCAATACGTTTAAGGCTATTTCAATGCACCCTCACCGGGCCTACAGCGAAATGGTATATAGAGTTACCAAGGGGGGAATTCGTTTTGTTCGATGACCTTGCTACGAATTTCTTCAATCACTTCCATCTACCCGTGCTTTACGATGTTGGTGCAGAACTCTTGTCGACATTTCGACAAGACAAGGCCACACATATCTCGGACGATATCCAAGAGTGGCATAGACAGAAGAGGTTGATTAAAGCCTTTATACCACCAAAATTTCTCCTTGAGTGGTTCCTCAAATCGTTGTTACCATACATCGCGAAGGATGTTTCTACATCTGGAGTCCAGAATGAGGAACAAGTGATATTTAGGGCACAGGAGTTGGATTTGATTTATGCTCAATTTAGACTTTTGTATGGGATCATACCTAACGCTCTGCATTCTAGTTTTGATCCCAAGATCAAGCCTAGACCACATGTTGATGGCATTGTGGATTGTACAAGTACCAAACCTGTGGATTCAGTTGTGAAACAAGTGAGTCAATTTTCTATTAATCAATCAACATCGGGACAAGCCACAGCTTCATCTCAACCCACCCAAACGGCGAGTGTACTTTCCATGCAATTGTCAGACCAGAAGGGAAACTAGCAGCCCCAAAGGAATAAGAAAAAGGCTAAAAATAATCGTAAGGGTGGGAACAAGAATGAAAATGCCAATTTTAATGACAAGAATGCCTGCAATGCTGGGTGGGACAAGCTGTCTAAACGTAAGGTTAATTTTCCTTGCAAATTGTATAAGGATGACCACCTCACTCACTTGTGCCCTCATATGGAAGATGCCTCGAGGTTCATAGCACAGATCCCAGCTGTGCTGACCAATCCTTTACCCTAGCTGTGCTGACCAATCCTTTACCCCATAATAAAAATATGAACTCAAGGACCCATGATCCTCATTGTGCATTGGGTGGAGATCAAGATCTGTCGGAAGCCAATACTGGTCATGGTTGCATTAGCATGGTACGTGCTACTAAGGTTGCGACTCGTGCGAAATACTATGGTTCGTCACAACCGGACCTTGGAAAAGAACCAGCTCCACCTGAGAGCCCTTTGCGTATTAAAAACCCTATGGATAAATCTGAGATTGCACCTCGCATTCCTAGGAGAGTCCTAAATTGTTCAGGGCACAATCCTAATGCCCAAGCCGCGCAGAACTATTCTGTTATCGAGGATTTGGGCCAAACTCCTTGTGCAATGTCTGCACTTGAAGTACTTCAGAGTTGTCCTCCGTAAAGGAAAGCCTTGCTTTTTGCTCTTGGGATTAATGATGATAGCTCTTATTCCATCATCAAATTTGAAACCATGGGACTACAACCTCGCTTTCCTTACTACGTGACTCTTTCGATTCACATAGAGTGTCTTAACATGACCGTCAAACGCACTGTGATTGACAAAGGCACTGCTGCTTTCATGATGTCTTTGTCGTGCTGGAAGGGTTTGGGTTCTCCTGAGTTGTCTCAATCTGCTAACATGTTGACTACCTTTGATGGTAGATCGTTTCAGCTGCACGGGATTCTTTCTTCTCTTAAGGTCCAATTGGGAGGGAAGACCGTCATGATCGAGGTCGAGGTGGTTTATGCGCCCCTTGACTACAATCTTTTATTGGGCTGGAATTGGCTGTATAGTATGCAAGATGTATCCTCTTCTCTATTTCGAGTAGTATGATTTCCATTTAATGGGAAGATTGTTACAATTGATCAGACATCGTTCAAAAATCTGAGTGTTCGTGCATCGTCAAGAGCTTCTATCCCAATTATCGATCATTCTCACCTGGAAACTGGGAGTGTGGGTGTAGGTATGTATCCATCCCTTATGGGGACCTTTAGTTGTCATGTGCCCATTCTTATGATCAGATCTAGTTTTGGTGGGGCTTCATCTTCATTGAATTCGGCGTCTTTTCACACTACCCATATGGAAGATCCTTGGATTCTTCCTTCACTGAGTCCTTCGAATGGACCTGTCGAAACGGATGTGTCGTTGCCTGCAGCAATGATAGCATATCAAATGAATCTTTATTGTGTTGCAGAGCCTAGTCCTTCCTCTTCACGAACGAAGGAGGAGGACCTGTATGTGCTTCCTGCATGGGTAGTTGAGTCCTCTCATGCACATGATTGCCTTGATGATGTTTTTCCATCAGATGAAGCCATTATTGAGGCCATGTCTGGGGTTGAGCCACCTTGGGAAGAGTTACATCATAGATCCTATTTTCTTCCTGAGCTTGATCGTTTGGAGCATGAGGACTTTAGGGATATTCTTAGTGAGAATATTGGTAGTCCCATGGTTCCATTGAGCTCTCCTGGTCAGATGGCTAATGGGAACATGGCGAATGTATCACCTACTATTCCTATCAATATCTCTTGCGATCCTGGAAAAATTGAGAACGTCTACATTGGGGCGGACTTGTCCCCTATTGAGATTAAGGACTATACCGAGTTGTTTAAAAAGTTTCATGACATATTTGCTTGGTCATACGAAGAAATGTCAGGTATCGACCCTCGTATTGTCAAACATGAAATTAATACCTATCCGAATGCGAAGCCCGTTTGACAATGTTTGCGTGTGGTGAATCCTAGAAAAGCACCCTCTATTAAGGCTGAGATAGAGAAGCTGTTAAAATTTGCTTTTATATATCCCGTTCCCTTGATGGAGTGGGTTTCAAACCCTGTTCTAGTTGATAAGAAGCAGGGAGCGATCCATATATGCACTGATTTCCGTGATTTAAATTGTGCTTGTCCTAAGGATAATTTTCCCACACCATTTATTGATCAAATTTTGGATGAGTGTGCGGGAAGTGAGGTATTTTCCTTCATGGATGGCTTTTCTGGATATAATCAAATTCATATCAAACCCAAGGATCAACATAAAACTACATTTATTTGTCCTTGAGGTACGTTTGCATATCGAAAGATTCCTTTCGGTCTTAAAAACGCCGGAGCCACATTTTAGTGGGTTATGACCTTGATTTTTCACGATCTCAAAACAATTATCAAAGTGTTTTTGGATGATCTTGCTGCTCATTCTCGGCTAAGAGTGCGTCATCCATACCATTTGAGATTAGTATTCGAAATATGTTGCCATTACCGGGTTAGGTTAAATCCTCATAAGTGCATCTTTTGTGTGAAGGCCGGTCGCTTACTAGGGTTCATTGTTTCTAAGGAGGGTATAAGAGTCGTTCCTTTAAAGGTTGAGGAAATACTTCAAATGCCTCCCCTATGAAATATTAGACATCTTCAATGTTTGCAAGGCATGGCAAATTTCTTGCAGATATTCGTGGTTAATTTTGCCAATTTAACTAAAGGATTTATGCGCCTTTTAAAGAAGGACACTACCTTTTGCTGGGATGAGTGAGCCCAGGAGTCTTTTGATGCTCTTAAGCGAGCCTTAGCATTGACCCCTGTGCTTATTCCACCTGACTATAGCCATGATTTTTTATTTATGTGGTTGTGTCCATGGAGACGATTGGTATGGTTTTGGCTTAGGAGGATGAGGAGCTCCATGAGCATGTCATATATTATTTGAGCCGAAACCTTATTGATGCAAAAATCCGTTATTCTCATGTGGAGAAACTTGCCTTATCCACCGTTCATGTGGTCTAGAGATTGAGACATTACATTCTCCTTCGCCAGACCTTGGTGGTAGCTCATGTCAATCCATTTCAGTTCATCCTCACTAGAAGGATGATCGGGGGAAAATATAATAAGTGGATTGTTATTTTGCAATAATTTGATCTCGAATTTATTTCGGCAAAATCGAAGAAATCGTTAATTTTTGCGGAGCTCATTTCTGATTTTCCAAGTGTGGACGAGGAGGAGGTTTATGAGGATACATTTGTCGATGAGCATATTTTCCTTATCTCAAATTTGGACCCATGGTATGGGGATCTTATTATATATTTGCAAACGTTGAAAGTCCCTACTCACCTTTCACGGGATGAGCGACGATGATTATGTCATGTATCTAAGAACTACCTTATAGTGGATAACACTTTGTACCACTGTGGGGTAGATTCCATTTTACGTCGTTGTTTAACCCATGATGAGGCTGAGGTTTTGCTAAATGATTTCCATGAAGGGGCATGTGGTGGTCATTTATTTGGGATTTCTACAGCCCAAAAAATATTGAGAGCGCTTTTGGTCGTCGATATTCACATATGGTGTCAATGCGGTCAAGAAGTGTCACCCTTGCCACGTGTTTACACGCAATATGCACTCACATCCTACCCTATTACATATTATTATCACCACCAATCCCTTCACCAAGTGGGGGATTGAATTTATGGATTGCAACCCAGCTTCGGATGGGGGGCATCATCACAATATAGTGGTTGTTGATTATTTCACAAAATGGGCTGAGGCAATGCCCACGATTAAATCCAACAGTGAGACAGTTGCGCATTTCGTATTCAACCAAATTATTACTCGATTCGACATTCTGAAAGATCTTGTCACTGACCATGGTAGGCATTTTCAGAATAGAATGATGGAATAGTTGGCCTCAAAGTTAGGGTATAAGTAGGATAACTACTCTTCTTATTACCCCTAAGCGAATGGAAAGGTTGAAGCAATGAATAAATCACTTAAGTCCATTCTCCAACGAACCATCACACAAAGCAAGACAAATTGGCATATCATGTTATATCCTGCTTTGTGGGCCTATAGGACCGCGATTAAGACTGGCACCGATTTCTCTCCATATCAGCTCGTACATGGGGTGGAGTTTGTCTTGCTGGTTGAATGCGAAATCCCTTCGTTGAAGCTAGCTATAGAGCTTTTACCAGACTCTTCCGCATTGGAGGAACATTTGGTCCACTTAGAGCAGCTTGATGAGCAGCACCAGGATGCCTTAGTGGCTCGAGAAGTAAATAAGCATCGCGTTAAGGTCCAATATGATAAGTCTGTCAGTCCAAGTAAGTTTAGTGAAGGTGATTTGGTCATTTTATGGGATCAAGCTAAAGAACCCTTGGGGGTAGGGAAGTTTAATCCCATGTGGCATGGTCCTTACGTAGTCAAATGTGTGTTAGAGAAGGGCTCCTATGAGCTGGTGGATTATGAAGGGACAGACTTGGAGAAACCTAGAAATGGGCTCTATCTTAAAAAATACTATGCATGAATTTCAGCCAGGGCTGATTACTGTATATTATTGTACATCTTTTTACATAGTTAGGTTTTCTTATGGTGATCGGGTTTGTTAATTATCTTTCATTTCTTATGGCAGATTTCAATGGAGTCTTCCGCTTACATAGGATTCAATGATGGTGCTAGCCACCACACTCAAAACTTAGCCTCTGCTGCTTGGGTGATCTATACTCCTACGAGTCAGGTATTATCTTTAGGAGGCATATGTTTACAGCCTTCTTTGAACAATGTTGCTGAATATAGTGCCATTATCGAGTTATTGTGGGGTGCCATTTCACATGGTGTTCTCTCTCTTGAGGTATGTCTTGATTCGCAGTTAGTGATTTCACAGCTTAATGGATTGTATCGTATTAGGGATTCGATATTATTATGAAGATTCTTACGTGTGAGATTGCTAAAATGAAAATTTGAGAACATAACATACATACATGTTTCAAAAAAATTTAATCAAGTTGTTGACTCATATGTTAACTATGTGTTAGATTGGCATTTGTTTCATAGACCATAATCATATCGCAAACATACATTTCTTCACACATGTAAGTAAATAAAATTGATCATCATAAAAAAATTTCATTAAACATCCAAAATGTGACATCATAATACATAAGTGTCATAATACAAAAATGGGGCTTCCGAGCCACCAAAATATAATACACAGAAGTACAAAAATGAATCACTCTTAGGTCTCTAAGCCTGTGGAGGAGGATGGGGGTTCTGATCATGGTAGCACACCACGACTCTAGCTAGTCGTTGGAATGACTGAACCCATGCCCATGGTACACCAACCACCTAGAACTACATGGCCTCAGGAAAGTCCTCGACTTGCGCCATGGGTACCCTATGTGTCAAGCATACAAAGTTTGTGTGGATGCTTTGGAGCATCCACTCCACATCCACACCCATGATGTCATCTCCTCTTCCCCTCTGTCTATGACGAGGGAAACTGTTAGGCCACCGTGGTCCAACATCTGCATACACATGACAGATTGTCACTATGTGTCTTCACACCAAAACATGTCTTTTGAGTCAATATATCAAAAAACACAAAAAATTAATAATTCAAAAAACTTAAAAAGAGGGTTTGGGATTCGTTACCTATATCGCCGTATGCTTCTCCTAGTGGTAGGGGCATGTCCGGATCTCCCCAGAAATCTATCCCTGCATAGGGATATTCATCGATGGCAATGATCTGCCACCGCCACCATGGAAAGAAGCCAGCTAGGTAGGGGTTAGACACCCTACCTTCGCCCAGTCTATGCATAGCATCTACCCAACGTTGTTGGGTCGAATCTCAAATCCCATGTGGAGGAATTTCCACTCTAGGGATTAGCCTCGGTACACGCTCAAAGAAGAACGTGCTCAGTATGCTACCAGAACCGAAGTTTCTCACCTTGCCCATCTTGTAGTCACTGAGCTGTTGCTTCATGTTACTCAATAGCATAGTGCTGCATTCACACACTGTGGGTCTCATACACTCCAACGCATAGAACACCAATGGATGTGAGGCCTGGTGGAGTGAAGCTAGACTGACTATCCTTCCAAGTGCCAATAGTATGGCCTTCAGTCCTAGTACTTGTATGGAGTTTGTCGGGATTTGAATCCCAACCTTTTTTGTGTCTAGAAAACAGTATATTGCAATGTACTCATCAATGGTGAGTCCACCTCCAGTCCCACGAGAGCGTAGGTTCACCACCTCTCCCCATCAGGATAATCCAGTAATGAAATATATGTCCTCCACCTCTATAGTGAGGGACATCCCATCGATATGAAAAGACTCTAATTCTAGATCCCAGTAGTCTACTAGAATCTAGAGGAGTCTTGGTTTGGCCCTCAGGCTTCCAAGACACCAAAAATTATATAGACCACATGCACGTAGAGCTTGTTGAGCCATTAAGTCACCTCGAACAGCCTCTTCTACATCTCCATGTTCCATCTCTCTCCATTCTAGAAACATCCTACACATAAAAAGTAGTTTTTGGTCATTATATACCTTAAGAAACCTTGAGCGCAGCTGCATATGCGACTGTTTGCAAAACATCCGCATATGTACGTGGTTTTGGGAGGTTTTTCCGCGTATAGCCAGCCCTATACGCGAAAGAAAACCATGTTATCCATGTGGGCTGAAACGACCATTTTAGACTGGCTTAAAAATTAAATTTGACCATGGAAATTCAAAAAATTTACATGAAATAGAAAGAGGAGGACATGAGGAGTTACCTAGAACAAACGGTGTTGAATTTCACCGGACGAAGCTCTCGAAATTCGTGTTGGAAGTTTTGAGCTCAAATGGGTAAAAATTTCAAACGATATGAAATTTTGAATTTTTTTACTATTTATAGAAATTATTTGAAATTTTTGAAATTTTTTACCCCCTTTCTATAGTTTTGAACTATTTTTGACCATTTTGGACCATTTTGGACTAATTTGATGATGTAGGAGTCCATTTTGAGCGTCGTTTTGACTATGGTATTGACCCGTTCATGCCGATCTCAAGTATTATGTCTAAACTGGCATATGGGTTAGATTTCATGTCCATTTTCACTTTGCATGACCTTATGACCATTTCATTTTAACCTTAGGTACGAACCCATTCTATCTTATCACGGAACCTTCTTGTTGTTTTAGAAGTGACATGATGTGAATGGTAGAGCTTGACCATACATGGGTGCCCTAGTTAGCTCCTTTTTTGCATTTGGTTCCCATGCCGACATTTTTCCTTTAGGGTGTGGGAGTCCTTTGTATAGTATTGCCATGACTTTATGCAAGAGCCTCATACTCCTCTTGATCTTTTTGCTGGCCTTTTTCCCTAGGAATCCCTTATGTCAAGTTGTAATTGCATTATCATGAGTTTTTTCTGCCTCATTGAGCCTTATGACGACTTCCCTGACTTTGATTATCAACTATATAGCCCGAGCTTGTCTCATGTATAGCCACGCAGAGCCATTTTACATATCCTTTACAGCTTGATTCCCCATTTTTTACTAGGAGGGGACTTTCCCCTGAGTGTCGTTATCCTACACATGTTTCCTTTCGTTGAGCATAGGTATGTTCCACTGCTTGGAACTAGTTTGTTTTCCCGTTGACACTCATCTCCTCCTAGTCTATAACTATAAATCACTTTTATTCTTTTTCAATCTTTTCAAAATATTTGAAAATTTCCAAAAAAAAAAAAAACCAAAAAGCTGGACAAGAAAAGATGTTATCTTTGGCAGCAGTCGAGTCATGTCACCTTCGAACAGAGCATTGTATATCACATCCATTGGTTGGGTTAATAGCTTGACTCTAGGAGCTATACTCGTTTCTCTGTTTTTATCTCCATCGACTGGTTAAGCTTCTGGTCCCTACGGAGCCTCTGTCAATGCCTCCTGTGTCCCTGAGATGTCCCAGTTTTGTATATCGAGTCTATGCTACCTACATTCAGTCACCATTCACCTTTATGCTCTTGTTCAAATGAAGTTGAAACCTGAGTCGGCCATTCCTCAGTTCTCTTGACTTTGCATGTTGGCCATTCCCGGTACTGATACTGGTTCGTGCACATTATGATCGATTCCTTCCACATTATATAGCTTTGCTGAGTAACTCGTGTTGGATGATGGGGGATGCCTTAATTCCCTCCTTTTAGTGGATTTCATCCCATCAACTTTAGATCATTTATTCTGGGATAGGAATCTAGAGTCATTTTGAGTGCCTTGAGACTTGCAGTCATCAGTGGCAGGTTCTCTCACCATCAAAAGTTTTGGGAATACATCAATGTCCCCTAATCGATGGATCCTTTCAAGTGTTCGACCTCAACACATTTATTCACACTTTTTTGTTTGCACTCTAGTACCTTGATTCCCATTTTCATTATTGGTGAGTGATCTCTATTAACGATATACATCAATGACCAGTAATCAGACGATGGACTACTATGTTCAACCTTGAAACCTCTATTCACATAGTAGGACTTGTACTCATAGTGGATTGTGTAGAATACCTTCTATATTGGTGGCATTTCATATATGCTACCTCCTTGATCATGCCATTGTTCATGAGATTTCAGCTCTCGTGACTTGATTCCAATGTATGTCAGATATCTTTAGCCATTATGGAGATCTTGATCCATTGTATATCTTTAGCTTTCATGGAGATCGTGATCCTTTGTATATCTTCATCATGGAGATTCTGATCTATCTATATTGTATGTGGCAATGACCACACATGTCATATTTTATATCATTCCTATTCATGGCCATTGTACTCTTATGTATCTGGGACTGCTATATATACTTGCAGTTATGTGCAGAGTATGGTTATTGTATTATACTATTGTATGGCTGGTTCTTCCACCTGGTTCTTCATCACTCCACTTTTGGGATGGACTTATAATGTATTTCAGCCATCATATCACCCCTCTGACCTCACACATTAGGGGGCATCTGTTACAGCTGATTTTACCACACGTGGTGGATCACACCTTTATTGCCTTTTGTGTCCCTCTACAGACTCTTTAAACCCCATGGACCATTTTTGTACCTTTTATGTTTCCAAGATCATCCCTAAAAACATGCATTATTTTCCATACTTGACTTTTAAACCTATTCCCACGTATGTACATGAATATGACCCTAAAACCCGCGTACATCGGGATGTGTGCAAAAGGCCAAATAGTTTTGGATTTTTCCTTGATGTGGATCTAAGTCACTTGTCTCTTGGCCTTCCATATGCCTTGAGATCGCTCGGATTTGACCTTCCATTACCCCATTAAAGAACTATATAAGGAACCCTTTGGATACATTGAAGAGCGAGGAATTCAAGAGCAAGAAAACTATAGTCCATTGTTTTCGGATTTTATACTTGAGTCTACATCCTTTTGTCCCTTGGAGCACTTTGTGTTCTTCCCAAGCTTTCCTTTTCTTGTGAGCTTGCTATTGAGATATGGAGAATTGAAGTGGTGGAGGCCCGGGTGGAGGACTCAGTTTCTTCGATTCGCAGACGTGCCGACAGAGGTTGTCACTATTGTAATCTCTAATTTATATTAATAGAAATATCTTTTCCTGTCCAATAATGTGTATTTAAATGAGTATTGAATCCATGGATGCTTTTAAATGCTTATATTTTATTGATTATATATGCTAGAGTAGATCTAACACCATTATATAGCATGCTTGTCTTGTTTGCTGAATGTTGAGAGAGCAAATTGCTAATACAAGCGAGAGTGGAAAAGCTCAACGGGGATCTACATCAACCATCCAGAATAAGGTATGTTTCAAGATCCTTTAGTGTTATATATTTGGTTTCTCTTACATATGGGAAGGGATTGATTTCTGCGGTTACTCTGTCTATTGTGGTACCCTAAGCCATAGGAAGTTTTCTCCATAACACATACTTTTGAGGGACCCTACCCCATGAAAAATGAGAAATACATGAACACACGTGTTACTGTGCATACTCATTGGATGTGTAATTAAATTCTACATCCAATGAATGCTCCATCTCGAAATTTCAGTAAAACGACAAGGAGATATGTTGATATTATGAATTCAAAAAGTAGTTATTTAAATGTCATATATTCCAACTCAACCATTATGGTTGACTCTTTTCTTGAAATTCTATTGGTTCTTATATTCAAAGGATCATTTTATTATGACATGGATCATTTTCTTATGAGGCCCTTTTTAGACCCCAATTTTCTCTAATGAAAATTTTTATGAGAATGTTATGTCGTTGAGTGGGAATTAGTTATTGTTGATGTAGTTGATTCATCATTGGGATCAATGACAACGGTATTTTAGGGTGGGTTTATTGGCTATGTGTTATATTCTTTACATGTATACCCCCTTTTTTGATGGGGTTTAGGGGTTGGACCCCAAATGAGGGGGGTCTGGGGGGCATGGGGGCTAGTGGACCCCCTTCCAAGGTTTCAAAGGAAGAACCATGAATTTGTTTTGGTTGTTTTCGCTCTGTTTTGTTGTTTTCAGCCAATGGTTTTTGACCCATTGTATTCTAATTCTAATTTGGGAATTAAGGTTTTGAAGGTTAGTGAATGCCTTATTTTTTTATTTTAAACTATTGAATTAATACAACGAAAAATGAAAAAAAGAGAGCAGTTTTTGGTCCATTGTTTACTTTTTGTTTTTCTTAAGAATTGTATGCATTGTTACAATTAAACATATTTGGAAATTTAATTTGGTATTAGATCAATATTTTTCTTTAGCAGGATGCCTTTGTTGTTGAGGGTTTACCTCTATTCTTAGGTTTGTAATAAACTTTGTTTCAGTGGAAGCTCTACATGGGTGATTATTTTTATAAAAGAATGGTGTGTAGTTCTAGAGTGAAAATGAAAAAAAATTAATGGCCAAAATTTTGAGTTGTGGAAGCTCAATATGGAGTATCTTCTAGTAGTTAAAAAACAATGGGTTTCCATGGATCTACGTACAAAACCTATTGCTATGTCAAAATAAGATTGAGATAAGTTTGATAGAAAGGAAAGGAGTACAACCTGTCTTTGTCTCCCATATTTTGTACTATCAAATGTCTCTAGAGAAGACACTGCAAAGGTACTATGGGAAAAGTTAAAGAATTTTTATCAATTAAAGTCCCCGGTAAATAAATTGTTTCTGAAATAGAAAGTATATCATCTTAGGATGGAAGATGGTGTTTCTGTGACATTGTATAAATGCATTCAATACTTTCGAAATTCAACTAATAACGCCTTATATTAAGATGGAGGAAGAAGATAAGTGTATTACCACTAGTACAAAATGAGAGATTAATGACCAGGTGACCAAAAATTTTTGTCACCACAGTTTTTTCAAGGGATAAATGACCAATCTTGAGAAATTTTAAGTGAACCATTTAAAAATAACGAATATAAATGATGAAGCTGGTCACATGATAAAATATATGACCAGGTAATAAGTAATTAAACTAAAAATGACCACATAACAATAACATTAAGAATATGAATTGGTCATTTTTAGTTGTGTCACTCCGACAATGGAAAATCACAATTTTGACAATGGATTTTTACAATTACTAAATTTTAATGTTACAAATGGATTTAGAGACCCCTTTCTAAGGGGTCTTAGAATCCATCTAAAATGTTAAAATTTAGTAAATTATAGCATTGTATATGGATTTACAGACACGATCTAGTGTTGAAACATGATGCCATATGCATGTTAGGAATTATAATCCTCCCATTTCCATACTATTCTATTAGATTATATTTTCCTAACTTATGAGTCATTAATTAATATTGGGTCCACTAGTACCATTGGATCCACGTGGGCTAATAGGACCACCGGTACTAGTCATTAGAGTGTGGGGAACACATGTAGAGGTTAACTGCAACTGACTACACCTTCATGCATCAGTTTATGTGCCTCTAAGACCAATCCCTACAATTTAGGAGCTATTGGGAGTGCCACCACCAACCTCCTTTATTTTTTGGTAGTTGGTAACTAGTCAAGCTAAGTTATGCTCCAGTTACATTCAGTTAGATGTCCTCCAGTTCATTTATCACCAGTATTGCATGGCTGCATGTGGGAAGGTTCATGTTCTCACCTACTTCTCACCTACCACATCAGTTCAACTAGATTAACTTATTATAACTAGTGGAGAGACTGAATTAGACATATGGAGTTAGCCTAGTGAACTTTGATAGTGATTTAGACACTTCTAGTTAGCCAGTGAGTCATGTTGAGTTGGTATATTCAAATATTTTCCACATGATTTGAATTATCCTTTATGTAACACCATTGTATAGTTATGGGATTAATGAATTTTATACTATAATTATACTGAGCAATACCTGTTTGTTTCCTATGAGATTTGTTTTGTTTAGTGTGTATTATTCATTCCTTTACACTACATAATAATTCAATCTAATTACACTCATTTCCTAGAGATCTAATGGAACAATAATTCTAATATGGTATCAGAGCCTCCTCAGGTAAGCTTTGAGTATGTTCGATCTCCATTGTACACCAAAAGCAGCTGGGTTTCCACATAAGTCCCGCAAAGAGTGCCTTGCTAACTCTAGATTCATTCAAACTGGCGGTGTAGGCATGACAAACCCTGAGAAAGTGTACATGTCAAGATGGAAGGCTTGATTCTTATATAGTGCAAATTATTTTTGGTTTTTCAATGATATTTTGTAAGTACAACTTCATATGGATTCGATGTTATCATTTCCTCTTCTTACTCCATCGACAAGATATTCCGAATGGAAATTGAAGATGATTTCATATCTAAAGGGACAAGATCTCTATGAGGTATCTATTGGGATTGGTAAAGAGTATTATGAAGATGATAATGAATGGATAAATGACAATGATAGAGATTTTGGAACAATATGTACAACCCTTTCTCCAAACTTGTAAAACCTTTTTTATTTTTCTGAATACCCAAAGGATCTCTGGACATAATTGGATAGAACCTTTGGCAAGAACATTGAAGATCATTATAGAAATTTGGAGAGAACACCCAGAGATACAAGATTTATTTATTCAAAAGTCTCATCCTCTACTTTATCTGATGAATTTGTTGAAGATGAAGAAGAAGCAAAATCTTCCACACAGTCAGTTCAAATTGAAGAAAGTTTCATTGGAGTGACTCCTTCTCCTGCTGCTCCAGAAGTTTATGAGATATATGATATATCATATTCTCATGTGGATGATATAGAAGAAGACATTCAAATATATGTTATTGGATAAAAACAATCCTCCCATTCTATGCAAACATTCTCCAGTTATTCTTCTATTTTAAATTATGTTCATAGTTTACAAGTGATTGCTTTAGAAAATAAAGAGGAATTTGATCTTTCTCTCTCTAATGTTTTTGCTGGTGTGCAGAAAAGTAATAATTTGGATATTTTCGAAATAATATCAGTTTGTAGGAGTGACCCATTCACTCTCATTGATCTAGAGCTTCCAGCAAATTCCTACATGATTGCATGCACCAATACTCAGAGTTTTGAAGAAGGAGAAAATTGTGCATCTACCATATCAGTGGAGAACTTGGATTTGTTCCAAACTCTTGGATATGATATAAAATTATTTCAATCTAATATGATATTATTTGTTTCAAGTTTTAAGGTTAAAGAGCCTACAGTAATATTTGTAGTTGTTCTCATCAATTTTGGTGTGAAAAATCAAGTGCCAAAACTCTCTTCAAAATTGTTGTTGGTGATTTGATGTCAGTTTTCTCTAATGCGTTTGCTGATATTATATTTTTTGAATATTTGGATATTTTGGAATAAATATCAGGCATTAGTAGTGATCCATTCACTCTCTTTTATCTTGATCTTCTAGAAAATTCCTACATGATTGCATACACCAGTATTCAGAATTTTGTTGAAAAGGAGAAGATCATGCATCTACCATTTCGATGGGGCACTTGGAACAATTGTTCCACATGATTGGATATGATATGAAATTATTTGGATCTGATATTATCTTATTTTTTTAAATTTTTAAGTTTCAAGAGCCTCCATTCATGATTGTAGCTCTTCTCATCAATCTTGGTGTGAAAAATCAAGTACCGCAATTCTCCTTCGAAATTGTTGCTGGTGATTTGATGTCAGAATTATTTTATGAGTTTTTTGATATTATATTTATGTATATTTTGATGTTTTGGAAATAATATAATATTTTAGGAGTGATCCATTCACTCTCATTGATCTTGATCTTCCAGGAAATTCCTACATGATTCAGTGCACCAATACTCAGAGTTTTGAAGAAGGAGAAAATTATGCATCTACCATCTCGGTGAAGCACTTGGATTTGCTACACACTCTTGGATGTAATATGAAATTATTTGGATATGATATGATATTAATTTGGTTTTGGTTTTGAGTTTCAATATCTTTCAGTAATGCTTGTAGTTTTTCTCATCAATTTTGGTGTGAAGAATCAAGTACCGCAAGTCTTCTTCAAACTTGTTACTGGGGATTTGATGTTAGTTTCCTGTTATAATTTTGTTGATATTATATTTTGTGAATAATTGGTTATTTATAAAGATATATTAGATTATGGATCTCAAACATCCTCTCTCCACAGTCCCGGGGATTCTCTACCTTTATATTTGATGACATGCTCATCTCCTCACGGAACTAGTAAAGAAGGAGACATTCTGCATTTGCTTGGACACATGATCCTAACACTTGCATATGATTATATATCACATGGGTCAATGTTCAAGGCAGAAATATATCAGTTTCTAGGGTGTTCCTCACATGGTTTGAATTCTCAAGAACTTTTTCTTTCTCATCAGTGGATTTCAATTGCTCTACATGGGTTCAATTTTCATCTTGCAACTGTCTATGTTCTTGAATCAGTTGAGCACATTCTTCTTATTCCAAAGAGGAAGATTCCTCCATACATAATCATTTAGTTTGGATTCATAGATTCACATGCACAATATCAGGATGTTGCTACACATAATAACCAAGATACTGCATTTGCTACTGCAAATTGCAAGAAAAGTTTCACAAAGTTTTATTCAAAACTTGTTTTCCTGATTCATTGCTTATATTGAGGGGGTTTTTTTCCCATGAGTTTTTCCCCTATTTCCTCGGTTTATTAAGAAACATTTTTTAATCCTTTTATATTTTAATGGGTGACTTGTGGCCTTGTTTCCAGGGCCCATAGTTGTCCAAGTTAGGATTGAGGGGGGGTGTTAGGATTTATAATCCTCCCTTATCCGAACTAGTCTATTAGATTATATTTTCCTAACTTAGGATTCATTTAATAATATTGGTTCCACTAGTACCATTGGTTCCACTTGGGCTGATGGGGCCACCAGTACCAGTAACTAGAGTGTGGGGAACACATGTAGAGGTTACCTGCAACTAACTGCACCTTCATGCATCAGTTTATGTTCCTTTGATACCAATCCATAAAATTTAGGATCCATTGGGATTTCCAAAACCAACCTCCTTCATTTTTTGGTAGTTGGTAACTATTCAAAATAATTTATGCTCCAATTACATTCAGTTAGATGTCCTCCAATCCAGTTAGCGCCAGTGTTGCATGGATGGATGTGGGAAGGCGCCAGTTCTCACCTACCACATCAGGGCAACTAGTTTAAATTATTATAACTGATGGAGAGTTTGAATTAGACATATGGAGTTATCCTAGTGAACTTTGATAGTGATTTAGACACTTATAGTTAGCTAGTCATTCATGTTGAGTTGGTAGATTCGAATCGTATCCACATGATTCAAATTCTCCTTTATGTAACACCATTGTATACTACTGAGATTAATGAAGTTTATAATGTAATTATACTGAGAAATACTTGTTTGTTACCTGTTATATTTTTTTGTTCAGTGTGTATTATTCATTCCTATACACTGCATAATAATTCAATCTAATTGCACTCATTTCTTGAATATCTAATGGCACAATAATTCTAATAATGAAAACCTACTGAAATTTTTTGCAAGACCATTTAATTTGTACTATTAAATCCTATTCTATGTGATTATCATGTTCATATCTTATTTCATCAGTTTGATTTCGTATTATCCCTTCGACAGATCCACCAAGTTGCATCATGTGCATCATCAGAGTGTGGTTGAGTCTGTGATATTTTTTATCTTTCCCTCTCGAGATTGTCATGTCATGAAGTTGGTGTCATTGTGTTTGTATCATCATACTAGTCATAATAATATTTTTTAGAACAAAACCATCGTTGTTTGACCCTCTTGGTAGCTTGTTAAACTTTTGGCAAGTTCATGTATTTTGCGTCATGCTAGATAAAAATTGCCAATTTCAAAACCTCCATTAATTCTCCATATGCATCCACTCATCATGGTTCTCCTTGTGCCTTATTTTGGAAATTTGTAAAGTTTCCCTCGAGTCTCTTGCATGCAAAAAATCACCAACATACTCCATTTTGAAAAGAAAAAAAAATCCTCCATTTTTGTAAAATTATTTTGAAAAAATGAGTTACCATGATTCTAATATTTTATCACGTTGATATTGAATAAATAAATTGTTAATGGTGTAAAATAAAACTTTACAAGGAAAAATGGATATACAACATTACATCAAGGAATAAAAGGTAAAAAAAATCCATTCAATTAGAAACTCTTCCTCCCGCCCATCCACTTATTTTCAATTTGAAACTATTCCTCCATCTTTGTTAGATTCTTCACACATGTAAATATATGGTATAAAAAATAAAGTAGATAGTTTTAGGGAAAACCATCATTCTCTTCACTTGAATGTATGCAAAAACATAATATTATTTTGTGAAGGTTGTGTCTAGTCTTATACGAAAATACTTTCTTGTGTGAAGATAAGGTCATGGAATTAGAATACCTGGTGATGACCAAGTTGTATACTAATATTAGAGTTCTAGAGTAGAAAAAACTGAAGTGACATGAATTTAACTCTATTATTTTCCCATCCAATGACCCTACGCAAAGCTCATAGAGATATATAACAAATAAAAAAATGCTATTTAAATAAATTGTAAATAAGTAAACAAACCATTTTATAATTATCATATGATGTAAATATTTTTTAACTATAATTAAACCCCACTTAAAAACACGATGCAACCATGTTATAATAAACTGATTTCTTCTTAAACATATAACATATATTGAAAATAAAATAAATGCAATATACACGATGGATGAGGATTTAGGTACTCCTTTATACACAAGAGATGATCAACCTAGACATTTGGCATTCATGGAGTTTATCCTGATCAATGCCATAAAACCTTGATTTGGTGCCAATTGTTTTACTTTGGCAGGAGGAGAAATTGAGAATGTAAGAAAATAACTATAACCATAGGTCAAGGAATTATAATATTCACCTTGAATCATTGCTTCATAGCCAATCGGGGCCATTAATCCATGCAATACTATCTTATTTTCCATCCCCCTCCCCCTAGCAGGGTTTCAGGGTTCGTCATCCTTTCCCTCTACACACAATTTCAGAGAATCTATCAGGTGGGTGTACAAATTTATTCAAAAGGTTTGAAAATATAGCCAACGAGTTTCTCAAAGAACAAGAAATCATGTCCATGTTTATGGAACTATGTGCGTCTCATCCGCCATCCATCACATAAACCCTGCGAGGTTCCCAATGGTACCACCTTTTCCACCTCACCCGTACCAATAGATATTTTACTGTAGGTATGTACCCAAAAAAAATTAAAGGTCCACAAAAGAGAGCTCTTAAATTTTATATGTCCGAGGGTCAACTAAAGGGAGAGTAGAAAGGAAGCCCTTTGTAAAAACAACTCGATGAGTTCCAATCCTTTTATTTGAAATTCATTTGTTCAAATTGAACTACAACTGCCTTAGATAACTGCATCCTGGAAGTATAAATACTTTGTATCTGGATAACACTTTCAAACCCCATCTTATAAATCGTCTTGACTGACTGCTTGCTGGGAGAAGAAACCCAACCAGGATAGGAAGGAGTAGGAACATAATAAAACGAACCAGAATTGTGAATGCAACAATCCAAACCCCATTTGGTTCTAACCTAAACAAAGGCCATTCCTATTTCATCCTACTACCATGCCCTCCCTGATCTCAGTAAGTGGTCTCCATTTAATGTCGGATCTCATTTTGTGAAGGTCGTCTCAATGATCTCAGTTTGTGAAGGTCATTAGTGATCTTAGTAAGTGGTATCCATTTAGTGATCTCAGTTTGTGAAGGTCATTATGCTAGATTTGAAACTGATACTAATTTTGGGGATGCTAATCAAGTTGCCCCAAAATAACACAGACATGTAAGACTTTTTTTCCCTCACCATAACCCTTTGAGGAACACAGTGAGTTATGAAGGAAGTGCCTAGTCCATTTGGATCATCCCCAAGTAATACCATCATTCCTATCTAGAGGCAACCATATTTTGTGTTTGGATACAATAATTATTTGGTTTTGAGAGATAATTACATTTGAATGGGGTGTCACTCTGGAAATAGTATTCTAAAAATCCTTAACACCTTCCCATGATAAACCCTTAGGTAAGCCCTAATTCTATGGTTTTCTACTTCAGTAATTTGTTTTTTTCTTGGTTTTGTTTGCTGCGAATTTGTTGATGGATACGATGAGGATGAAGAAATCATGCAAAGAAAATTGTTGGTATGAATAATAACAATGGTCATGAAAGGGATGCCTTGAAATACTTTGGGAAAATGCAGTTGGCAGACGTAAAACCCAAATGGGTTGTTGCTTCCCACTAGACTAGCTTGCACTGACTCTTCACAATAAGGTGTGGATGTGCAGAGTCCAACCCAATAATTTTTTTGTTGTAGAAATAGTGTTGAGAACAAATTAGGAAGTTATTTGAGCCGATGTTGCAACTATGGTTGAACATGAATCACTAACCTGCAAGTTTTTTTCTATGCATCATACCACCAGTTGTTTTGGTACAATTTTAAAGATTTTATGAAATGTTTGACGAATATGTGGTTTTGTATTTCCATATATGCAAAATGATAAGGTTTTAGAAGGAAAATATCCAGTTACCTAGAAAATATTCAGTCAACAGGTCCGTTTTTTTCAAAATTCCCAATACATATGACAACATTATTAATTTGAATTGTTGCATTCATTTCCAGTATGAAAGTAAGAATTAGGATTTTTAGATATTTTTAGATAGGTTATCATTTATAAGTTTGTTTATGGATCTTCTCAAGTAATCTTTCTCAATATCATTGTCTCTTAGGATGGATTCAACCTCTTTTCACACAACTCACAAGTGTCCCCAAATGGTTACAATGAGGAGGAGCTGAAGTTAGTTAAAGATGTAGAAATAGCATCTCTGATACTATGAAGAGATATATCCTTGATGCTAAGACGAATCATAGGATGTAGATCTATCTAAAAGATAATTCCCATAAGCATGCACAAGGAAAATAGTGTTGTTCAGGAATAAACACCCTTATAACCCAGGGTCTGGGGTTACCAACTTACTTCTAAAACTTGCAGTCAATTAGCTTTAGTTAAATGCAGAAAGGAAATAGGAAGAAATATTGGACTCACCCGATTACTGACGGTTAATCCAAGCTTTATCTTCTTCTGATTTGCTTCTCTCCAAAGCTTTCAGGGATGCACCTCCTTCACTTGCAAGGAGCAAATTATCCAAGTACAATCTTATGCATGTATATATAATAGGTTAGATAAACAACATATATAGTTCTTAATAAAATATATTCATCAAACCCTAATACATGAAAGAGACTCAACACAAAGTTGGAAGAAGAATTCTCTTTATTAACAATCAGTGAATGAGATAAGTGTACAACCCAATGCCTGAGACAAGGACTCCTATGCAACCAAAGGAATCTAAGTTCTGCTACTCCAAGAATTATGAATATATACCACCAGCATAACTTTCCTCTCCAATATTCATTCTCCTAATGCCCTCCCTAAGGCCTCTATTTATACTTTGGGAAATAGAGCAGTTTTGAAGGTTGAGGAGGTTGAGACAATTGACATGGTTAATGATTAGGGCTCAACTGATCTCCATTAATCTTGATTTATATTTTTTAATGTCGAATGGAGGTGTACGAGACTATTACTATAAGAAACCCACATATGACACATGAGTGTCTTAAAGGAAACCCATGTATAGATCTGTACGCGGGTTGTAATGGAGATAGTCACGTATAGTACGCGAGTTGTCAACAAGGATAATTGCGTATTACGAGTTTCAATGGAGATAGTCACGTACACCAATCCATACTTAGAAAAATAAAATGGCAAGATGGTTGAAGGATAAATGCATCTCATGTCATGCCCATCTATAGTGTTTTGGAAAACTTCAATCCTCAAATGTCCTTTTTTGTACCAACATAATGAATTGTCGGCACTCGGATAGAGAAGTTCCATTTGGGTCGATAACAGATGCCCCCTAATGTGTGAGGTCAGAGGGAAGTGAAGGTCAAAATACATTATAATCATTATCTTTAGAGAACTTAGAAGTCCAATGGAGAATAGGTAGTACCTGAAACAAATAGATAATAATGTCATATACAAAGTCATATCTGAGGATGCTATGTTCAATATACTGGAACACTAGCTCCTTTCCAATATTTGAGTACATCATATAGTACTGGTACAAGACCACGTATATTACAAAGGTGGATCGAAGCCACAATATACAATAATCATGAGTCTTCAAATATCTGGAAGCTTGTGTAAGTAACCACAACATAATCTTGTGCAACTTAGTCCATAAATGTGAAACTAAGGTCTTCATAAACAATCCCAAAGAACTAGTACAATCCAAGCCATGTGAATAGATGTTATTGAAGTCGAACATGGAGTGGATTCAACAGATTGTCAATCAATAGGTGATAATAAGCAACTGAAGCAAAGGAATTCACCAATAATGAAAGTGAATCCTGAGGTACAATCGTCAAAACTCTAGGTCTTCATCATCAGGAAGTGCTGATGTGGAACCATAATGTGATAAGGAAGGGAATAAATCCTCCAACGGATCACAAGAGTGACTAGGAACTGGGTAAAGGAAGGGAGACACAAGCAGTAACAAATATGACAATGATGGAATCAGGATATAGATCAGACATGGGGTTAAGTCCTTGAACAATGAGCATGACACAGAGATGAGCCAAGGCATATTTTTAACTTTACAGATAGAACAACTAAACTTAACTGTCATGTAGGAGACATGATCAGATTCCCAAGGTAGAACAAACAAGAGGAGGAGTAAGAAACTCAAAGTAATAGCTGAACTGAAAGTGAACAATGAGACATGAGTATCGAAAAAAATAGAGAGTGCTTTGTTCAACGATGACATGCTTCCACTAACTGATAACCAAAAGAAAACTTCTTCCTTACCTTCCCTGTTAAATTTTAATGAGTCTAGGAAAGTTAACTCGGATCTCTCTCATTTTTTAACAAGCTTGAAGAGGAGAGGGAATAATGCTTTATAGTGTCACTGATTCATGGATTTTATGAGCCCAAACTAGTACATGCTCACTTAGTATTTTCATATTTAGAGAGTCTGAAAATTCCAAAGAAGACTCCAAGGGGGTCCTTTTTCATCTAATTTAGTCTCCTAAGGCCGAAAAAGTATAAAACATACCACAGAAGAACTCTCTTAACTTTCGTAGAAGAAAAGGTGAACCTTTTTTGTAATTAGTCAGGGAGGTCCGAAAAAGGTTAAATTACCACCTACCTAGCGCTCCTTCGAGAGCATCATATAGCTTGAGTTTTACGAGTGTGAAGGAAATAAATATCACTCAAAAAGATCCATTTGAGTACGAGAAATGTGGCTTACAACAATAAACTCGATTATTTGTTCTAGGTTTTTAACGAGCATGACAAAGACAAAAAGTGCACTCGAAATCTTTTTCATGTTTAGGTCTAGAGCACGAAAAAGAGAAAACTAAGCTCATACTGGGTGTTCCTTTTCAGTAAATTTAGTCCCTCGGGTCTGGAAAAGTGAAAAACATGTACCTGAGAATACTCTTCTCAATTTCGAAGAAAAGAGAGTGATCATTTCTCGTATTATTCCACATGGTCCGAGAAAGAGATAATCTACCACCAATGTGGATGCCCATTCACGTATTCTTAACGAGCTTGAACGGACAAGTTAACTCAGCAGTCATGTATGTTTTTAAGGAGTTAGAACTGGGCCTAAAGAAACTCCATAAGGGCAGGGATTCCTATAAAGGGATAGCTTGTAAAAGGAGACCAAATGAGGCTCAATTTGGCGTGAAAAATAGCTAAAAAGATTCCCCTAAACCAATGACAGCTGCAGTATGAGTATCAAAAGACAATAAATAGGTTCTAAATGAGGATACTCATAGGAGAAAGGTCATATCCATGAAAGAACAATGGTAAATATAAGGAACTAATGGTTAAAAATACCATAGTCCATGAAAAAAATGTTAATGCTAGGTTTAATATGGAGTAGTTGTAAATGCAAAATGCATGTGAAACGATGAAAAACCATCCTATATGAGCAAAAACACCTTAAAAATGATAATGAACCTGTCACATAGAAAAGAAAATATGGTATTAGTTTTACAAATTATGAACTATAGGGAAAAAACCCACTTGAAAAATAATATTGTTATAAATAGTTCAAAACATAAATAAAAACTCACCATTTGGATTTTTAACCATAGAAAACAAGTTTATACCTCTACCTTCAATTGCTCGTTGTGGACAATCAGGTGGACCATTTCCAAAACTGCAAGTGTTAGGTAAGACTACACTCCATGCTCTTTCTTTCGATCCAAGCATTTGTTAAAATTGAGCCCTAATTTCATGTGTTTAGACACCCTCAAAATAGTAACGTTGTGTACGTGGATTTGCTATAGTAAAAGTCGCGTACATGTGTTCTCTACGTGGGTTGTCCGAAGGACAGTTGCATATAGTATGCGACCTACCTTAAAAGACAGTCGTGTATGCTATGTGAGGAGAAAAAAGGATATGTAGGGTCAAAATTTCCAAATTTTATATGAAACTAATGGTTGGCAATTGCTTGGCTATTAGGTTGAAAGATGGTGCTTGAGTGGAGGGAGCGAGAACATGAAGACATGGATTAAGAATCTCTTCAAGATTCCCCCACAGTGAATATTTTACATCAAAGTGGGTTATTGAAGTTTTTCTGTACCTCACCTATGTGGGCCAATGTCCGCCTCTTGGAGTTCCTGATAAATTATCGGGATCGTGGTTTGGGCATGTTTGACCTTCAAGGTGAGTCCTTGGAGATTACTTCTGAGGATGTCTATTTCATTGCTGGTCTATCATGATGGGGAGCTTCGGTAAACTTGGAAGGCACTGGAAGAGGAGGTGACCCTCTAAGTGTATAGAACTATATTGATATATACTGTGCACCAGGCACACAAAAAAGGGGTGGCTGCATCCCTATTGTTCACATACGTGACCTTCCTTTACAGGTGGTGATGAGTACTATAATGAGGGTTGCAGGGTCATCATCACTTCACCTTGCAACATGAAACCAAATGAGACTAGTAGTAGATTGTATGCAGGGAGCCCTATATGACTCGTGCTTGGGAGTGATCCCGATTATGAGAAAATAGCTCTCTGATTGCAAAAGAGGCAGAAGGAAAATTTTTGGGTATTCCAGTATACTAGTAGCCTTCCTCTTTGAGAGAGTGTCGGGATTGAGTTGTGCAGTGCCACTATCAGTGCGTTCTCCTCGTCAGCCTAGGCTGAGTAGGTGGGGAGATATTTTCCTCTACCAGGGAGGTGGTGTATCGGTGCAAAGTGTCTATGATGATGACTTCTACTTTTGATGGGAGTGATAGTTTCCAGCTTTGGAGCAGTTTCCATATGCTAGAATGGATTTCCATGGTGATGTTGATCTCGTCCTCCCTCCAGGAGGAGCATGGGGAGAGTTAGGTAATTTTTATTTTCAAAATTTCAAAATTTTTATGAATTTTAAATATAAAGATATATACATATGTATAAGAGTTGTAATCCTATTAAAATGTCAAAATGCAAATATTGGACTAGTCCACCCTGAAGGGCATCCACGCATGTATGTGCGTCCTGTCTTGGGAGAGGACCAAGGCTTGATTAGGGTTCTCAAGGGGAAGCTGGCCAGGCTTACCCAGAGAGTACCTACTTTACGGATTGAGCACATCCCAACCATCATGCAGGAGTTTGTGGTTGGTGTACCACATGTCTGGATACGCCTTTTGAGGCAGGTAGCCAGAGCAGTACTTGTATACATAGATGTTGTTGAGCCTGCTGAAGCCGAAGAGGCTAAAAAAGCTAGAGTACAGGGTGACTGGGGGAACGAGGGTGGTCCAAGTGACCAGGATGGTCCAGCTTAGACCTAGGGGCATTTTGATGGACTTAGATACATATTTTGTGTATTTTTTGTATATTATACGATTATGACTGGATCTGAGGATCAGAGACTCGACCTATCTATATGGACAAATATTCACACACACACACACACACACACACACACGCATATATTGTCAGTTTATTTACAAATGTTTTTATGTGTTTGCTGCATATTTTTATGAAAAATGTGTTAAATGCCAATACAAGATGTAATTAGCGTATGCATCAGTTAATGAATTTTGATTCCTTGGAATATGATTGAATGTAATGAACTCAAAATGTCTTTCTAATAACCTAACTTGCATAAAATGATGCAATAGAATAGGGTTCCGCACTTGATAAGCTCGATTGAGCTAGGAAACCACCAGTTGAGAGTCCAGCTGGACTTCCAGCTGAGTGAAACCACGTGACAAAGCATCCCATAGAAGCTCAATGACAACCCTATATTCAGCCACATTATTGGAAGAAGGACCTAAGCAAGTGCCTCCTGAGGCAACTAACTGTCTTGAGGGCGAATAAATGACCCATGCAGCTGAATCAAAATTACAATTGTGGCGACTGGCACAATCAGCGAAACCTACGAACCTCTCGGAAGACATCTGAAACAACCTGCAGATGGTATAAAAAACACAAACCGACGAACTAGTGTACATAAAACTACATACAATAAAATACAAGAAAAAGTGCTAAGCCTAAGCATAGTAATTTTTTAGGTAGAGCCCATTTCTAGGATCAGCTAGCTTATTCCCATCGGAATCTATCAATTCATTTGTGCCTTTCTTTAACACTTTCTACATGATATAAGTTCCTAACCAAATAGACCTGAACTTTCCTTCCCCCATGGGTTGTTTTTCTTGGTCCCAAAGAAAAAAAGGTTCTCCCTTAGAGAAAATTCGAGGCTTCACCGATTTAGCATATTGGATTTTGACCTTATTTTTATAAGCTTGGTTTGTTATCAGTGCATCTCTACACTGTTCATCAAGGTGTTCTAAATGTAATAGACGTTCTTCAAGCTCAGTTGTATCAGGTAACACATGAATAGCAATTCTTAAAGATGTGATTTCACATTCAATCAGGGTAATAGCTTCCACTCCATGGACGAGTTGGAAAGGTGAAAACCCTGTAGCTGTTTTTACATTAGTTCGATATGCCCAAAGTGTAGGATATAGCATGATATGCCAGTTGGAATGGGCTGCATTAATAGTATGTTTGAGGATAGTATTCAAAGTTTTATTAACAGCCTCGACCTGACCATTTGCTTGAGGATAGAACAAAGATGAATGTTCTTGTCTAAATCAGCATAGTGGTTAGTTCAGTCATCATGCTATTTTGAAAATGACTTCCATGGTTAGTGACAATCACCTTGGGTATACCGAATCGTGCTATAATTTGATTGAACACAAAAAAAGTTGTAGTTTCCCCCTCAGCTTTAAAGGTGGGCATTGCCTCTTCCCATTTCGTAAAATAGTCTACAGCGACAATGATATATTTGTGCCCCCCAGCTGAGTTTGGGTTACATGTCACGTAATCAATCCCCCACTTCATGAAGGGGCCCATTGAGATGACAAGAAATAACAGAGTAGGACGTGACCGCATTTTTTTGGTATAAAGCTGACAAGGGTGACAGTGCTTCACTGCTTCCGCACAATCTTTAAAGATTGTGGGCCAGAAAAAACCACCACGTAATATTTTCTGGGCCGTTGCTAATCCAGATAAATGACCCCCACACGCTCCACTATGGGCATCATTTAGGACAATCTCTGCTTCCTCGTGGGTAAGACATCGACACAAAATAGAAACTACCCCCCTACGGTATAAAGTATCTCCTATGATGAGGTAGTTCTTGGCATGTAGGCATAGTTTACGTCATTCTTCCTGCGACAAAGCTGCAGGATAATTCAAATTTTGGAGATAGATAAGTATATCTCCATACCAGGGATCAGAGGTGGAAATCAAAAAAATGTGCTCATCTGGGAATGAGTCTTCTTCAATAGCTACATCTTCATCTACTAGAAATTATGCAATAAGCTCAGTAAAAACTAAGTATTTTTTGGATTTGGTGGACTGAAAATCCAAGTCAAACTCTTGGAGAATGACTATCCATTTGTTGAATTTGCCTCCAACTATCTGTCGGGATAAAACACATTGAAAAGGATTAACATATACCACTACTGTTGTAGTCCTTAGTAAGATGTAGTGATGTAACCTCTGAACAACATAAACAACTGCTAAGGCCAACTTTTCGACGTGGGAGTACCTAAGTTCAGGTCCGGTTCAAGCACGACTAATATAGTAAATGATATGCTCTTGGAGCTTGTCGTCCTCTTGGACTAGGACTACCCCTATGATTAACTCAGATGCAGCCAGATACAATATAAAATCCCTAGAGTAATCTGGTGGATGGAATAATGGTGCCGACAACAAAGCCTTTTTCAATCCCTCGAAAGCGAGTTGTGCAGTTTCATCCCATACAAATGGGGTGTCCTATTTTAGTAGGCGCATGAAACCCTTAGTAATCTAGGCATAGTTTACAATGAAACATCAAATAAAATTGGACTTTCCCTGCAGGCTCTGAAGCTGCCTGATAGAATGAGGAGGAGGCATATTTACAATGGCCTCAACTTTTAACGGATCCAATTGAATGCCTCTATTAGAAACAATGAATCCAAGCAGTCTCCTTGACTCAACACAGAACACACACTTGTGTGGATTCAAGCAAATTTTATAGTATCTACATCGTTCAAATATCAAACGCAAGTGATCTGGATGTTCAATCCTCTTATGAGAATGTGCAAGTAGATCATCAAGGTAGGGTTCGACAATGGCTTTAATATCATGAAAGGAAAATTTCATTTCCTGCTGAATGGTAGCCCCAACATTTTTCAATCCAAAGGGAATTTTCTTGTATGTGAAGGTACCCCAAGGACAAACGAAATCAGTTTTATTTGAATTTGATTATATCCAGAGAAACCATCCATAAACAAAAAAACTTCACTTCCCATGCAAGCATCAATAATTTGATCTATAAATGGCGTGGGATAGTTGTCCTTAGGATAGGATTTGTTTAAATCTCTAAATTCAATACAGACATGTATGGTCCCTTTCTTCTTATCAACAGGAATAGGGTTGGATACCCATTCCGTCAAAGCTGTGGGATAAATAAAACCGACTTTTAGCAGTTTTTCCACTTCAGCCTTCACTACAGCCGCTCTACGTGGGTTAACAAGTCTCAACTTTTTTCGAACAGGTTTAGCATCAGGGTATGTTCAAATCTCATGCTTGACTATATATGGATCAATGCCCGGCATCTCCTCATATGACTAGGAAAAAACATCACGGAATTCCTTAAACAAGGTGGTATCAATCGCAATCTCTTCAGGAGAGCAGTTTGCGCAAATATGTATATTTTCCACAACGTCAGGATTTACAGAGATGTTCATAGGGATGGTAGTAGAAATATTTTCCATATTCCCCTCAGTAAACATTCCTTCCCTTGGTAAGGGATTAACGGGCGTATCAACATCATCTTCCAATCTCACATGAAACTCTTGATTCTCTATCCTACTTAATTCTGGAAGAAAATAAGATCGATGGCGAAGATCTTTGTAGATCTTATTTCATCCACACATGGCTTCCAGAATGGCTTCATGTGAAGGTAAAACCATATCTAAGCAATCTGTAGAATGCAAAGAGTTTTCTGCCTAAGAAGGAAAATAGACTTCTTCCAGTTCCTTTGAGACTGAGAGGGGGACCGGAATGGGATCAACAGTGGTTTGGGTGATAGCTTGATAAGCCACTTCCACTACCGATAAGGGCACTTCAGGTTCATGGTTCTACTAGTTTGGGGAAGATCAAATGTGCCCATCAATGATGCGTACATTCCAGATCCTAAGCGCTCTGCAACAGGTTTGGCCTGATCAACCAATGGTATAGTGGACTCATTAGATTCCATGTGGCCTTTTCGAGTAAAATTGAGTTGCTCAATAATAACCAACTTCCCTTCATGTGGAAACACTACCACCCGAAAGATGGCCGATGCAATAGCAGACATGGCATAAGTCCAGCTTCTTCCCAAGAGAAAATTATAGTCCAAAGGTACATCAATCAACTCTACCTCAATAGACACTGCTTTCCCTGCTAGCTTGATTTCAAAAGCTGGTAGGATACCATGCGGACGAAATGACCTTCCGTCGAAAGCAGTAAGCAGGGTGTTTGACGGGACAAGCTCTGGGGATCCAAGAGCTTTCCAACATGACAAGGACATAACACATGTAGAATCACCCTCATCGACAACTGCCCTTCCAATGGTCTTTCCACCATGGATGACATCTATCGATAAGGCTACATGGTAAGGTAGGTGAATTTTGACATTAGACAAGTGAAATTTTGCCATGAGACTCAATGAGTCCAAACTGCCTAAGGCTGCTTAGAGTGCATCTCGCTGGGCAGGACAACTCTGTAACACCTCTAAAGCCGACATTGCACAAGGTGTCTAGGCTAAGTCTTCAACTACAGAGTAGTTGGATGTAGCCCTAGAATTAGGATTATGCAAGGTCCTCTTAAAGACACCTTTTAGTATCAGCTTGGGCATAATTTTGGCAGGTTTCTCGATCATGAGAGGGTTAGAAGTTTCACCTATAGACTTACACTTCTCTGAGGTCTCTTTTTCATAGTTCTTATTCCTGGTCTATAGTAAAGTTTGAGATCAAACCATGTTGATATAATTGGGGTCAGGGGAATTTGGGGTACCCCTTGCTGCATTCGAAGCTGAAGCAGAATTCTATCCTTGGGGAAAAGAATCCTTTAGGACAGCCGGTTGTTGAGCTTTTAATAGCTTCTGAGCTTGTTCCATAAGGGGACAAAGATGGGTGAGGTGATCTTCATGGCACAACTTACATGGGAATTTCACCTTCTTCTTTTCTTTCTTTCCCCCATCAGCATTATTTGTGGGTTTTTTCTTGTTTTGATTTCCCTCCCCTTTCTTTCCTCTCTTCTTTTTCCCATTGGGCTGTTGATTTCCCTTCTGAGAGGTCTGCACAAAAACATTTGCATTTTGGGGTGAGGGGGCAGCCTTTGCTACCTCCACTGTAGAATGTTTGACAGACAGCTGATGGAGCTATTTGGCCAAAGATTCTACAGTGGGAGAATTCATGGAACCAACCACACCATCGGCATGTGGTCTAGGCTTAGGTTTCTCTACATCGTGTGTTGGCCTCGATGCCTCAGGGATAATCTCATATAAGATCCCAAAGTGAGAATAAATCAAATCAAGTTGCTGGGCCCTGAGGATAGCTTCTTCCTCGTTAGTCACTCCTGAAGTAGATGCGTCCTTAGATATATAAGGAAATAGGGATTTAAGGAACCATTAAAGTAAGAACTCAGGAGGAATAGTGGCTTTAATAAGGCTCTTTCGCCTCCTCCTCTCTTGGATGTGGTCTGAGATATGGGTGGCCTTGTTCTACCAGAAGGTTGTAACAAATATAAAATAAAATATTAATTAAATTAGTAATTACTAGTGAAAGGGTGTAACCCTTCACTATGTTGGCTCAAGCCATATAAAAGGCGATCCTATTGTACCCTCAACTAATCTCCATTAATCGTGATTTATATTTTTTAATGTCGAATGGAGGTGTACAAGCAACCCACATATGACAAGCGAGTCTCTTAAAGGAAAACTGTGTATAGATCTGTACGTGGATTTTAATGGAGATAGTCATGTATAGTACGTGAGTTGTCAACAAGGATAGTCACGTATGTACACAAGTTTCAATGGAGATAGTCACGTACGCCAATCCATACTTAGAAAAATAAAATTACAAGCTGGTTGAAGGATAAATTCATTTCATGTTATGCCCATCTATAGTGTTTTGGCAAACTTCAATCCTCAAATGTCCTTTTGTGTACCAACATAATGAATTGTCGGCACTCGAACGGAGAAGTGCCATTTGGGTCGATAACAAATAGAGAGAAGAATAAAGAGAATGAAGAAAAGAGAAGAATAGTAATTTACTATTGATCAAATGAATTGATGATTATTACAATAGTAATACATCCTTATAAAGGAAAATTGATTTTCTATAATACAACTCATGCCATCTCATAAATCATACTTACTAAATTATGATAAACCTCGATAGGTAACTAAATCACTTTCCAAATATATCAAGGACCTCACGAATTGGATGAATAACGAGTGAGTTGACATGAGTGATGGAAAAATATAATAATCATGGAATCTGGAGAGAAAATCATGGAGGATGGGTTGGAAACAAAAGATAGCAGTTTCCTAGCTTACTAGCTTTACCTTATCCACTGAAAGTCAAGAATAAAGAAAGATAAAGACAAAATATGTAGGAAGGAGTAATTACTAAATATGAAAGTCAATAAAGTAGGCATGATCTAACCAGAATCAAGATAAATGAACTACTAGGGTATATGTGTCAATTTTTCACCAAGTGGTGCAAGTGGATGTCAACTATTAAGGCTACTGGATTGGAAATTACTTAGAAATGATTAAATATTGTTATCTTAAGTAAGGAGTGGGTTTATAATATTCCAAAACCCCCCTTTAAGTGTGACTTTATTATGTATATATTTGAAATGACCATAAATATAGATGCATATAGGGCCCAACAACAAGGCTATGGCCACCCTTTACAATTTTTGTGTCCAAAAAAGTGAGGAAAGAGGCAAAACCACATGGGGAAAATCCTCCCTCAAGAAAGGAAAAGGAACAAAATTGAACAAAATTTCTTCAACATATGTTTTTATTCACTTGAATGAGTTTAATGAACTGCTTCTATTAGAATATTTTGATTAAGAAGTTGTGAACTCCATGATCATGCGCTAGAGTGTAGTATTTGCAAGAAAGAAGAGGAGAGACTCCTCGTAGATCATCATATGATGAAAGAGGCTAATTATATGAATTATTATTCCTACAAAAATACTATGATATGCAAAAACAGTCTAAAAAGGAAAATATATCTATGCATAATCCTTCCCAAAGAGCAGAAAAAATCAACACAATCAGTTCCTTGTATAGCTGCAAAGTGGCGAGATGACCCATGTATCTTCTTTTCAATCTGTTGTAGCACCTTCCCAATTCTGAAATTAAGATGAAATTAATTTTAAATATAAGAAATATTATCATATGGAATATCAAATACCAAAGTTTTAGCATCTCCATGAGGATATCGGGCTAGACTAGGAAAAGGTTGAGCAACTGGGGAAAACCGATGAGTGTAAAAATAAGAATGATGGATGGACTTGAGATATGAAACATAAGTGTTTAGAATATATCCAAAAATGTGTAATATACATCCAATGATGACTAATTTCATGTATAACCAACCAGTTAAAAATAGGCAAGACTTGAAACCATTAGATATAAGTAACATTGCATAGGAAACCAATGAGGAATCAACTAGTGAGCTTGGTATTTGTATAGTCTTAGGAGTATTCAAAGGTATGGTATATGGTATCGATGATGTCATGAAATGCATATCAGCCTAAAAATATTCTTCTAAAACAAAATTATAATAATTTAAATGAAGTGAGGAATAGTTTCTTAAAGACAAGTCAGGATCTAGTAAAAAACCACAATCATTGGGAGGGATCTAGTAGATTGATAGATGGATTATTCAAGAAAGAAACTGGGATTTATTATTTTTATATATCATATATATCATATATATCATATATTTGAGGAAACTATTTAACTTTGGCACTCAATTCATAGTTTATATTACCTTGGGACTTCCACTATGACAATGTTTTGAGGATTCAACACGATTCTCTGGCTCATCTGGAACTTCAATGTTATGCTTCTCAAGTAGTTGAGACATGATTTCCATTTTCTTCTTGAAAAAATTCTTCTCAAGAAGAAATCCATTTCTGAATTAAGAATACTTATATGTGCTCCCTTTCTTCTTGACTTTCTTTATTGAATCTTCATCAGTAGGCTTCAAACTTTCATCTTCATTATCTGAATTTAGCTTCTTCTCTTTCACTATTTTCTTCTCTTTTTATCTTTAATTATTACTTACTTGAAATATAAGACCATGATCCTTTCCCTTGTATATTCTAAGAGAACCCATATATATCAATTTATCTTTCTCCTTTTTCAGTGAATCAAAGAATGTACTCAAAGAAGACATTTTCCAATTCGAAATAGCAAGACTAGTAGCATGAAAAGTAGACAAAAAAAACCAAGTATGTAGGACCCAATTTTGATAGGATGGAAATAATCAGTTTATATTCCTTGTTCTCATTCCCACATTTCCTTATCAGTATAGCACATGACTTTAATTTGGTGAATAACTTATTAATGGATTTGAAACTACTTGGACTCCATCCAAATAACTCATTCTCCAACCGATGCACTCTTATCTCATCTTGTACTCCAAAGAGAGACTCAATTTTGGTCCATACTTGGTTTGGAGTGGTCAAACCATTTAGATTATGTAGAAATAGCAGCTATTATACCATAAATAAAATGAGGCTTAATACTATGTGTAAGCACTAGACAGGGATCTAGCTACAAGATAATTTTCACAATCATGCACAAGGAAAATAGGGAGAAGAATAATGAAATTGAATCACATGAATAATGAATAATTGATTATTGAATCAATGAATTAATTGATCATTACATTAGTAATACATCCTTATAAAGGAAAATTGAGTTACTAGAATACAACTCATGCTAGCTCATAAATTAGGCTTACTAAATATGATAAACTCCCATAGGTGGCTAAAGCACTTTCCATCTCTTTCAAGGACCTCACGAATTAGATAAAGCATGAGTGAGTTGTTAGGAGTGATGGAAAAACATGCTAAGCCTAGAATATGGAGAGAAAATCATGGAGTATGGGTTTGCAACAAAAAATAGTAGTTTCCTATTTGGCTAGCTTTACCTTATCCACTGAAAGGAAGGAATAAAGCAAGATAAAGACATCATCTGTAGGAAGGTGCAAATACTAATTATGAAAGTCAATAAAGTGGGAAATATCTAACCAGAATTAGGAAAAAGGTGCTCCTAGGGTATATATAGCAAGTGTTGACCAGGTGGTGCAAGTGGATCCCAACTATCTAGACTAGTAGGAAGGAAATTAGTCAATAATGATTAAATATTGTTGTCCTAAGTATGGAGTGGATTTATAATATACAAAAACCCCCCTTTAAGTCTAAATTTATGATGATATGTATGGAATAATCATATGCATATAGGTGCATATAGGACCCAAAAACAAGGCTATGGTCACCCTTCGCAATTATTTATGTCAATAAAAGTGAGGAAAGAGAAAAAAACACATGGGGAAAATCGTCCCTCAAGAAAGGAAAAGGAACAAAAATTGAACATATTTCTTCAATATGTCTTTATATTCACTTGAATAAGTTGAATGAACTGCTTCTGGTAAAGACATTGATCAAGAATTTGTGAACTCCATGATCATGCGCTAGAGCATAGTATCTAGAAGAAAGAAGAGGAGAGAATACTTGTATCTCATCATATGATGAAGTAGGAGAATTATATAAATTCTTATTTCTGCTAAAAAACTTTTATACACAAACACAATCTGAAATAGAAAATATATATGTGCATACTCCTTCCCAAAGATTAGAAAAAACAACACAATCAGTTCCTTGTATAGATGTAAAATCTTGATGTGGATCACATATCTTCCAAACTGATATAACACCTTCCAAATTCTGAATTTAGGATGAATAGAACTTGAAATATCAGAAATATTATCATATGGAACAAAAAATACCAAAGGTTTAGTGTCTCCATGAGGATATAGGGCTAGAGTAGGAAAATGTTGAGCAACTGGGAAAAACTGATGAGTGTAAAAATATGATTGATGGATGGAATTGAGATCTGAACCATAAGTGTTTAGAAAATATCCAAAATCTGTAATAAAATTCCAATTATGACTAAGTTCATGGATAAACAACCAATGAAAAATAGACAAGACTTGAAACCATATAATATAAGTAACACAGCATAGGAAACCAATGAGGAATCAACTAGTGAAATTGGGGTTTGTATAGTGTTAGGAGTATTCAAAGGTATGGTAGATAGTATGGATGATTCCATACCATTAATATCATCCTACAAATATTATTCTATATAAGAATTATAATCATTTGAATTGAGTGAGGAAGAGCTGCTTAAAGGAAAGTCGGGATCTAGTGAAAAATCACAAGTATTGGTAGATGAATCTAGGAGACTGATAGTTGGATTATTAAAGAAATACATTGAGATTCATGATTCTAATATATCATAAAATTAATCTATATCAGATATATGAGGAAAGGATTTAACACTAGAAATCAAGGCATAGTTTATATCACCTTGGAACCAGGCACTATAAGAGTGTTCTGAGTTTTCAACATGCTTATGTAGCTCATCTGAAACTTCAATGTTATGCTTCTCAAGTAGCTGAGACATGATGTCCCGATTCTTCTTAAAAAAATATTCTAAGGATTAAGTCCATTTATGCAGTAAGAACAATTGGATGTGCTCCCTTTCTTCTTGACTTTCTTCACTAAACCTTCATCAATAAGCGTCGATCTTTCATCTTCATTATCTGACTTTGGCTTCTTCTCTTTCACTATATGTTTCTCTTTTGATATTGCATTCTTAATTTCTTGAAATATAAGAGCATGGTACTAGCCATTGGAGGATATAAGATAACCCATATGGATCAATTTATTTTACTCCTTCTTCAGTTAATCAAAGAATGTACTCAAAGAAGGCATTTTCCAATTCGTAATAGCAAGACTAGTAGCATGAAAAGTAGACACAAAAATTGAGTATTCAAGACCCAATTTTGGTAGAATGGAAAGGATCAATTGATCTTCCTTCTTCTCAATCCACCATTTCTTGAACAATAGAACATGTGACTTGTATTTGGTGAAGAAACCCTCAATATAATCAAAATTTCTTGGAATCACTGAGAACAACTCATTCTCTAAATGATGTGCTCTTATCTCATCTTGTAATCCAAAGAGAGACTCAAGTTTGGTCCATACTTGGTTTGGAGTGGTTAAACCATCTAGATGAAAGAGTATACCAAGAGAAATAGAGAGGAAAATCAATCCATAGGATTCATCCAACCTATTATGCCACTTAGCTTTCTCAAAAATAGCATCGGGCTCATTCTCCAAAGCTAAAGTAACTCTGTGTAGTCCCTTACTATGAAAAAGAAAGCCAATTTTGGATTTCCATTCATGATATTTGAATGGATTCATGACCATATCTGAAGAGGAATCCATGCTAATAAGTTGATGTGCTCAATAAGATACTCTCTGCAACCTGCACAAATAAAAAAATAGGAGAAAAAAATTGTAAGATCAATTCAATATGTTCTTCAAAGAGGAATATGAGACTAGATGCACTCTCATGTAGAGAACTGACAGCTCCTCAACCATATATAACATAAGAAACCTTGCGCTCTGATACCATGTAGAAATAACATCTATGATACCATAAATATATTGAGGTTTAATACTATGTGTAAGCATAGGGTACGGATCTAGGTACAAGATAATTATCATAAGCATGCATAAGGAAAATAGAGAGAAGAATAATGAGACTGAATAACATGAAGAAGTGAAGAATGAATAATTTATTATTACATCACTAATACATCCTTATAAAGTAAATTTGAGTTGCTAGAAGATAGCGCATGCAAGCTCATAAATCAGTCTTACTAAATATGATAAACCCCCATATGTGGCTAAAGCACTTTCCAACTTTGTCAAGGACCTCACGAATTAGATAAATCATGAGTGAGTTGTCATGAGTGATGGAAAAACATGCTAATCCTAGAATCTGGAGAAAAAAATCATGGAGGATGGGTTGGAAACAAAAGATATCAGTCTCATACATGCCTAACTTTACCTTCTCCATTGAAAGGCAGGAATAAAGCATGATAAAGACAAAATATGCAAGAAGGCACAATTACTAATTATAGTATTCAATAAAGTGGGAAATATCTAACCAGAACTGGGAAAAAGGAACTCCTTGGGTATATATGACAAGTGTTGACTAAATGGTGCAATTAGATGCCAACTATCTAGGCTAGTAGGTACAAAATTAATCAATAATGGTTAAATACTGTTATCTTAAGTATGGAGTGGGTTTATAATGTGTGGAAATGGAGAAATTGAAATTTGAACAATATGAAATGAGATTTGGACATGCCCACTTTGAACTTTATTGGCATGCAAAATTCTTCAAAAAAATGGCATCCACACTTATAATTGATTGGTTGAAATATCAATTGAAAAAAGAGTAAAATTTAATCTTAAGAAAATGAGCTTATAAATAAAAGAAAATCATAATCCTTGAACCCTTTTTGGAAAAAAAAAATGAGGAGTGACATTTGCAAGAGAGGTTTATTAGGGAAGAGTTTAGGGAGAGATTTCTTTAAATATACTTTTTCTAAGGGATTACCATGAAAAAATACAACTCTACAGATGAGACATTTCAAGTAATTTTTCCTTTAATAGAATAATAAAATGACGTAAATTTTATAATTTCTTTGAATAAAATAGAGAATATAAGAGTTATATTCAATGATGTAAACCTTGTTTTTCCTCTTACTTCATATTTATCTTCACCATTGCAAACCCTGGGGTTCTTCTTGCTTTCCTTTTGTTTTCTATTTCATAATAAGAATTTTTATCATTTTTTGTTTCATTATGTAGGGTACTCATAGATAAAACATTTCCCATTGATCATGGAGTGAAAATGACAATGAAGGGAGTAAGGGGAATTAAACATACAACACAAAATAACATGGTAAGTTTTTTGTAATTTTAATATGAAAACAATATATTGGAATTATGTGTATGCTTTAATGATGTCTATTTGTTTATGCATGTCACGCAGATAAAAAAATTAAGGAAACCCTATAATATCGTTTGTAATCTGACTGAAGAAGAGCACAAAAACTTTAACAAATTATTGCAAATTGCGGAGTTATGTTGATCAATATGTGATTAACATGACATTTTTTTATTTCTTACTAAAAATGCTTCTCAAGAATAACTGCTATCAAGTTTCAAAGTATGGATTTCAAATTTGATGAATTTTGTATAAAGATAGAGAGTAAGGAAATATGACACCTCGAAAACATAAAAATTAAGAAGAATGTAAATGATGATGATTTGGTCACCACTTTAATTGGAGTTGTGTTGGAATTTAATGTGAGGGGGGGATTTTTATGAGGGATATATGGAAAGAACGTATAGATTCACTTTTCATTTACAGTACAAAAATTAATCCAATGACTAATAATCAGGTTATAATTAAACTACAAGAAGCAGTTTCGAAGTAGTGGGAACTAAGACTAGTGAGACTTGCAATGCCAAAACATACAACAACAAAAAATAATATTTTAAAATGTATTACTTGTAAAAAATATTCTTTAATATGTACATACTAATCCAAAGCATATTTTGTTAATATTTTTCTATGCTTATTTTCATACAAATATTTATCATTTTTTTCATTGTTCTTTTTGTTTCTTAGAAGATTGCTAAAATTCTAGAGGAAGAACGACTTGATATCCACAATATGTCAATTTGAATGTAAAAAAGGTGGACCATGAGATGGTCAAAGAAATGAACATAACTGCATCGCAAGGGGAGCCATCCCACTAATAACGTCCATCAAATGTATGTAATCATTGTTTTGTTTTTAATGTGCATAGAGTTTAATTATCGCATTAAATACTAATTTTCAATTGTTTTGTTATAGTAGAAATCAAAAGAAAATGGAACCATTTTAGCGTATCATATGGGAAGACAAGGAAAAAAAGGTTGGTCATTAAGTTTGTGAGTATTTATGGTCTGTTTCATATTTCATATTTTCTGTGATGTTAATATTATAATTAATTTTAAATCGTACATGGATGTTTTTTAACAGGTGCTAACATATATTGAAGATCCATCTGATCATTTGATTGACATTTGATGAAGTAAGGATTGTCATTATATGTTGGGGTGTCAAGGGTTAATTTAACAATTTATAAGTAGCTATATTGTTTGATAATGTCCCTTATTTTATAATCCATGGAACAATATGAAAAAAATAATGATATCTATGCTTTGTCGTGGTGTATGAAATTAATAGTAAACAAAGTATGGAGAGGAACCAACATATGATTTATTAATGACTCGCATGATGAATGGTTTGGAAAATATGTGTGAAGCTTATGATTCACTTGTTGAAATGGTACATTTTTCCATTTACATAGTTATGTATATTATATTATCTATAAATGTAAATATACTCATGACATTTTATTACTATGCTTGTAGATGGAAGATGAAAATATCGAATCAAATAACGTCAATGAACAAAGAATTTCAAATAAATCAGGAAGAATATCCCCTGAATATGATGAAGGGATGGGTCAAAGAAGTGCCCCGAGCAACTATAGAACTTCAAGTGATGATTGTTGTCAATATAATTAAATTTTGTTATTGCAAGTTGTATATTTTAAAAGTTGTATCTATGAAAACCAAACATTCTTTATAAGTAATCAATAATTGTAACAATAAGTAATCAATATGGACATATCACCCCAATTAGATGACGATAAGGAATCAATAATTATAACAATTCCAAAATGACCTTTTGATTATCGACAACCTTTTATGTTGCCCCATATTTTGGATTATATTCATATATAATAAAATTGGTTTCTTCTTTTATTAAATCATCTAATGTCAGAAAATGTTACATTATTAATTAAATATATGAATGATTTTTACATTATGACTATGAAGAAATGTGTACCCGACACGTTTTTTGAAACATAATAAATAAAATATTAAAATAAATATTACTATAAAACATTTCTTTCTTGAAAAATTAATTGAAAATTTGTAAAAAAAAGAAAAGAAAAGAAATTATGTTTATATATCACCAACATGGAGAAATTCAAGACATCACCATACACAATCTACTAAATAAATAAATATTATATTTACATATCCATGCCATGGAAAAATTAAACACGGAAGCATACAAATCTATTCAAATTCACCACGACAACATTCGAAATCTATTTAAATTCACCACAAGTGTATACAATTTCTAGTTATTTCAACTAACCAATGCCTTTTATTCATTTACATGAACTCGTACCTATTCAAAATTTAGTCATCGATGTTTTTTCACATAATAAATGTATTGATGCTCTTTACATACTATACAAACCGGTGATCATTGTTATAATATATGCAATGGTGTATATTTATAATATAATAAACACATCAATGTGTATTGGTAAAATAAACACTCTGATTACAACAATGTACCATATGTTAGAATATTGTGAATATGCACAACATACAACAATACATTTACACTAACATGTATATCAATAGCAAAGACTACTAGTCTATCCTTCTATTCATACAAGAAAAAATCATGTAAGAAATAAGAGACGAGAGGGTATTAGAACAATATACCATATATACATGGTTAAACCACAAATGGGAAAACATCCACGTGAAGGTTTAGTCTTCTTTATTCTCCATAAATATCTAATATTACAAGAGGGCTTGGCATGACAAATGCTCCACAACTTTGCATTACATATGATATATCCTAATATATTCCCAACGGATCTCCTCCACCTATATTATATACCAAAATGTATGTAAGAATAATATCCCAAAAAACATGTGGAATGAATAATTTTCCACATCTTTATATAATGAATGGTAATAGTAGAATATGTATCTATGATGCATGTGGGATAAGTCTTTTAACATAAGATTAGAGTTATTTATGCCTTCCAATTCTAGAGAATACATCCTACAACATCATTACAAATGTAATTATTAAAAATACACATTCCAACACCATCCCTTAATGATGACTGGAAGAACAACACATAAATGAAGGAAGGTGTCATTACACAATGTTTACAAGGGTTATACACTTCCTTTTTATTAGACACCATGTTATAAGCATCATCATTACAAGTAGATCCTTGATTATTGGTTTTAAAATGTTTATGAAAACTTCTATTAGGATTCTTTTTACTATGTTCCATTAAAGCTTTATTATTAGAAAATTGAACACTAACAATTAATTTATCTTGCTCATTTATCTAACCTTTATTAAAAAATTCAAAATTAGGTTTCAAATTTATTTTAGACATTTCAGTCGCTCCATTCCTAGTTTGGATGAAACTATCAAATCATGAAACTAAATTTTATTCAACGTGAATAGTAAGAGCATTATCTTTTTTTGTTGTAACCATAATCATAATTATTTAACTTATCATTAAAAGTTTTAATTTCAGAGAGAAATGATTCTATTCTGTTAAACTCTTTAGGATCTAACTCATGGATTTTATTTTCAAGATAGTAAGCATAAACATCATCAATTTTATCAAATAAATAAGTTAGGTTTTTTCATGCCTCAATAGGACTATCCTTAGTCTCAATATGTACCTGTAAGCTATCTGAAACAATTTGTCCAATTAGTCCTCTTTCTTTATCAAAACAATCTTCCCATATTGCCAAATCATTTGCATCGATTGATTTTATTTGATATCTTTAAATAATCTATATAAGTTCTTACTCTTAAGCATGCCAATCACATTTCTCTTCCAAGAGAGATAATTGGATCCAACTAATGTAGGAATAGAAACAACTTCTAAAGTCATAGTGTGACAAAATAATAAAAGCCTTAAATGCCAAAAAAAATTATTTTGCAAAAATAAGAAAAGTGATTAAAAACAAAAGTTTCTCACTAAAATCGAAGCCTAACAACAACTAACAGTTGTATCTGTAACCCTACAACAAAATATAAAATTCAATGAAAAAATAGATGAATAATACATATTCACGCTTTCCCTAAACAGAAGGTATGAAACCTAGTATAAATTTGCACTTGTGTTGAATATAGGGCACATAGTCCCATAAAAAAGGAACGTTTGCATATCAAAAGATGTAAATTAGCTGAGAGTTGTTTTGAATACTGTCAAATTTGAGAAAATTGTGAAAGAGTCGTCATCCCTTATGAAAACCTACAATAAAACACAACTATATCAAAATACATACTAGGTATGTTGCAAAACAAATAGATCCTTTATAATAAGTTAGTATGCAATCAATTTTAATCCATATCTACAGAAAAAATCAAGAGAAACTTGAAAATTTTATGAAAAACTCCACAAAAAAATGGTGGGTTAGGGTTTAAAAAAAATAATTCCCAGACACGTAACAAAATGACTAGTTCTAAAAAAATACCACTTATCTTTAGTAAATAGGACACCAAAAATACAAATAATGGGGACCCAACTCTCAAAATATGGATAGTATTTGCTTGTAAAGAAATTAAAAAAATGTAGCAAATAATATAAAGCATAACAACTAGCTTTGGTTTCTTGTTTTCATTCAAACGCTTCCCTCCCTTTTCCTCATTTGTTCTCTAGCTTTGTCAACAAATACTCTACATATCCTGTCGAAGGCTCTATGTTTCTCGACGAAGGATCTACATTTGTGGTCGAAGGTCTTGTTATTGAAAGCACTACACTCCCTGTCAATGCTCACCCTCCCATAAATGCACCCTCCAGGATCACCAATCTCTAGGGTTCGAATTCGGCTCTTTCAACTCAGGTTGAAGCTTTAACTATGGCAAACAAAGGTCAAGGTTTTAGGTACGCTACTCTCAATGCAAGGCAGGATGACCATAAGAAACATATTCACAAGCTGTAATACTTTGTGGTAGTAGGTGTTGAGGACAATAGAAACATGGCTTCAAAATTTAAGAATCTATTCTCCGATATCATGTTTTTGTCCAATCAAATAGGTTGTCACGACTCTCGCATAGACGATCATGAAAGAGATCTTAAAGAGATCATGGGATGGTGGATATTATCAAGTAAGAAGTGCTGCAACTTTCTTAGATGAACCAATGCAACCATTATTAAGACTCCCCAACTAAAGAAGCTCAGCCTATGGAAGACATATTAGTCACCCAATCTGTGGGTTTTCCAGGAAAACCAAAATAATCTCTCCTATTCACTCTATGTTTTTTTTTGTATAATTTTGAACCAACTATTTGTTCGTATTTACTCTTATTTAGTAATAGTTAACAGCAAGAACTCCTTAGTCGACTTTAGTGGGATACCAAAATAGATGGTAGCTTATGTTGACCTCTTTTTCCAACTCTCTTTTCCCAGAACGTTACTTTCTCTGTACTAAATGGTTGCACACAACCCTTTTTAATATACATATTTTTTCTATTTTTGTTAAAAAAAATATTTTTACATAAGATTAGAGTTATGTATGCCTTCAAATGCTAGACAATATATCTTATGACATCATTACAAATGTAAGATTTAAAATTACACATTCCAACACTCCCCCTTAATGATGAATGGAAGAACAACACATAAATGAAATAAGGTGTCATTACACAATGCTTACAAGGGTTATACACTTTCTTTTTATTAGACACCATGTTATAAGCATCATCATTGCAGGTAGATCCTTGATTATTGGTTTTAAAATGTTTGTGAAAACTTCTATTAGGATTATTTTTATTATGTGCCATTAAAGCTTTATTATTAGATAATTCAACACTAGCAATTAATCTATCTTGCTCATTTATCTAACCTTTATAAAAATATTCAAAAAGTAGGTTTCAAAGTTCTTTTAGACATTTCAATCACTGTATTCCTAGTTTGGATGAAAATATCAAAGCATGAAGCTAAATTTTATTTAATAAGAATAATAAGAGCATTATCTTTTTTTTTGTAATCATAATCATAATTATTTAACTTATCATTAAAATTTTTAATTTCAGCAAGAAATGACTCTATTTTATTAAAATATTTAGTGTCTAACTCATGGATTTTCTTTTCAAGATAGTAAGCATAAACATCATCAATTTTATAAATGAATAAGATAGGTTTTTTCATACCTCAATAAAGGACTATCCTTAGTCTCATTGTGTACACATAAGCTATCTGAAACAATTTGTCCAATGAGTCCTCTTTCTTTATCACAATGATCTTCCCATATTGCCAAATCATTTGCATTGATTGATTTTATTTGATTACCTTTAAATAATCTATGTAAGTTCTTACTCTTAAGCATGTTAATCAAGTTTCTCTTTCAAGAGAGATAATTGGATCCAACTAATGTAGGAATAGAAAGAACTCTTAAAGTCATAGTGTGACAAAATATTGAAACCCTTAAAAGAAAAAATAAGAAAAATGATTAAAAACAAAAAATTCTCACTAAAATCGAAGCGTGGAAACAAATGATAGTTGTATATGTAACCCTACAACAAAAAATCAAATTTGGTGAAAAAATAGACGAAGAATACATGTTTGTGCTTTCCCTAAATAGAAGGGATGAAACCTAGTATAAATTTGTACTTGCATTGAATATAGAGCACATATTCCAAAAAAACGCACTTTTGAATATCAAAAGGTGTGAATTAGTAGAGAGTTGCTCTGAATCCTTTCAAAATTGAGAAAATTGGGAAATAGTCATCATCCCTTATGAAAAACTATAATAAAACACAACTAGATAAAAAAAACTAAATATGTTGTAGAACAAATAGATCATTTATATCAAGTTAGTATGCAGTCGATTTTAATCCATATCTACAGAAAAAATCAAGAGAAACTTGAAAAATTATGAAAAAATCCACAAAAAAATGGTGAGAGTTAGGGTTTAAAAAAAATTCTCAAACATGTAGAAAAATGACTAGATCTAAAACAATACCACTTGTCTTTGGTAAATCAGACACCAAATCTACAAAATATGGGGAACCCAACTCTCAAAATATGAATAATCTTTGCTCATAAAAAAAATAAAAAAAATTAGCAAAGAATATAAAGCATAACAACTAGATCCGATACTAGGTTATAATATTGGGAATATGCATAACATACAACAATACATTTACACTAACATGTAAATCAATAGCAAAGATCTACTAGTCTAGCCTTGTATCCATACAAGCAAACCTCAACTAAGAAATAAGAGACAAACGAACAAGAGAACAATACATTAGATATATGTGGTAAAACTCCAATTAAGGAAACATCCATGGCAATATTTGATCTTCTTTATTCTTCAAAAACTTTCAATATTATAAGAGGGCTCCACCCCACATATTCTCCACAACTTTACAATAAACCAAGAGGTATGGAAGAATAAGATCGCAAAATACATGTGGGATAAAAAAATTTCCACCTCTTTATTTAATAAATGGTAATAGGAGAATATTTCTCCATGATGCATGTGGGATAACTCCTTCTACATAATATTAGAGTTATTATACCTTTCAATGTTAGATAATACATCTTAAGTCATCATACTAGACATCATAACACATGTAATATTAAAATTGCATACATTCCAAATGTAGGAGAACAAGATAACAATACACCAAATATATGTGGTAACACCACAAATGGGGAAACATCCTTGTGAAGGTTTGGTCTTCTTTATTCTTTAGAAATCTCCAATCTTACATGATTTTTTCTTGTATAGATAAAATGCTAGACTAGTATATCTTTGTTATTGATTTACATGTTAGTGTAAATGTATTTTTGTATGTTATGCATATTCTCAATATTCTAACACAAAACAACATTTGCATCTGTCCATTTACATTACAAACACATCGTTTCTTTATTAAAATATATGAAGCATCGGTGCATTCTAGACATCGCATCGATTCTATTAAAAAGTACTATGTGCATCTATCGGTGTGTGTATTAAAACATATGGACCAATGAATTTGAAGTCAATGTATGCATCGGTGTTGTCACTATCATTTATAAGCACAGGTGTTGTCACAATCATGTATAAGCAATGGTTCTATCACTCAGCATCTATAAGCACAGGTGGGATTTATTTATAATATACACATTGGTGTGTTTACTTTATTTGTACACATCGATGCGATTTTGTTATAGAAGATGCACTTGTGCGTGTTATAGAAATATAAAGCACCAAATAAAAAACATGTGCTAAACACAGACCACACTCTTTTTTTAGTTATAGTGAATATCTAGAATAACCTATGCTACCAAAAAATTGATGTTGTAAAAGATGTTTTTTGGACATTTTTTTCCAATATTATAACACAAAAAACCTCCTCTAGAAGGTTTTTTCCTTTTGTACCAGATTGAGGAATATTGGCAATTAAATGCATACCCTACTTCTCTCTATTGAGATCTCATTAGATACTAACCCCATCAGTTTGTTAGTTTTGCATGTGGTTATCCTAGGCTCTCTCTGAGGGGCGATTCTCCTTCTATGATCACTCCACTCCTTCCTTGGTAAATATTCTTTTCTCATATAAAATAAACTATTGTGTGTTTTGATCATATATTGAGCCCCTAATCTCATACATCAGGGGGGAATTGTTATCGCTATAAATTTTCTCCCTTGTATAGTCAAGGACTCTATATCACCTTAAGTAATTCATCACTATCTACATAATTACAAATTAGTACCACCATTTCATCATATGACCTTTCTCAATAAATCTTGACCATCAAAAGGATTCTTCTTAACAAGGACTAACCAATTAAAATACCTCCCCTCAACATAGCTAATATTTAGGAGGTCAACTACAATCCCCAATGTAATGCATGTTTAATAAATCCTAAATAATCCATACTTCATCCAAATGACCAACAATCATTTCAACATTATTAAGTATCAAGTGTATATTTATGACAACAAGAAGCAATTATGAAGTTCATATTTGTGGTATGGACTAAGAATCAATCTTAGGGATATTATCAAACCAAACTTGGTTATCATGCTAACTTATTTGTTGGGACAAAACAATTTGATTGGTATTGGAAAAATATTTGGAAGGCAAATACATATAAGAAAACAAAAATATTCATGTGTGTCACTGTTAGGAACAAAGTAGGATTAGGAGATCCTACAAAAGAGGGCTCGGAAAGGACCTATAATATATTTTATTTGTAAAGAAGATGAAGGAACCATATACCATTTTCTTATAAATGTTATTTTTCAAAACAAGTCTAGACAGAGGTTGAGTATATCATTTAGGTGGAGGAAGGACACTTTGAGCCTTCTAGTGAGAGTTCCTTAAAGAATTGGATGAGTAAAAGAGAGTTCTTGGAATGGACTTTGTTCCATACTTGGAAATTTTGGGGGTGTGGTTGGTAACAAATTCTTTGATTTTTGAGGAAAAGGGTGTACCTTCATTCTTGGGAACACAAAAAATTAGGTCTTTGGCATTAGATTATAGGTTAACAATCATACAAAATAAAGGCATTTGTAGGATGGCTAATATAGATCATGGAAACAGTTTCTTCAATGAGGCAAGTTATAGCCCTCAAAATAGTAGTAGTGTTAAATGAATTATATTTTAGGCTAACAATAATTCTATTAAAATGAGGTTAGCACTTGGAACAGGCTCTAACAACTACGAAGAGTTAATGTCATTAAAATTGCTTCTAAATTTTGATATGGGAAGAATTGTAAAGAAATTTAGGTTTATGATGATTCCAACATGGTTATAAAGTGGATCAAAGGCATATGAAAACTTTTAAATATTCACTTAAGAATCTAGAGTTCCAAAAAAAAGAGTTGAAGGGTATTTTGAAGTCAATTTCCTTCACTCATGTGCATAGAGAAGACAATATGATAAAGGATGCACCATCAAAATAAGGTTAACATATTGTATAGGGTAAGGTGTTATATGAAGAAATTAAAGATGGCATAACCTCTATTTCTAGATATGGTTACTTTTAAATCAATGCCATATATAGCTAGTCGATGAGCCGACTAAGTCCAATAGCCAGCTAATTAGAGATTAGGTCGGCCGCATAAGGTCATGTTAGTTGAATGAACCGACAGGTAGTTATATGTAACTGTTTGTAAATCATATATATTAGGATGTTGAGCCAGATGAGAACTTGGTTTAGTTCTGTGTTTGTATGGACCCTCATGATATAATATAATCTGTTATTCTTCTATCTATGTTCTTGTCTCTTGTATATGTTATGTTTGTATGATTCAATGTGTATTATTGGTAACCCTCTGTGATCCATGAGATTACAACATTGGTTTCATTGCTGGTAGTACATATCTGAGATGACTATAAGCAGATGATATAAGAACAGGAAATTAATAACTGGTGGAAGCGTAAGACAGAAAATTATTTGCAGAATTATGCGAGGAGAAATAGATTAACCACTGTTCAGGTGAAGGAGAGATTCTTCACTGAAACTCATGAGAAGTTCGTAGAATAGGTACCCTAGCTTTTGAAAAAACTTCTGGATGAAAAAGCCAGAAGCAACTAAAGACTGAGAGCTGCTAGAGAAACTAATTCGAGGGGGACAAACAAACTTGTCGAAGTGGTTTGAAAAGATCATAGCCGAATTCTGCAAGGAAGAAGCCATAGAAGAAAGAACTTTGGTAGAAACCATTCAGAAAATTTTTTATACAGACCTTACCGAGTATTTCATGTGCTCCCTACCAACCCTACTGTTCAAATTCCTGATAGAAAAAGGAGTGGGTCATATTGTAGAACCTCGTCTGTCACTGCACGAACCTCCATCAAATTCTAACTGGCTAGAGAAATAGAAAAAGTGGGAGAAATTCATTGCCGAAAGGGAGTGGGAATATTTCTTATGCAAGTAATAGAACTATCCAAGCTTTCTAAAGCGTCGGGTAGGCTATGGGGGGGTAGTTGGTCACATGTCGGGGTAAAATGAAGAGGATTCTAGTCGACTAAAAAGAGATACCATCACAAGCAATTAAAAGTCAACCAAAAAAGGAAATCGAACAAACAGTGACACACAAAGGTATGACAGATTTATAGAAAGTAGAAAGAGAGAAGAGGCTGAAAAGAAGGGAAGAAAGAATAGAAAGGGCTATAGCACTGCAAAGAGGAATGAATACTAGAGTGATAGACTAGGAAAGAAATCCGCCAGAGTCGATTCATGACTGATAGAAAGAAGGTGTGGATGAAGAAGCATCACCCATGGAAGAAGACTTGTGGATAGAGCAACGTGAAGATCTCCAAATAGAAGTTCCCAAGGAGATAAGACCTCTATCCCCAACGAATTTGAGTACCAGGATACAACCCATTGTCGAAGAGGAACTAAGACTAAGAGCTGGTGAGTTTGGTATTTGGAGCTGGCTAGATGACGAGGTAAATGATGATAATCATCTAGTGATACGTCGACCGGAGGAAGGAAATTGGGTCACACTTCAAACATACCCTTCCAACCAAAGTATCCACTTACTTTACCCGACACATGAAGGAGCACCCCCCCTGCCAAATAAATATTTGGAAAATACAGAACAATCATACCTGCAAACAAATCAGTGTAGTTGGACATCGATAGGAGATGTCCACCTAAACCGACTGCCTATTGGAGAAGAAACGACAAACAAAATGACCGACGGGAACGAAAGTTCTGTCGACAATAGCTCTGCACAAAGAGACAAGAAAAACATCCCACTACCCCCACCACCACCTCCTGGAGGAGATAGCTACAACGATTCTGACATGGGTCACAGATCAGCACATATCCCTCTATACGAGGGTGACAAAGATCCTAGACGACATTGGTTCATTTGTGAATCGACATGGGAGGCAAATCAGGTTATAGCTAAAAATTGACAGATGGCATAGTTCGCCAGTGCCTTGAGGAAAATAGCATTAATGTGGTATATGACCTATATTGAGAGAAATCCCTAAGCATCTAAAGCAGAAATTAAAGCGCAATTCTTGTCCTTCTTTAAAACTCCAAATGCAAAACATTTCGCAGCTAAAAAGTTGAAAACGACATCTCAAAAGCCAGCAAAGTCTGTCCAGGAATATGACAAACGTTGGAAAGACCTCCTCATTTAATTAGATTATGTAATTGATGAACAACTATTAATTTAGTGGTTCCTTGCAGGTCTATCACAGAAAATTAGGCAACACATAAGCTTGGAGATGTTCAAAATGTACGAAGATGTGCTTACCAAAGCTTCACAAGTGGAGATGGATGAAGATTTCCCAGCATATCCCACGGATACTAGACTGGAAGGACAACTAGAAATCATGCAGAAATCATTGAAAGAGCTGAACCTCAAAAATCAGGATGTCTGGTGCACAAAATGCTCAATGGACGGACACGCTAAAGATAACTGTTGAGAAGACATAAGTCGACAGGACGTTCGATTTGTTTAGACAAAGTGCTTCTACGACATCTTCCAAGATCATGGAGAACACACAATGAAATATTTCCCGTATAACATGAAAAACGACAAAGCATCTTGGTGTGCAATTTGTGAAGTAAAAAGTCACGCCACGGCTGACTGCCACTTAAACTTAAAGAATTGATAAAACTACCAAGCAGTCTACAAATAAATGCAGTTGCGTAGAAAAACGATAAAAACCAGCGAAGCAATGATCAAAATGAACCGAATAAACAAATATATGAAGGCCATCGATATGAGCTCCAGTTCGACAACCGTCGTGGAGGATATGGAGGTCGAGGTTGATTCTCTGGGAATTGCCGCAATCGCCCACGTCGGCCCATACAATGTTTCACATGATCCAGGAGGATATTGGTGGCCACCCACCTATTCCTCTTGGACCCCCACCACTGTTTCTTTCAGTTTTCCAGTTTCCTTAATTGTAGCACAATTTACTATTTTTGGCAGTTTTTGGGTCCTAAACTTCCGGAGCCATTTTGAAGCCCTAAACGATGTTTTTTTGGCATCGAATGGTCGGGAAAAAATGAGTCCATTTCAAACTAGATGTCTTTTATCCATGGATGTAGTCCTTAAATAGATCTTTCTAATGATGTATCATGCACGTCAAACGAAGGTAGCATGCTAAAGTTATGACCCCGGGAAATTGATGTACCAAGTTACCCGACGAGTCCCACATTAAGGTGTTTCACCTCCTAGGGTTAGGTTTTTGGATGTGTAGGGTTTCCATTTTTTCTCAATAATATATAGGCCTTCAAGCCTCATTGTAACACAAAGTTTAGAGGCATGTAGCCGCCACATCTCTTCTCAGAGATAAGCTACCAGTACTCTAGCTAGTTTATTTCCATTATGTATGTAAACAAGTTTCAGTTATTGATTAATGGAATGAAGTGTTATTTCCACTGCATATTTGTTTCTATGGTTATTTGTGTATTCTATTGCGTTCTTGCATAAATCCGGATCAGTGGTATCAAAGCAATCTGCTCTTTCTCGATCCTTGTTTGCATGTCCCCAACGAGGGTGGGGTATAAAGAGTTAGGGCTCGATATGGTTGAACCTTTGCAAGATCGTCCTCGCAAATCCTGATGGCCACCCATGGGGGACAAAAATAAATATGAAGGCATAGAAGATCCTATCAAAATGTTGCTCGAGGAGGCCCTTGAAAAACAAAGGAACGCGATGATGGATAGCGTTGCCCAAATCCTTCAACAACTTCCCACCAGCGGCGCATTTGCATATAGCAGCCACTCTGGAAGTGCAACCCCTTTTAAGGTATAATTAAACTTAGAAATTCCCATATTTGATGGTTGAATAGATGCAGATGCCATATATAAATGGTTGAATCTATTAGAAGGATATTTCTCAGTTCATGACTTTTCTGACCGGGAAAAGATTACTTTTTCTCTACTCAAAGCCGCCCCCCATGTCAAGGACTGGTGGGAAACCTACTGTGAGAGAAAGGATGAGGAGGAACCCTCTCTGTTCTTAGTCGTACCCACTTGGAATTCTTTTCGAGATGCCATAAAGGGACAATATTATCCGGTGGGGAGCTATGAGGACAAGTACATCCAACGGACTACGCTGCGGCAGCAAAGAGATCAAGATGTGCATGAGCTGACGAATCTGTTCCATACCCTATGCACCAAGTTGGGTATCAAAGATTCAGAGAAATTTTTGGTGCTGAAGTGCCACAGTTGTCTGCGTAGATACATTCAAGAGGAAATGGATTTCCTTGACATCTCCTCGCTTGGTACAGCATATCGGTATGCTGCCAAAATTGAGCAAAAATTCAAAAAAAAAAAGTGAGACTTTGGATCTGCGAATCAGAAGCAAGGAAAAGGTGCCCCCAAACCGCAGAACCAAGGACACAGCCAACACATGATGACTCAAGAAAACTTGCCAAAGCCACAAGCAAAGAGCAACAATGCATAGCCGAAGAAGGAAGAGGGAAAGTGGTGCAAGTTCCATAAGAGCCCTACTCACAACACAAGTGAGTCTCGAGCTAAGCAGTCACTGATGGTTGAGATAAAGGATTCTGAATTAGATGCATACTCTGACACCGAATATGAACCCGAGAAGGGGAATGATAGAGGGAAGAAGATTATTGATGCAGAGCCCAACACCACTTTTTCCACCACGAAGATCCAAAAGGAAGAACCAGAAGATTCAGAGGAGGAGGAGCATCTTTTCCACTCCCAAATGTGGGTAAAGGGTTCCCCGCTACAGTTCATCGTCGACAATGGGATCCAAAAGAACCTAATTTCAGAAGAAGTCATGAAGCGGTTGGGTTTTTCGACCACAACACACCCACATCCGTACACCATCGGGTGGCTTCACCAAGGATGAGATCTTCACGTCAGCCAACAGTGCCACCTTCCCTATAGCATCAAGCCCTTCACCAATGAGGTATTATGTGATATTGCTCCTCTTGATGTTTGTGATGTACTATTAGGTCAACCATACTTATGGAAGTGACATGCTGTGTATGAGTCCCGGCCTCGTGCTGTTATTATTACATCAGGAAATAATTTGTACAAAATACCAGAGGTACCACCCCCTACCGCTATCTCTTTGGTTACTACAAAACAATGCAGTAAGCTCATTTCCAAAATCGGGAAGTTTGTTTTCTTGATGATCCGCCCTCAGGGCAAGAAGAAGATCATGGCCACAAACTCCAGACAAGGCCCCTCCACACAACAACAACAAATGGACAAGGTCATGGAGGAGTACCGAGACATATTCACCTCACCCACTGCGGTGCCTCTCCACTGTCAGGTCAAGCACCCGACTGATCTGACCCTAGGTGCACCGCTGCCCAATGGACCGATCTATCACCACTCTATTCTAGAGAATGATGAAATCAAGAGGCAAATTCAAGAGCTGTAGCAGAAGGGTCACATCCGTCCAAGTTCATCACCCTATGCAAGCCCGATCATGTTGGTACAGAAGAAGGATGGGACTTAGAGACTCTGTATTGACTATCGGGTGTTGAACAAGATCACTGTCCAGAATAGGTACCCAATCCCACAGATTGATGACCTCCTGGACTAGCTTAAAGGGGAAAAATATTTTAGCAAGATTGACTTAAATTCTGGGTATCACCAGGTACCGATCAAGCCGACTGATGTGTGGAAGACTGCCTTCAAAGCTAAGGAGGGCCTTTTTGAATGGTTGGTCATGCATTTCGGGTTGACGAATGCTCTTGCAACCTTCATGAGACTGATGGATGACATCTTGTGGCCATTCACCAACTAATTTGTAGTAGTGTACTTGGATGACATCCTGATCTTCAGCCAGACTTGGGAAGAGCACCTCCACCACATCCGACAGGTCCTCCAAACATTGTGGCAGCACAAGTTGTGTGCCAATTTGGACTAGTGCACTTTTGGCATGACCCAGGTTCAGTATCTGGGATACATTATTGATGACTATGGGGTACATGTGGATCCAACCAATATCTAAGTCATTCGGGATTGGCCAGCCCCAACTACTCTAACAGAGCTTCACAGATTTTTGGGCCTTGCTAATTTCTACCATAGGTTTGTGTTGTGATTCTCTCATATCACTTGGCCCTTAAGTCAAGTCACCAAGGGAGGAGCGAAAGAAAAATTATTTTGGTCAGAAACTCAGCAGAAGGTTTTTGCAGAATTGAAACATCGCCTCTATTGTGCCCCAATGCTCACATTACTAGACTTGCAACAACCATTTGAGATCGATACAGATGCCTCTGACTATGCTATTGGGGCAGTCCTTACTCAACAAGGGCATCCAGTGGCATATCATAGTGAGACACTATCAGACATAGTCCACAAATATCCCACTTATGAGAAAGAGATGTATTCCATTGTACATGCTTTCCAGCAATGGACACATTACATTTTGGGGAAGGAAACGATCATCCACATAGACCACCGACCCCTACAGTTCATGCAGACAGAAGGGAAGTTACAGAATGATCGCCATCAGAAGTGGTCCACATATCTACAACAATTTCATTTGAACATCAAGTACAAGAAGGGAAGCACCAATAATGTTGCAGATTGCTTCAGCCAACCACCAATCGTGGCGATAACGACTGTGCTCAACTCTTGTGGGCACGAGACTTCTGATTGGCCGCTTCTCTACAAGATCAATTTAGAATTCAGCCACACATACTAGATTCTCTTGGAGGGAAACCAAGTTCCAAAATTTCACCTCCAGGATGTACTACTGTGTCACATGGGACACCTTTGTGTTCCTTCAAGCAAGCGTGCCAAGATTATTTGGGAAGAACACTACAGTCAGGTCACTGAGCATTTCAGGGTTGAGAAAATAGTGGAAATACTGCAGAAGTATTTCTATTGGCTGAACCTTTGACAGGACATCGAGAAGTACATTCAATCCTACAGTTCCTGCGCCATTGCCAAACCATCCATCAAGAAGCAAGGCCTCTATACTCCATTGCCTACCCCTAGTCGACCTTGGGTATCCATCTCCATGGATTATATGTCAGGCCTTCCTCCTACTAAGCATGGCAATGACAGTTTGTTTGTGGTCATTGACGGATTCTCAAAGATGGACATAATGGCGGCCTGCAAGAAGAATATCACAACAGAAGCCACTGCTAAACTCTTCTTTGAATAAGTGTGGGTACACTTTGGTATCCCATAGTCTATAATCTCAGACCGGGACAGTAGGTTCCTTAGTACATTTTGTTCTAACCTATGGTCAATGCTAGACACCAAGCTCACAAAGTCCACATCTTTCCATCCCCAGACTGATGGCCAGACAGAGGTCATCAACAGGATGATCGTACACATTTTGTGCATGTACAACTCAAAGCATCCACGCACATGGGATGAGAGCCTCCCCTATGTACAACACAGCTATAACTGAGCCCTCCATAGCTCAACCAACCACAGCCTCTTTCAGGTGGGCTTGGGATTCCAGCTAATATGTCCCATTGATGTAGCCATGCCATTTGCAGCTACTCAAGCTGATTCAGCTCATATCCAGTCTGAAGTTTCCAAGGAAAACAACTTCATTGAGTGTATTTAGCACATTATACAACAGGTTCATGACATATTGGATAGATCCAATGCTAAGTACAAGCAGGGACATGATCAACATCGAATGCAACACAACTTCGAGGTGGGCGACAAAGTGTGGCTACATTTACAGAAGGAGTGCCTTGCTAGACCCCACCGCAAGCTTCGCCCACTCTGATATGGTCCATACACCATCACCAAGGCTGTCAGATACAATGCCTTCGAGCTCAGTATTCCACCATTCCTTCGTTTTCACCCAGTGTTCAATGTGGACAGCCTTCAGCCCTACTTTCCACCTCTATTGGACACATCAGACGTGGCAGAACAACTCACACCAACAGAGTTAAACCCCAACTGCATCGAACAAGCCACAACTGATCAAATTATGGACACATAGATCAAGAACACCTTCCAACAGAAGATCCATCTATATAAAGTTGTCTAAGCAGGCCAACTCCTTCACCAGGGAAAGTGGCTCACCGAGGACCAAGTTCAACAAAAGTTTCCTCATCTCATGGAGGAACTCAACGCAATGGGGACCATTACTTCCTAAGGGTGGGGGAATGATCTAGGGGGATATTGGTGGCCACCCACCTATTCCTCTTGGACCCCCACCACTGTTTCTTTCAGTTTTCCAGTTTCCTTAATTGTAGCACAATTTACTATTTTTGGCAGTTTTCGGGTCCTAAACTTCCGGAGCCATTTTGAGGCCCTAAACGACATTTTTTTGGCATCAAATGGTCGAGCAAATATGAGTCAATTTTGAACTCAATATTCTTTGTTTAGGGATGTAGTCCTTAAACAGATCTTTCTAACGATGTATCATGCACGTCAAACGGAGGTAGTATGCTAAAGTTACGAAGCCGGGAAATTGATGTACCAAGTTACCCGACGGGGCCCACATTAACGCGTTTCACCTCCTAGGGTTAGGTTTTTGGATGTGTATGGTTTCCATTGTTTCTCAATAATATATAGGACTTCGAGCCTCATTGTAACACAGAGTTCAGAGGCATGTATCCGCCACATCTCTTCTCAAAGATAAGCTACCAACACTCTAGCTAGTTTATTTCCATTCTGTATGTAAACAAGTTTCAGTTATTGATTAATGGAATGAAGTATTATTTCCACTGCATATTTGTTTCTATGGTTATTTGTGTATTCTGTTGCGTTCCTGCATAAATCCGGATCATCACATGTTATAAAGAGGTCATCGATATGCAGACTGCCCATACAAGGACAGAACAGATTTAAAATTTTATACTAGCTGTAGATTCTGTGATCACTCATTAGAGGATTTCCCTACTATGCTTGATAAAATCAATAAAAATAAAAACGTTAATGTCTTGTCGTGCATTCAAAAACATGATGTAATCAATACGAAGAATTTGCATATAGTAACCCGACAAGGGATAAAAATTGGGAGTGATAATCCATGCATAAGTAAAATAAAATAAAAGAACAATTATCCTAACCCAGCTAAATAAAAACAATTCTATAATGACACAACGAATATATTTAAAGAATTTTCTAGACAAGAAGAAGTTGATGATAGTTAACAAAGCACAGTTAAAGAACTAATACATTTAGTGCAAGATGATAAAGCGGTATCTAAATTTATTGAATTATTGTACAATATGAAACACAACAATAATACAGAAAAACAAACAAAAAACATATGTAGTCTAAACCAAAAGGACAAAAGTGATGCTGACCCACTTGTTGACCTAGAAATTGAAGGATACCATGTCCGACAAGTTGTACTCGACTTCATCTCACAAGTAAATATTATGACTCGCAACACTTGGGAACAATTGGGTAGACCTCGACTATATGAGTCAGGAATATACCTCAAATTAGCCGACCAAGGTCTGATTGAACCTATCGCAATTTGTAGAAATGTCAACATGACAATAAAAGGAATATCGACAAAAGTCGACTTTGAAATTATTGACCCTAAGGAAGCATCCAGTTCCTTCCCAGCTCTAGTAGGTCGACCTTGGGGAAGAAAAATGAAAGCATCAATATCTTTAGATAAAGAAAGGATAAAACTAAAAGGAAATGGATAGAAAGTCATAGTACCTATCCACCCATCCCAAGGATAACCTTAGATAGAACCTATTGATGAAGAAGTTGACATACGACAATTATATAAAATACAAAATAATGAAGACTACATAGAACCTAATGTCTATGGCGAACTTCACTTAGGCAATCAAGATTCAATAGGATACAACTCAGACACAGAAAAATATGATTGGGAAGTTGAAAACTATGAGACACAAGCAAGAGTTTGTTGGACCATTCAAACAGTACAGAAGAAACCATCCCAACAATGTTTCTTAGTTTCCATCATTCCAAAAATATTCGAAAAGAAAAGAAAGGAATACCCTACCTTAAAACCAACAAATGTAAGTAGCAAAAAAATCCCAAGATACAAAGAAAGAGAATCACTAGTTATGCATATAGAACATCTAAAAACATTGGTGAACATGGTCGACTACAAAGCCAGTAGAAACCTTCATAGAACAAGCTTCTAGATGGTGGGATACCCATCAATCAAGATTGCAGACATGGACAACAACTTCAACTTAATTTGTAGAAAGATTCAGAGGAAAGAGGATAACTAAACAAGCCCAAATACCTATGTTCATCCAGGGGTAGGACCCAGAAGAACACATAAAAACATGCGAAAAAGAGTGGAAAAGACTTGGGTATAAACACGAATGTACATGGCCACACATGTTCCCATCGACACTATCCAACTTACCAAACAAATGGTACAAAATGGAAGAAGCATGGGGTGAAACATTTCAATGGCATGAACTTAGAGAGAACTTCATCAAAGACTTCAGCTTTATACCACAAAATGAAAAGTTAGTCGAAACTGCAAAACAAATCAAATCATTTATAGAACGGACCGAGAAAAACACCCTAACACAAAATTATGACCGACCGATAATAACATGTAATAACATACAAACCAATACAATACCACAGTCAACAAGACTACAAATGGAAAACAAAAAATCTGGAAGGAAAAAGATTTCTATGGAAATCATACCATTCAAAAACAACAAAACAGGACCATCACCCACAACCTAGGATGACAGGAAACCAGCGCTTCGACAACCGACACCAAACCCATCGACATACTGCCATTGACCATTCGCATGATTGACATCGACCGACAACCCCGAAGTTCAAATCACACCTTCATGACTACGGTCAGAAGGAGCACCAAAATAAAATTTCCATTAACGCAAACTCTAGAGACCATGCTAGACCATCACTTCCTCCATTAATACATCCATCGATAGAAACGTCACCCTCTCCACCTATAAATATCAACCTAGAAAAATATCATTCACCGTATTTTGAAGAGATAGAACAATTCAGCAATCAAAAAAGTAATAACCAAGAACCTGTAAGAAAATTCGACCAAGAGACCGACGAAATGGCACCGAAGCAAACCAAAGCTACAGCTGCAAAAACAAAGGAACTACAATCAGCAGAAACCCCACTGATGAGAAGGTTAAGAAAAATCAAGAACACCAAGGTACAAGAAACCTCATGGAAAAAAACTTGGGCCAAAATCAAGGAATGGGCCTATGTCAACAAGAAACCAGCACAAGCAGTAGAAAATATAAACCACAACTCCATTATGAACTACATGAACACACCGTTCATGGTGAGTTTTGGAGGAATGAAAGAAACAACGGTAAAATTCATTATCAGCTGATACCACAATGGGAAATTTTACTTTGATAGACCAGTAGAGATCTTTGGCGAAGTCATATAAAAGTTGGCTGGTCTCTTAAACCAAGGACACCTAGTCCCTATTGGTATAAAAGAAGGATTGGTAGAATGACTAACAGGGACGCCATTAGGAAAAAACTCGAAAGGGATAATGATCAGTCAGATACAATCCTGGACACCACAAATTGTGGCCAAAATCATAGCAACAGGGCTCACCCCTACAGGTCGAGGAAGTGACCTGAAGCTAGATATGTTAGAAGTAGTAGACACGATAGCAGAAATATGGAAATTGTACATATGGGATCAGTATGTCGCCGACATGCTCAAATCTATCTGTGAGAAACGTCAGGAGTCGGCCAAAATTATAAGTTTCCCATCTTTGATAATCTGGATAGTGATGTACCACCTGTGCCCAGTTGGGGACAAGAAGTTACAAGAAACAAAAAATTTCCACATGTGGAGGTTCAATCCATTTGCGTAAACTGGAACATTGAAAGAATTAGCAAATGGAAAAGTATTGTTGGAAAACTGGGTCCAAAATCTGAAAATCCAGATGACCAGATGGAGGGTTCCCCAAAACATACGAAGGAGTCTGCCGAAAACAACACACATCCAACTAGAACTCAACCCCACTTTAGTCTAGTATATGCAGGGAGAAAAATCAAAAGCAAAACCTCTCGACTATTACCCAACAGTCGAAGATCTTCCGCGAGCTAGCTCGACAATCTGGTACAAAGCTATCAATACTGGCAAAAGATAAATAATTCAACCTAACAATTGAAGAACCATTGACTGATTAGGAAAAGGAAGAGTACTATGAACTCTAACTACACATCAACACCTTTGTGTCGGAATAGACACCAACAGAGGACACCAACAAACTCCAATTAGAAATCATACCACCAACAACCAAAAGGGGAAGTACACCACTGAGCAGTAGGTAACCAAACCAGCTAAGAAAAGTATCAATATGGTTCACCAATAGGACGGAGGAGAAGGACTGGAGGAAGACATTGAATCTGACAACCTAGAATATGCTGTAACCAAAGACAAAATCAGAAAACTAGCAAGGGAAATAGTAGCCGCAAGAAAAAATACAACTCAGGAAAAAGGGAAGGGGAAGCGCAAGCTCATCCTCTTAGAATCACAAGATGAAGACGAACTAGTAGCTATGGCTGTTGACATCATAGAAGACACTATAGAAAATAAAGTTCCAGTTGAGACACAGTTTAGGTGCTTTGTCAAGTCAGGAGAACAACAAGGTCGACTGAAAAAAGTAAAAAGTAAAAGCACTTCAACGGATGAAAACATTGTTGATTTAGTGTCTACACCTCCACCCCCATATCCAACCCAGATTACACAGGAAGACAATCCATAGATACCCACCATAAACCCAGTCGACATTTGCAAAAATGCTATGCCAGAAAACCTAAAAGAGAGGTTCGACCAGGACAGTGATTTCTAGGCATACATTGAAAAATTGCCTAAACTACTCAAGCTCTGTCCAGAGGATTACCACCAAATGTCCACTGATTGAAGCTAGTGGATCAAGGCAAATCTTCCCTTAATAACCTGTACAAATACCCCCGAAACCAAGATCTGTGGGGATTATCAAGTCGACATTCCTGAGGAACCCTGACAAGACATCTCAAGTTGTCGCAAGTCACACTTCATCCTTCATCCCTCTCGACATCCCACACCCTCCATTAGCCAATGATCCAGCAAGAGATGTGGAGGAAGAGAACCTAGAAGAAATAAACCAAATAATCGACAACCTATTCTCTGATGACCTAGAGTATTCACCACCAGAAGTCTAGGACCTGACATCGATTGAAAATATCCCCACTACACCAATTACACTCGACCATTCACCATCTCCACCACCACTGCCCAATCTAGAACCTCTAATAAACCCTGAACCACCTGTACAAAATCCTCGAGATACACATCCAGTTGTAGATCTTATCTAAGAGAGTCAACCATAATTTCCACCAACCCTTGAAGAGTAGCAACCAGAATTTCCACTGACCATTGAAGATCAACCACAAGAGAATCCACCACTGGAAGATGCACAGACACAACAGCAGACAGATCAGCATAAACATAAGAGAAAAAGAGACGGAAAGAATAAGGAACACCATAAAGAATCATAGTCGACAATGGTCCACATTAGCCAACTAGGGTCGACCACTGCAATCGTTGCAACAAAACTAAAAGATGGAGAGTTGGGAAAACTCTTAGAGACTCTGGCCACTGAAGCAAAAACAAGAAGCTAGATCAAACGCAAGGAGCTCGATGACATTGAGAATGAACAAGTTGAATTCCTATCAAAATGCAGAAACTTAGCTCAATCTATAATACCAGGTCCGATGGAAGTCGGAACCAACAAGCCACTAGAAAAAGCATATCAACTATTTAAGAGTGTCGTTGCGACCTTGCAAGTACACATGCAAAATACAAAATAATATCAAAAAGAAGAGACATCCAGATTATTAATGCAATAGTACACAACATTCTCAGAAGTTTACAAATTACTGCAAGACCACTTAGAAGAATCTGTCATTACAGAAGAGGTACTCCGGGATTGGCCAACTTATTATGGACAAGTATTTCAGCAGACCCGACAGACTCGAGAATAGATTCAAGCATTGGAAAAGAGAAAAAGCACTGAGAAATACAATACAATATCAAATCATACTAGAGATAGCCAAACTATAGAGGCTAGAAAGACAAGCACACCAGTGGGTGCAGCAAGCACTACCAAGCTTGGAGAAACTAGATACCATCTACCCACAGATGAAAAGACTACTGGAAACAGCAAAAGAAAAAGACCAACTCATGGGACCCGACATGGAAAGAACAGCAGACCTTTCCATTCATGAGAATATGTCAACTTTATCATGCATCACAACACTGACCATCAACATCCAGAAAGTATTACAGAGCTGTATAGAATTTCAACATCAAGCTAGTGTTACAGCAGAAGCAATCGTCGAAATATGCATACATAAGTGACCAACCATCCGACTACATAGCCCATGAAAAACAAACAATAAAATAACTATCTCAAACAATAAAATTTTTGAGTACCTCCCTTGTTTCTTCGGGATGAAGAAAGATTTTGTTCTTGGGGAAGATGTTGGAGGAGCTAGTCGATGAGTCGACTAAGTCGAATAGCCGACTAATTAGAGATTAGGTCAGCCACATAAGGTCGTGTCAGTTGACCGAACCGAAAGGTAGTTATATGTAACTGTTTGTAAATCATATATATTAGGCTATTGAGCCAGATGAGAACTTGGTTTAGTTCTGTGTTTGTATGGACCCTCATGATATAATATAATCTATTATTCTTCTATCTATGTTCTTGTCTCTTGTATATGTTATGTCTGTATGATTCAATGTGTAATGTTGGTAACCCTCTGTGATCCATGAGATTACAACATGATGGTTAATATAGATCATGGAAAGAGTTTCACCAATGAGGCAAGTTATAGCCCTCAAAATAGTAGTAGTGTTAAATGCATTATAGTTTAGGCTAACAATAATTCTATTAAAATGAGGTTAGCACTTGGAACAGGCTCTAACAACTATGAAGAGTTAATGTCATTAAAATTGCTTCTAAATTTTGATATGGGAAGAGATGTAAAGAAATTTAGGTTTATGAGGATTCCAACATGGTTATAAAGTGGATGAAAGGCATATGAAAACTTTTAAATATTCACTGAAGAATCTAGAGTTCCAAAGAAAAGAGTTGAAGGGTATTTTGAAGTCAATTTCCTTCACTCGTGTGCATAGAGAAGACAATATGATAAAGGATGCATCATCAAAATAAGGTTAACATATTGTATAGGGTAAGGTGTTATATGAAGAAATTAAATATGGCATAACCTCTACATCGTTACTTTTAAATCAATGCCATATATATTTTTTAACCGAAGAGATATTTATATTAATTTAAGGAAAATATATTTAGTCCAAAAGTACTCATCTACCACATGCAAAACCACACCAACTATAGAATAATGTTTTGTCATTTAATATCTTAGGTGTCTTACCAAACTTGAGAAAACTATAATAACTAAAAATCAAACTATAATAGATGGAAATTAAAAAAAAAGATCATTGAAGATTTAGTTTAAGAAATAGTGTCATCTGAAATGGAAATTATGGGAACCTTTTCACAATGGGATGACCGAGGGGTTGAGGTTGCAAAATCTAGAGCTATGGTTGCTTTAACTAATATGTTGAGTTTTGCATCGATATTCTTATTTTTTTTTTGCATCTCGTCCATTTGAAAAACAAGCTCATTCCTTTCCTCTTTAGTATCAAGGAGGAATTTACCTAAAAAATTACTTTACTTGCTAGTATAGAGTCATTGTATTAAACTATTTGGTATCTTGAGAGCATGAGGTCCCCACATTCGGAACCAATGGCCCCATATCCTATGTTTTGATGAAGCCTTGCTTTGTTTTTATCCATTCTTCGATCTAGGGTATTCCACAATGAATATTAGTTGAGATTTGTTTCATATAGGACGAGATGCTTCACCTATGTCTAACTAAACCCTAGACTGTGATTTTCTATTGTTACCCCTTCACACATGGAAATCATGACCCCTACTAACCATAAGAGGTGGAGTTAAGACATGTCAAGGATGAGATGTTGAATAGAGGTTTCAAGAGTTCAATGGCCCTCTCAGGGGAACTCGATTGTCAAAGCATGGGAAGAATCTAAGAAATCCAACCCCAAAGGAGCTCTTCACAAAATATTCTTTCAATCTAAAAAAAGAAGAAGCCTATAAGAAATGTAATTAGAGGGATACAAAATGAGCATAGGAAGACGATGAATGACCCCAAATTGACTTTAATTCATAGAAGGAGCCTTGAAACCTAAAGTATCTTATGTAGAGTCATAGTTGTAACTTGTGTTCCCATCATGTAATCTAAATCATCGTTAACACCCACACTCCAGAATATTATCCACCACCCATTCATCATTTCCATAGATGGAAACATTATATAATGAATGGGAGAAAACATCACATATATTTGATTAGCAGTTTGACCAAGTATGAGGGCCATGCATGTCGACCTACCTTGATTGACTTTCATTGTCCTCTGGAGTGATGTGAAAAAGAAACAATGCCACGTAGGGAGCTTGACTCGCCTCCGAGGGGTGCCTTGTCACATTCCCAACATCCCATTTGAGGGTAAAGCAATGCCATCTTATGATCACATATTTTTGTTGATTTTTTTCTATGTGATACAAGAATTGAGTGAACAGATGGTGTGTCATGAGATGATATTTTTTTATTTGAAAAATCTAATGCTCATAATGTTTATGTACTATTTAATTTTGTTGTTGGTTGTGGAGCCTGATATTCTAGATTCAGAGATGTTATTCAGTCATATTTGTACCCCAGTTTTATTGTACACTCATTCCCCAACTTTGGGGTTTGAGACAGCGCCCCGAAAAAGGGGGTTTGGGGGAAACGCCCCCGAGATACAGGGGTTCTGGGGTAGTTCCCCCAAGAAATGGCCAACAATTTTGTAGAAATGTTTTTGGATATTTGTTGGCCAAAATTTTTGTAGACCCATTGTATTTCCCCTATAAAAGAAAAGCATTGTAATATGGTTGGGTATGGTATGGTATTTTATTGTAATGTATTGTAAGCAATATTGGTGATTGTGTGAGAGAGACTGTGAGAGTGTGAAGAGGAAGTGCAACGGTATTGCTCCAAGTTGTATCCCTTCATATTTCTAGATGGTAATAAAAGGAATGGCAATTTCTATGTGGACATAGCCCATCATTTCGGTGAACCACGTTATATCTGTGTCTTTCTGTAATGTGCTTAATGTCTTTTTCATCTTGTTTAATGATTTAACTGTATAAATTTTATTGCTCTGCGGTCCTATTTTTTAATAATTGGTATTTGAGCCAAAAGGTCTATTTGACTGGTAAAATCACAGGAAAGAAGGGTTCCTAGTTCGAGTGAGAAAAATGGTAGAAGAGGGAAAGTTTAGTGTGGAGAAATTTAATAGCCAAAACTATCAGTTATGGAAGATGCAAATGGAGGACTATCTGTACCAGAAGGATCTATATATGTTGTTGGGAAGAAAAGCAAAGCAACCGATAGCTATGAAGGATGTATAATGGGAGGTTCTTGACAGAAATGCACTGGGAACACTATGGTTGTACTTGGATTCGTCGATGGATTTCAATATTTCAAAAGAAAAAACAACAGAGGGTGTGATGAGCGCATTGGGTAAGCTCTACGAAAAACCCTCGGCTTCCAACAAGGCATTTTTAATGAATCATTTATTTAATATGAAGATGTCAGAAGGTGGATATGTTGTTGACCATTTAAATGAGTTTAATACACTTACCAGCCACTTAAGTTCTATAAAAGTGAACTTTGATGATGAGGTTATGGATCTTGTAATCTTGTGCCCATTGCTAGAAAGCTAGAATAGCTTGGTCATGGTTGTAATTAGATCTATCCCTAGTTAAAACACTCTTAAGTTTGATGATTTTGTTGGAGTTATACTTAGCAAGGAAATGTGAAGAAAAAGCACAGGTGAGACATCAGGTAATGTGTTGACCATGGAGAGAAGAGGGAGACAAAATAAGAGAGGAAGGAGCCCAAGAAATCATAACAAGTATAAAAAGGGAAGATCCAAGTTCAGATTCGAAAAAATAGAGTGTTGGAAGTGTTGTAAGAAAGGACATCTGAAGAAAGACTGCAGAGGATGAAAGAAGAAAGGTGAGAGGGAGCAAGAGACTACTCAAGAAGTGAATGTAGCAGGTGATGTGTTACAAGATGCTTTGATTTTTGCATTAGATAATACTAGCGATTACTGGATAGTAAATTCAGGGGCTTCATGTCATGCTACATCTCATAGGAAATTATTTCATGATTATGTTCAAGGTGACTTTGGACATGTTTTATTGGGGGATGATGAACCATGTAAAATTGTTGGAAATGGTAAGGCACGGATTAAGTTAACTAATGGAAGTGAATGGATTCTAAAAAATGTAAGGCACATTCTTTCTATGAAAAGAAATATGATCTCAATAGGGAAGTTGGGAGATATCGGATGTTTGTTTACATTTGGAGAAACGTGGTGGAAGATCACTAAAGGATCACTGGTAATAGAAAAAGGAGATAGGGTAGGTACGTTATATTTATGTCCTCATAATACTGATTATTCTATATATGTAGCTTCCACAAAAATAGGTGTGATGTTGTGGCATCATAGGCTTGGCCACATTAGTGAGAAGGGGATGCAGATTCTACACTCAAGGAAACTACTTGCAGATCTGAAGTAGGTAAGTTTGAAATGCTATGAGAACTGTGTTTATGGAAATCAGAAGAGAGTTAGATTTCTTAGGGTTGGGACATAAAAGAAGAGTGAAAATTTAGAGCTTTTCTGTAAAGTTGTATAGGGACCAGCTCTGGTACAATCTCTTGGTGGCTCTCATTATTATGTTACTTTTATTGATGATGCAACTAGAAAAAATTGGGTTTATTGCATTAGACTGAAATATGATGTGTTTGATACTTTTAAGAAGTGGAAAGCTTTGGCTGAGAATGAGACAGGAAAAAGGTTGAAATGTCTCAGATCTGATAATGGAGGTGAATACTACATCAAGGAGTTTGATAGTTACTGTTCACACAATGGGATTCATAGAGAGAAGATAGTCCCTGGAACAACACAAGAAAATGGTGTGTCAGAAAGGATGAACAGAATGATCATGGAGCGTGCAAGGTGTATGAGATTGCATGCAAAGTTTCCCTTACAGTTTTGGGCTGATCCTGCAAACATTGTTGTTTATTTAATAAATAGAGGGCCTTCAAGCGCTTTGAATGGTGGGATTCTAGACGAGGCATGGACAGGTAAAATACTCATTTCTGAGAACTTTTGGTTGTGAAGCATTTGTCCATATTGATAAAGATGATAGAACAAAGCTCGAAGTTGAATCCAAGAAATGTACCTCTATTGGATACGGGGTTGATAATTTTGGTTATCACTTATGGGATTTTGAAAATCGCAAAATCATTAAGAGTAGAGATGTAGCATTCAATGAAAATATTATGTACAAAGATCAGTTGCAGGGAAATAAAGAGAAAAAGGAAAACACTGAGTACACGGTGCTTGATGAAATCAAAGAAAATGAAGTACCAATGACACCATAAAATCAAGAGCAGCAGTAGGTATCTGAAACTGCTGCAAATGTAAGAAAATCTACCAAGTTAAGTAGACCCCCTGAATGATTCTCTCCTTCACTGTATTATTTATTGATGATTGATTCTGGTGAACCAGAATGTTATGAATAAGCAATGCAGGTAGAGACTAGAAAGAAGTGGGAGCAAGACATGGATGAGGAGATGGACTCATTGGTTAGAAACCAGACTTGGGATTTGGTTAAGCTGCCTACAGAGAAAAGGGCATTGAAGAATAAATGGGTTTACAGGTTGAAGGAAGAAGATAGAGGCAAGAAGCGGTACAAGGCTAGACTTGTTGTAAATGGGTTTGCACAAAAGAAAGGTATATACTTTGATGAAATATATCCTCATGTTGTTAAAATGATTTCAATTAGAACTATTTTAAGTCTAGTTGTGGTAGAATAATTGCATCTTGAACAATTAGATGTAAAAAAATCCTTTCTCCATGGGGATTTGGAGGAATATATTTATATGCGCAGCCATAGGGGTATGAGGTCAAGGGGAAGGAGAATTTGGTTTGCAGGTTGAAGAAGAGCTTGTATGGCTTGAAATAATCTCCAAGAAAGTGATATTTAAAATTTGATAAGTATATGACAGAACAAGGTTATGATAGATTTCATTTTGAGCACTGTGTTTATTTCAAGAGGATAGATAACAGAAGATATATTATCTTGTTATTGTATGTGGATTACATGCTTGTTGCAGAGTCTAACATGAAGGATATAAATGTGCTCAAAAGGAAACTAGCTAAATCATTTGTGATGAAGGATTTGGGTGCTGCAAAGAAAATCCTTGGTTTGAGAATAACAAGAGACGAAAAAAATCGCAAATTGACGTTGTCTCAAGGTCAGTACATAGAAAAGGTGTTGCAGAGGTTTAGAAGGAAAAATGCAAAACCAGTTAGTACACCTTTAGCTAGACATTTCAAACTAAGTAAGGGGATGTGTCCAGAGACAGAGGAATAGATAGATTACATGTCCAAGATTCCCTATTCATCAGTGGTTGGAAGCTTGATGTATGACATGGTGTGCACAAGACTAGATATTGCAACTGCAGTGGGAGTTGTGAGCAGGTATATGAATAATCCAAGTAAAGAGCATTGGAAATCAATACATTGGATTCTAAGGTATTTGAGAGGTACCACTTCTCATGCATTATGTTTTGGATATTTAGACACTATTCTACATGGATATGTTGATGCAGATATGGCTAGTGATAAAGACAACAAGAGGACCACCACAGGGTATGTTTTTACTATGGGTGGAACAACATTAAGTTGGATTTCAAAAATGCAACAAGTTTTTGGGATGTTTGTTGGCCAACAATTTTGCGGACCCATGGTATTGGGTTAATCATAATATTTTCACATGGTATTGCCCCTATAAAAGAAAATCATTTTAATACGACTGGGTATGGTATGGTATTTTATTGTATTGTATTGTAAAAAATCTCTGTGATTGTGTGAGAGAGACTATGAGAGAATGAAGAGAAAGTGCAGGGGTATTGTTGCAGGTTGTTTCCCTTCATCTTTCTGGATGGTAATTATAAAAGGACTGGAAATTTCTATGTGGGCGTAGCCCATCGTTTGGATGAACCACATTATATATGTGTCTCTCTGTAATGTGTTTAATGTGTTTTGAATCTTGTTTAATGATTTAAATGTATAACTGTTATTGCTATACAGTCCTATTTTATAGCATTAATGTTGTAAAACTACATTAACATGACCCTAAATTTGTATTAAATTTTCCTTAAAATATTTTTCTTTAATATGGATACCAGAATAATATGTTTCTCTTTAATGATATGTATGTAACATCCCTAAATTTTGTAAACAAATAAAAAAATCTTTATTGCGTGTAATATTAGAATTTACTAGACAATATTTAGAGAGATGTTATTACCCATACTTCTTTCGTCACGTGTTACTGTCATCGCGTAACTAAGTTGATTTTAGTTCTCTTAAATGATGATCTATCTTCATGACATTACCTTGTGACATAAGAAAACTGTCTATATTTAAATTACTGTCATAAGACAGTTGTCTTTGTTGTTTGTTTATTTATAACTTGAGTTGTACAAGAAATGAGTCATGGTATTACTTAGTCTCTATGACTAAAGCATGAATATCAATTCTTCTGTGTGCAGTCGAAGGGGTATCTCGATACATTCAAATACGTACCCAGCTGTACGTTAAGGTGCTATAAGGATTAAGGAAAAAGGGCATCCTAAGGTTTAACCTTAAACCATTTATCCTTTTTAAATTTAGACAATGAAAGGTTATAAATGAGGTACCTTCTAACAAATCTTACAGTGTTCTATAGGCTTGAATATTTATCAATCCAAGACAGAGTTTAAATGTACCAAGGGTTAAAATATCTACAACGATAAAGCATTGAGAGTTGATTATAACTCTATCCATTAAATTACCATAATTCAAACTTTAACATTGTAGGTTTGCAATACCACATGAGTAAAACATTTAAAAAAATTTAAACTATAGAATTACATTAATCTCCAATGTGAACATACTATGCCAAAGACAAGGTTTGATAAACAATGCAAGGATTGGACAATCAACTTTAAAGTCGATTTCAAATTTTATTATGCTAGTACATTTTGAAGATTTGTTTTAAAAACTATCCATACAATTTTTCTATGGCCTCCAGTTGTTTGACAAACCACTCGATGATAAACCCTAGGGATTTTAATGCACCTCGGAAATTGGGCCTATCACTTTGATGGGGATTTATATGTCATTCAATGTTTATGTCTGGTTGTTCTTCAGCTCTTTCATACTCGAATATTCACTAGTATTAGAGATGTAAATTCCATAGGCATGGCTCTCGACTCGATCTAAATATAGTCATAAAATTCATGACTTACTGGTTGAGGTTTGTGTTCGGTTGCTGAGAGGGTACCACCGATTCAACATTGTGAAGGTAATTTTTTCTTCATCGTTATTTCTCGTCTCCAACTATTTTTTTTTTCATATGTTTAACTCTATATAGTTTGACAGTGGAGAACAACTTAAATACTGGAACGTGGTTTGGTCTCGGTTGAGAAAAATCCCTTCTGCATGGTAAGACCTGTTTCCATACTTGCACAACTTTGTGGCTTCAAACTGGTTATTAAGATGTATTTCCTGGGGTTTTCCTCCTGTGGTGATAAGGAACATGATATTCTCGTTTTGGTATCGTTCAAAGCCAAATTAGAAGAAATTTTACCCTTTGTGGAGATTATGTCACTTTGGGTAATTTTTATTTGGTTCTGGAACGTTTTTTCTTTAAACTATAAGCACCCATGAGCGTTCTTGATACTAAATCTCTTGTTTCTCCCTTTTTGGTCACTATGTAAAAATACCATAACTGTAAGATTGGTTTACTGTGGAGTCTTGAGACTATACCACTTTCTAAGGGATGATAAGAGACTTGTAATTACTTCTTGGGTTTTCTAGTAGTTGTATCAAAAAAATGACTTTTAGTTCTTGTTAACCCATGAGGAATTTATAATTTTAGATTGGTTTTACAGCACTATGGATGTGGCCTTAATCTATCGATTTTCTTTGGTTTTGAGACAAATTATATTTCAGATTTCCTATTTTGATTAAAGATGAGAATAATGGGTCTATAATAACCCATCGAGGCTGTTAGGAAAACGATGCTAATGTTGTTTCTTTTAATCCCTTCTGCAACGAGTTTTTAAAAACATTTTACTTGCTTCTTTATTTTTTTAATTTTTAAGTTTAAGTGGCATAAAGGCCATAAGTCTTACCATCGAACTCTAAGGTTCAGGCTAGGAAACCTCTATCAAGAAAATATTATTGGTTTAATTGTATACTAGATGTGATTTGGGGAAAATCCTGTGAGGGTTGGATTTTTATATACTTTGCTTACTAAGTTGCATTATGAATTTTATAATATACTGCATTTATTTAGTCCTCCAAATGTATCATAATTTTAGTTGGGTAGTCACGAAGTACCCTCTAAATGGTTTACTGTTTAAAATTTTTCTCTTTTAAAGATTTAAAAGGCCTGTGAGGATTTGACTATCGATTTCTTATTCTTGGGATGAATACAAAATTATCATGATTCTATTTACTGTTAACTGCATTACGTGCTAAGGGATACAGCCCGGAATTTTCTGTGAGAAATCTAGTGTAATTGTATGTTAAACAAAACTTTAGATAGAATGAAACTTGTGTCTAATCTTTCAATGACTTAACTTAGTTATAGTTCATATATATCACTCTTGGTTTTGGTTACAGTCATAATGCTAAGAAAAACTAGAATCTATGCTAAAATAGAAAATCTCTACTCTGTCGCTTTCCTTTATAATTTAAATGTTCTAGGGAGATCTTGAGAGAGATTTTACTGTGCCTATTTAACATTATTTAATAGGCCATGAGACTGTAAGTAACTTAAGAAGAACTTACATACTAATTAGTTATTAATGTTTATTTTGAACCCTAGTTATTTTGAAGTTGAATCTAGAGTTTGTTTAAAGGGACAAGATTATTGTAAACAGAATGTTAGGTTAGAACTTGGATCTATACATACTTTCTCTGTAAACTTCATATTCGGATTTACTAACTGTAATTGTTTATCTTCTTGGATTTAAAAGTTACAACTTGTAAATTCTAATTAAATACTACTTCCAAATATCAGTAGATTGTAAACAATATGTGAATATGATACATCTTATTGACTGTAATAACGATCATGCATAAGGTTTCCATCATTCTATTCTATTACTCAACATAATATCATATCTTCCTACTTAAAAATAATTCATATCTCCCTGTACTAGAGTACGTCACTTCGGTGAGAGAAAAAATACAGGGGATAATTTATTTTCATCTCTAAATCAACCAATCTCTATTCAAATACTAAATTCTACAATCATTGAACAATTATCTATAAACTATAACTTCATTCTAAACAATTTATAGTTTTCTTAAATAGAAGTAAACAATGTCATAATACATATTAGAGTTGGAACCTAGATGTGTTACAGAGAAAATGGACTAACACCCAAGGGAGACTGTTCCAACCAACCTTTTCCTAAAGAATCACGTGCTTAGGACCCCCGAGCTTGCTCACTGCACCAATAGGACATAGATCTCTGCTACACGACAGAATTTTGCAACTTAGCACTTAGTAGCAGACTTAACTCAACCAATCACTTTAGATATCCCCTCATCAAATTTTTTGTGTGCCTGACTTTTCAGTTTGTAGTAATCAGAAAGTTCATTCTCTCAGAACTCAGAATGAGTGGTGAGCCTTCTAATCAATTTGATGGTTTATATAAGATTGGCTAGGTCTTTGGGTCATTTTTGGAATTTAATGAGCCACCCTACTCAGTTCCCCCTCTCAAGTAACATGACCACTTTTTTAGGAATTATTCTCCTGCAACAACTAAAAAGTGAATGCTAGTGTTGCCACTTGTCAACTAGGATTCTACAGCTACTCCATCCTCCTAGTGGGAAGTGAAAACTCATTTAAAAGTCTCCTTTAAATAAGTGTCTCCTTTTAATAATTATTAAAATAAATAATTCTTCAATTATAGTCATCCTTGACCCACTTGGTCATAAACTTTACAATAAAAATTTACATAATTTTTTTGCTGAAATAAATAATAAACATTTTTTTTCAGTTTTGGGTATGTTACAAACACCCCCCCTTAAGCTCAACATTGTACTCAATGTTTCTTAAGTTATTATAAGTCTTCTTGGAATAGAGACGGATATTCCACCAGCATATCGCTCTCCAGTTCCCAGGTCACTTCCTCTGGACTGAGGTGTTTCCACTACACCTTTACCTGTCCAATGGTGCGATTCTGAAAAAAATATTCCCTCTTGTCAAGAATACAATTCGGTTTCACTGGAAAATATCCTTCTGGTTCTACCTGAATCACATTCCATTCAATCACATGATTAGCATCGTGTATATACTTTTTCAAAATAGAAATGTGAAAAACATTGTGTATCCTAAGATTAGGTGGCAAAGCTAGTTGATAAGCCATTGGACCCACTCTTGCCAATATATTGAAGGGTCCACAATACCTGGGTGCTAATTTAGCACAAATCCCTAGTTTAAATGAGCTCTTCCTTGGTTTCACCTTAACAAACACATGCTCACCTACTTGGAATTCTTTTGGAGTTCTTTTACGGTCATCATGACTATTTTTCCTGTCTTGAGCAATTTTCAAGTTGCCTTATACTTGTTTCATTGTTAGTTCCAATTCTTTTAACATGCCAGGTCCTAACATCAACCAATCTACTAGATTACTCTATGTAATAGGAGTGTTACACTTTATACCATATAATATTTCAAAAGGACTAAGCTTTGTTGAAGCTTGATAATGGTTATTATAAGCAAATTCAACCAAGTGCAAATAGTCTTCCCACTTCTTGGGATAGCCTCTAACATACATTCGTAACATGTCTCTATTAGAATAATCAACACATAGTTTACCCACTTAGACAGTAATTCATTTATTTTTGTCTTATTTGCCTAGTTCATGTGTCCCACCTTGTGCAAGTTGCTAATTGCCTATCCATAGAGGTCAAACTTGCCATATTTGACTCATGTAGCACTTGGGAAAGCCTTAGGAATCAAATCTTCTTTATTCCTGGCCTCCTAGGAGCCCTTCTGCTTTTTCTGCTTTATTGCCTGCTTTTTCAGTGTTTTAAGGCACATAGGAAAGCAAGACTAGGTGAGGTGAACTAGTTTTTTGTCCTCTTCATCCTCCACTCTTTTCTCCATGCAAAAGCATTTATGAGATGCCATTCCACTACTCTTTATCTTGCCCATGTGCCCTTGCCAATTCATGAGCTCCATGACAGATTTGGGATCAGCGTTTTACACCTATGGGGGATTTGCCTATTTTGAGTAAGCCTGCTTTATGCTAGTTTTGGATGCCTCCTTATGCATTCGAACTCTTGATGTATTCTATATATTCAGAAACCTATGTTATTATAGGGTTGGATATTGTACACTCAGTTAATATAATTTTGTGTTACAGCTCCATATTCAGTCTCTCTTGTTAGCAATTTTGCATGATCAATTGATAATTGTTGTGGGTAAAATTAATCTATTGCTGGCCTGAATTTCTACATGGTATCAGAGACATTGTAGGTTGTTACTCTCCTTCAAAAATTGTTTTGCAGGTTCGACATCAAGACTGGGAGCCTTCTACTGACAGCCGGGACAGATTTTCTAAAGCTATGGATTCACAGAAAACTATCTTGACTCCCTTCAACTATTTTGAACGGAAATCAAAGATGGAGATATTGTTGAGAGAGAAAGGCCTCTACAGGGTGACTATGGCAATAGAAGTAGATCCCAATGCAGCTGCAGAGAAGATCAAATGGCACAATCGGAGAGATGAGGCCTATGGCCTCCTATGTCTCAGTATTTCCCGAGACCTCCTTTTCCATCTCAATGGATTAAATTCACCGAATCAAGTATGGGAGAAGATTTCTAATCTTTTTGGAAAGATAGATGAGATGAGGGGACATCAAATCGAAAATGAGCTGATTTCTCTGAGTCCCAGTAGCTTTGAATCCCCGCAGCTATATTTCTCCAAGTTCAAAGCACTAGTTTTGCAGCTGAAGCAGTGTGGTATCAAAAAGAAAGATGATCAGCTCGTATTGGCCATCCTCTCGAAGCTAGGACCTAACTACTCAGTCTTTTTTTCGACCTTCTATGCCACAAAACTCACAGCTTGAACCTGGAAGATTCCTAGCCTTGCAGATTTCATGGAATCTCTCACACAAGATCAAGACAAGCTAGTGATGATGGGCACCATCAAACCATCCAAAGATCAAGCTTTGATTGCTAGAGATTCGAGGGTGGATTCAAAAAGAAAAAAGAAAGCTAAAAAGCCACTTGAGCAAAGGAGAGACAAGAAGCAGTCTCCAGAGGATCAACAAGGTCCCAAGAAAAATACCCAGAAGAAGAAAAACAAAGGTGAAATGAACAAGTGCTCATACTGTTCGAAGGGCAATCACACTGAAAGCTCTTGTATGAAAAAGCAGATTGATATGCTGACCAATCTCCTGGAGAAGAATGGCATCTCCCTTCCAGAAAGCTCAAAGAAGAGAGAAGGAGGATCAAGTTCAGATGACAGAGAGAGAGTTCATGCTCTAGTTGCTGGCACATCAAGTTCACCCAGTTTTATCATAGATTCTGGAGCTTCAAGACACATGGTTTCGACTAAGGAGGCCTTCTCCTCACTGGATATGTCGAAAGGATCATCTATTGTACTGGGAGATGAATATCTCACTGAAAGTAAAGGCAAAGGAAGGATAGATCTTAATCATGGTCAGTTTAGCAATGTGCTATATGTCCCTAGTCTCGCCTCCAACCTCCTGTCAGTGTACCAGATGACCCACACTGGGTCTCCTAAGAAGGTCATATTCTCCCCCGATGAAGTTGAGATCACAGAAATCTCAAGTGGTAGAGTCATTGCAAAAGGAGTAGCAAATCATGCTCAAAAGGTATACATGTTTGCACACTTTCTACCTTACTCAAACCCCTCTTCTCTTCTTATCCATGCTAATGAAGCTAGCAAGCTATGGCATGAAAGATTTGGCCATCTAAATTACAAGTATCTGTGTGATCTTAGTGAGAAAGAAATGGTTATAGGGCTGCCCAAGATAAAATTTTCCAAAGGAGTCTGCCAAGGCTGTATCCTAGGAAAACACCCAGAGCACAAATTTGAGAAAGCTAGTCATGAGAGAACCTCTGCACCCCTCAAGCTGATTCACACTGATGTTGCTGGACCATTCCCTCATATGTCCCCGAGTCAGGTCAAATATGCATTGACCTTTATTGATGATTTTTCCAGGTATTGTTAGGTTCACTTCATGAAACACAAGTCTAAAGTTTTTGGCCTATTCAAAGTCTTTAAGGCTTTGGTTGAAAACCAGTGTGGAAGGAAACTCAAGGTCCTCAGATCTGACAATGGTGGTGAGTATGTCAAGTCTGAGTTTATTAACTATTGTGCAGATGCAAGTATTCAGATGCAGCATTCTATCCCTTACACACCACAGCAAAATGGTGTTGCTGAGAGGAAGAACAGATCACTGAAGGAGATGGCAACATGCATGATGGAGGCCAAAAATTTGCCACCAAAGTACTGGGCCAAAGCTATAAACTATGCAGCCTATATCCAGAATAGGGTGCCTCACAAACAGCTTGATGGTATGACTCCCTTCGAAGCATGGAGTGGGCACAAGCCAGATGTGACCCATTTTAAGATTTTTGGCTCAAAGGCATGGGCTAGAATCCCGACAGAGAAGAGGAAGGCTTTGCAGCCCCAAAGCCAAGAGTGTCTTTTTGTTGGATACTCTAAATATTCAAAAGGGTACAAGTTGATATATTTGAGCACAAACAAAAATTCTTTATTGAAAGGTGTGTTCAGTTTGAAGAAGAACCCCTTGCAGAAGTGGAAGTTGGTGAAGCCTCTTCACCACCTGAACCTCAAGAAGTAAGTAAAGAGTTTGTTGAACATGATGATTCTGATTTGTCTAATGGAGATGAGTTTATTGTAGACCCTAACATCCCCACAAGGCCAAAATGGGCATCCAAGACACTACATGCAGCAGGTGAGCTAGCTGGGAATCCCAATGACCCAAGGAGGACTAGATCTCAATTTGAGAGTGGTCTGTGCATGAAAGATCCTATGTTTGCTGAAAAATGATATTTGATGGTGGAGTCTGATCCTCAAACATATGAAGAAGCAGCAGGAGATCCAAGATGGCAAGCTTCCATGAAG
>LPNX010809276.1:352830-450106 GCA_001517045.1 Pseudotsuga menziesii
TTACTTCCTTAAAAGGAGCTATGAACCAAGCCTTCACCATGACAGATTTGGGGCTCTTAAGTCAATTTCTGGGGCTTGAGATTGCTCAAACCAAAGCTGGAATAAAGGTGCACCAGTCCAAGTATGCCTTGGATTTGTTGATCAAATTCAAAATGCAAGACTGCAAAGCAAGCAAAACTCCTTTCCTTTCAGGAGTGAAGCTAGAGGAAGATGATTCTCCACCGATGGTAAACAATACACTATATAGACAATTGATTGGATTTTTATTGTATTTGACACATAATCAACCTGATATTTGTTATGTAGTAAGTGTGGCTTCTAGATTCATGGATCAGCCTCATGAGATCCATTGGAAAGCAGCGAAAAGGATCCTTAACTTTGTTCAGGGAACAAGGACACATGGAATCCTCTATAAGGCAAAATCTGATCTTGATTTGATTGGATTTACTGACAATGATTGGGCAGGTGATAGCACAGATAGAAAGTCCACTTCAGGTTATGTGTTCATGCTTGTAGAAGGTCCAATCAGCTGGTCAAGTAAGAAATAGAGTGCCATTGCACTCTCATCTACAGAAGCTGAGTACAGAGGAGTTGTTAATGCAGCAACTCAATGTTTATGGTTGCAGGGTTTACTTAGAGAGTGTGGTTTCAAACCTGAGTACTCAACTACCATCTACTATGATAACCAGAGTACCATTCAAATCTACAAAGATCCAGTTCATAAGTAGAGAACCAGACACATTGAGATTCACATGCACTACATTAGAGAGCTTGTGCATGATGGCACCATTCACCTACTCTTCTGTTCATCTTCAGAATAAGTAGCTAATATATTCACCAAAGCATTTTGTGAGAAGACCTTCAGCAATCTCAAATCACTGCTGGGGATTTCTAATCATGTTGTAAAGGCATGAGTGGAGACAAGATTCTACAATTTTGTTTTACAGTCCATGTTTAAGGGAGGATTTTCCCAAGTTGGTTTTGCCTCTTTCCTTGGTTGTATGGACTTGCAGTATGTAAAAGGGTGACTAAGCCTTGTTGCTAGGCCCTATATTTTTGATTTATTACTCATAAAGTCAGGCTTAAGGGGGGGTGTTAGAATAATTAACCCATAGTTTACCCACGTAGACATTAATTCATTTATTTTTGTCTTATTTGCCTAGTTCATGTGTCCCACCTTGTGCAAGTTGCTAATTGCCTATCCATAGAGGTCAAACTTGCCATCTTTGACTCATGTAGCGCTTGGGAAAGCCTTAGGAATCAAATCTGCTTTATTCTTGGCCTCCTAGGTGCCCTTTTGCTTTTTCTGCTTTATTGCCTGCTTTTTCAGTGTTTTAAGGCACATAGGAAAGCAAGACTAGGTGAGGTGAACTAGTTTTTTGTCCTCTTCATCCTCCACTCTTTTCTCCATGCAAAAGCATGTATTAGCTACCATTCCACTACTCTTTATCTTTCCCATGCACCCTTTCCAATTTGTGAGCTCCATGACAGATTTGGGATCATCTTTTTACACTTATGGGGGATTTGCCTATTTTGAGTAAGCCTGCTTTATGCTAGTTTTGGATGCCTCCTTATGCATTTGACCTCTTGAAGTATTCTATATATTCAAAAACCTATGTTATTATAGGGTTGGCTAGTGTACACTCAGTTAATATAATTTTGTGTTACAGTTCCATATTCAGTCTCTCTTGTTAGCAATTTTGTATGATCAATTGATAATTGTTGTGGGTAAAATTAATCTATTGCTGGCCTGAATTTCTACAGTCTCCTAATACTTGATTGACTCTGTCTGTTTGTCCATTCATTTGTGGATGATAAGAAGTACTGAAATTCGATTTAGTATTTAATACTTTAAATAAGTTTTTCCAAAAGTTACCAGTAAATTTAGGATCTCTGTCAGAGATTATTACCTTTGGAATTCCATGCAGATGAAAGATTTCTTTCATAAAAATGTCAACAATATTAGCAATTGTATAAGTTTTTTTAACAATAATAATTTTTTTTTCTTTACTTAATTTATCCACAACTACCATTATTGAATCATTATGTTTCTTGTTTTTAGGTAGAGAAGTTACAAAGTCAATACTGATGACTTCCCACTTCCAATTTGGAATTGATAATGGTTGTAAAAGACCTATTGGGTGTTGATGTTCAGCTTTTACTTGCTGACATTCGATAAACCTAGCTAGAGCAACTTCACTTTTCATGGTAGGTCAAAAGTACTCTTTTCTTAACATAGTTATCATCTTTTGATACCTCGAATGTCTAGAATAAGGACTTTTGTGAATTTCACTCAAAATCAGCAACTTAACTTCTGGTATATTTGGTACATAGAGTCTGTTTTTAAATAGTATTAAACATTTTTCATTGAAATTGTAATCTGAAATTATATTTTCATATGTATTCTAAGTTATCTTTTCTTTTAAATTCTGATATTTTGGATCCCACTTTATTCCTTCTAATTTATCTTCCAAATCAGTTTTAGAACTGTTAATGACAGCGACAAAACTTGTTACTACGTTCCTTCTTAAGGAATCAACCACTTTATTCTCTTTCCTTTTAATATGTTTGATTACAAAATCATATTCTCTATGGAAAGCTATCCATCTAGCTTATCCCGCATTTAGATTTTGTTGATCAAACAGATATTTTAGGCTTATATTATTAGAAATTAACAAAAATATTTTACCTATTAAGTGATGATGCCACATTTTTAAAGCATGGATTATTGCAGCCAACTCTAAATCATAAGTTGCATAGTTTTTTTCATGAGTTTTTAATTTTCTTGATTCATATGCAATTGGATGATCTTCTTGTGTCAGTACCCTGCCCAAGCCTTCGTTGCATGCATCAGTGCATACGACAAAGTCTTTGTATGGGTATGTTATTTTTAGGATGGGTGTAGTAGTTAATATTTCTTTTAGTTTATTAAAAATTCCTTCACTCTTCTGATCCCAAACAAATTTATTACCATTTTTCTGTAATGAAGTTATAGGATTTGCAATCCTTGAAAATCCTTTAATAAATTTTATGTAATAACCTGTTATCCCCATAAAGGATCGTACATCTGTTATGTCCTTAGGGAAATGCCAATCAATTATATCTTTTATTTTATCTGGGTCTACCGATACCCCTTCTTCAGATATTACGTGCCCTATATATTGTATTCTATTTTTATAAAAACACATTTGCTGAACTTAGCATATAGCTGATGTTCTCTAACTTGTAGAATTATATTTTGGTGTTCATCATGTTCTTCCTTTGTCTTAGAATAAATTAATATGTCATCTATAAATACAATTACAAATTTGTCTAAGTACTTACTTAAGACATTGTTCATTAAGCACATGAAGGTTTTCGGTGCATTTGTTAGCCTGAAGGGAATAACCACAAATTCATAATGCCTGTATCTTATCTGTAAAGCTGTTTTAAATATGTCTTCATCTTTAATTCTAACTTGGTGATACCCAAACCTTAAGTCTATCTTTGAGAATATTGACGCTCTGCGTATCTAATCAAATATATCGTCAATGGAGGGTAGAGGATATCTATTCTTAATCGTCATTTTATTAAGTTAATGGATATCTATTCTTTCTTTTTAACAAAAAGGACCGGTGCTCCCCAAGGGGATACACTTGGTCTTACATAATGCTTGTATATTAACTCTTGTAATTGTAATTTTAGTTCATTCAACTCCAAGATGTTCATTCGATAGGAATATTTCGAATTAGGTACCGCTTCGGGTACTAATTCAATTGTAAAGTCTAGATATCGTTTAGGAGGTAATCTTGGAATTTCTTCCCGGAATACACCACGAAATCTTGTAGGATTGGAACATCCTCAAATCTTGGTTTATCCTTTTAATCAAATTGTTCATTATTTATAATGTGCATAGAAAATACTTTAAATCCTTTCCTTACAACCTTTCTCATCTGTAAGGATTAAATTTTCCTAACAGATATCTTCCTAAGTATTCCTGTGACAGTAATTATTTCTCCTTCATTATTCAAACAAGTAAAAGTTTTCTGAAAACAGTTTAAAATCACTTGGTGTTTTTCAATCCAATCCATTCCTATTAAGACATCGTAAGATCCTAAAGGTAGCACATTTACCTTGACCTGATTTTCACACTGACTCCTCATTAAATCACAGCTTTCAACATAATTTACTACCTTTCTTTAGTTCCTATGGCTAGCTAGACTAGCCAGGATTTTTCAAACTTTTTTAAGGGAAAGTCACATTTTTCCACTATGCTAGGAGATATATAACTTACACTAGCACCTAGATCAATTAAGATGGAAGCAGAGAAATTTTGGATCATACCTTGCACTTCCTTCATGGAATTCTGGTGATCCGCTTGTCGGTTCTCTAGAGCTGCATTTATCTTGTGCATCTCATTGGCCACATCCCCAACTGTTTCTTCTTCTTGGACAGTGTGTATGTTGTTGATGTTTCCTTTCCAATTCAAACAGTACTTGGTGTAGTGTGTCCCTTGACATTCCCATCATTTGACAGGTTCCCTTTGTTTAGCATTTCTAACAAAATTGTTAGACATATCCCCGCCTTTTGATGTTGCAGTATTTTTTGGGTACTCTATTCTTAAAGTCAGTTTTCTAATAGTTATTCTTGGATAAATTTCAAAACTTACTCCCAAAAATATTATTTGACTTGAATCCCCTTCTCTTTTGATCAAAATGACATGTCTTTTTAGTCTTCCAATTAGGTAGACTTTCTCTTTTCTTTCTTTGCTCATAACAGAATTTAGCCTTTGTCATAGCTTCCTCCAAGATTTTTTGATTGTCAAACTCAATCCTATCTTTGAAGCTAGCAGATAAACAACTTAAAAACCGTTGGATTTTTTGCTTTTCATCTATTATGTATGGGATGTATCTTAGCAAACTTAAGAACTTGCTGCTCAATTCCTTCATGGACATGGAACCCAATTTTAAATCATAGAACTCCTTGGCTCTTTCCCTATAATATTGTTCAGACAGAAACTTTCTTTTGAAGTAATTCTTAAAAACTCTCCAAGTTAAATAATTCTCTTTCAAATTTTTGACCCTCTTTATATCTTGCTATCAGATATCGGCTTTTCTAGTCAAACTGTAAATATCCATTCTAGCCTTTAGTCTATCAGAATAGTTGTAAATATGGAAGTATTACTTCATTCCTGACAGCCAAACTTCTGCTTCCGTGTTGAACACGGGAGGCTTTATTTTGTTAAATTCTCCAGAAATCTATTCATAGGGTCTATACTTCTTTCTCCTAAGTTTTCAGTCACTTTTACTGTTGTCACTTATTTATCTTTGCCTTTCCCTACATGACCTTGTTTTCTTTTCTCTATGTTTATGGGACATTGTTTCAAAATATGTTTCGATATCATTGCTTTTATCTATTTCCTGGTTATGTATTTTGTCCAATAGATATTCATTCAACTCTAAAATTATTTTGTTATCATGTGTCACAGTTTAAAGTTCATCCTTCAACTCCCTGACTATTTGTAGTAATTCTGGATTATTCAATTCTACATAAAATTTGTCAGGGTTATTATGCTGAGAACCATTTTTCAGCAGAGGCTTCAACATTCTCCATTTCTTGCAAAACATATTTTATATTTCTCAATAGAAGTAAATGCAAAAATTAAAATTAGTACATTGTTTTTTTTTTCTTTATATGCGAGTAAGTCAATCAGGCCTAGTGTTGGAATTTGGCTCTGATACCACATGTAACATCCCTAAATTTCGTAAATAATTTTTTTTTATTTACTCCATGTAATACTAGAATTTACTAGACGATATTTAGAGAGATGTTATTACCCATGCTTCTTTCGTCATGTGTTACTGTCTTCATGTAACTAAGTTGTTGTTAGTTCACTTAGATGATGATATGTTGTCATAAAATTACCTTTTGACATAAGAAAACTATCTATATTTAAATTACTGTCGTAAGACAGTTGTCTTTGTTGTTTTTTTCTTTCTAAATCTAGCTGTACAAGAAATGAGTCATGGTCTTACTTAGTTGCTACAACTAAAGCATGAATCTCAGCTCTTCTGTGTGCAATTGAAGAGGTATCTCGATATGTTCAAATACGGTCCCAGCTCTACCTTAAGCTGCTATAAGGAGTAAGGAAAAAGGGCATCCTAAGGTTTAACATTAAACCATTTATCCTTTTTAAATTTAGACAATGAAAGGTTATAAATGAGGTACCTTCTAACAACTGTTATTTGTTTTATAGGCTTGAATGTTTATCAATGCAAGACAGAGTTTAGATGTACCAAGGGTTAAAATATCTATAAGGATAAAGCATTGAGGGTTGATTATAACTCTAGCCATTACATTACCAGAATTCGAACTTTAAGATTGTAGGTTTGTAATACCATACGAGTAAAAAATTTTAAAATTTATGTAAAGTATAGAATTACATTAATTTCCAGTGTGAACATACTATGCCAAAGACAAGGTTTGATAAACAATGCAAGGATTGGATAGTCAGTTTTAAGTCTATTTTGACTTTTATTATGTTAGTATAGTTTAAATATTTGTTTTAAAAACTATCGATATGATTTTTCTACGGCCTCCAGCTATTTGACAAACCACTCAATAAAAAACCCTAGGCACTTTAATGCACCTGGGAGATTTCTCCTATCATTTCTATGGGGCTTGATATGTCATTCAATGTTTCTATCTAGTTGTTCTTCAGCTCCTTCATACTCGAATATTCACCAGTCTTCATTAGTGGAAATTTGGGGTCTAAAATGGGCCTTATAAGAAAACGCGCCAACAATAAATTTTGTGAGTTGGAATTTAGGAACCAATAGAATTTCAATAAAATGAGTCAACCATAATGGATGAATTGACATATTTGTCATAAAAGAAAACAACTTTTTTTGTCCGTATTTTCGACATATCTCCCTATGTTTTTACTCAAATTCTGAGCAGTAGAGCTCGTTGGATGCGGAATTTAATTTCACATCCAACGAGTACCCACACTGCATACTTTTGATGAACCGTTATAACCCAACAATAAGAAATACCTGAAAAAACATGATGATGACATCATCATCATGTTTTTTAGGTATTTCTTATTTTTGGGGTAGCGGGGTCCGTCAAAAGTATGCAATATGGGTACTCAATGGATGCGGAATTAAATTCCGCATATAGAAAGATCTCTCGCTTGTAATTTGAGTAAAACCACAGAGAGATATGTCGAAAATACGAACAAAAAAAGTAGTTTTTTTCATTCTTCCTCCAAAATTAATAACTATTATTTTATTATTTTAACTATTATTTTATTATTTTCCTTAGGAGGCCCATTTTAGACCTCAAATTTCATCTAATGAGAGATGTAAATTCCATATGAATGGCTCTCGACTCCATCTAAATACTTTCATAAACTTCACAACTTACTAGTGGAGGTCAAGAGTTGTGATCGGCTGCTGAGAGGGTACCATTGGTTCAACGTTGTGAAGGTAATTTTTCCTTCATCGTTATTTCTCCTCTACATCTATATATTTTTTTTTCATTTCATATGTTTAACTCTTCGTGTTTTGACAATGCAAAATAGCTTAAAGATTGGAATGTGGTTTGGTCTCGGTTGAGAAAACTCCCTTCTGCATGGTAAGACCTATGTCCATACTTAAATAGTTCTATGGCTTCAAACTGGTTCTTAATATGTATTTCCCGGGGTTTTGGTATCGTTCAAATCCAAATTAGGGGAGTTTTTACCTTTCGTGGAGATTATGTCACTCTGTGTAATTTTTATTTGGTTCTGTAACTTCTCTTTTTTTTAACTATAAGCACCCATGAGGGTTCTTGATACTGAATCTCTGATTATTTCTCCCTTTTTGGTCACTGTGTAAATATACCAGAATTGTGAGATTGGTTTACTATGGAGTCTTGCGACTATGCCACTTTCTAATGGATGATAAGAAACTTGTAATTACTTCTTGGGTTTTCTATTAGTTGTATAAAAAAAATGACTTTCGGTTCTTGTTAACCCGTGAGGGATTTATAATTTTAGATTGGTTTTACAGCACTACGGTCGTGGCCTTACTCTGTCGATTTTCTTTGGTTTCAAGACAAAGTTTATTTCAGCTTTTCTATTTTGATTAAAGACGAGAATCATAGGTCTATAATAACCCGTTGAGGTTGTTAGTAAAACGATGCCAATGTTTTTTCTTTTAATCCTTTTTGCAGCAACTGTTTTAAAACATTTTACTTGCTTCTGTATTTTTTCAATGTTTAATTTTAAGTGGCATAAAGGTCGTAAGGCTTACCGTCGAACTCTAAGGTTCAAGCTAGGAAACCTCTATTGAGAAAATATTTTTTTTTAATTTTATACTCGATGTGGTTTGGGACAAAACCTCTGAGGGTTCGTTGTTTATACACTTTTCTTACTAAGTTGTGTTATGAATTTTATAATATACTGCGTTTATTTAGTCCTCTAGTTGTATCATAATTTTAGATCGGCAGCCGCGAACTACCCTATAAATGATTTACTATTTAAATTTGTTCTCTTTTAAAGATTGACAAGGCATGTGAGGCTCTTATTGTTGATTTCTTATTCTTGGGTTGAATATGCCAGTATCATGATTCTATTTATTGTTAACTATATTAGATTCTAAGGGATACATTCCATGGAATTTTCTGTGAGAAATCTAGTGTAACTGTCTGTTAAATATAACTTTAGATAGAATGAAACTTGTGTCTAATCTTTCAATGTCTTAACTTAGTTATAGTTTCGATATATCACTCTTGGTTTTGGTTACGGTTATAATTCTAAGAAAAACTAGAAATCTATGCTAAAACAAAAAATCTCAACTCTGTCGCTTTCCTTTATAATTTAAATGTTCTAGGGAGGTCTTGAGAGAGATTTTACTGTGCCTACTTAACTTTATTTAACATGCCATGAGACTCTAAGTAACTTAAGAAGAACTTACATACTGATTAGTTATTAATGTTTATTTTGAACCCTGGTTATTTTAAAGTTGAATCTAGAGTTTGTTTAAAGGGACTAAATTATTGTAAACAGATTGTAAGATTAGAACTTGGATCTGTACATACTTGCTTTGTAAACTTCATATTCGTCTTTACTAACTGTAATAGTTTATCTTCTTGGATTTAAGAGTTGTAGTTTGTAAATTCTAATTAAACACTACTTCTTATAAATATCAATAGATTGTAAACAATATGTGAATATGATACATCTTATTGACTCTAATAACGATCATGCATAAGGTTTCCATCATTCTGTGCTATTACTCAACATAATATCATATCTTCCTACTTAAACATAATTTGACTTTTGCAACTTAGCACTCAGTAGCAGACTTAACTCGCCAAATCACTTTAACTATCTCCTCATCAAATTATTTGTGTGCTTGACTTTTCAGTTTGCAACAATTACAAAATTCATTCTCTCATAAATCAAAATGATCAGTGGTGAGCCTCCTGCTCAATTTGATGGTTTATATAAGGTTGCATAGGGCTTTGGGTTAGTTTTGGAATTTAATGAGCCACCCAGCTCAGTTCCCTCTCTCAGGGAACATGGCCACTTTTTTAGGGATTATGCTCCTGTAACAACTAGAAAGTGAATGCTAGTACTGCCACTTGTCAACCAGCCTTCTATAAAGCTCCTTCCTCCTACTGGGAAGTAAATATTTATTTTTCAGTTTTGGGTATGTTACAATGTAAGTGGCATAAAAAAATTAAAAATGTAATTTCTCTTTTCTTTGAAAAGAAATGACTATTTTATTTTTTGGAAAAAAAATAACAAAATACAAAACAAAATCAAAAGGCCTAAGACTGAGACAAAGTCAGACTTTCAATGGTTGTGTTGAGACTTAGTGGTTGAGATAGTATGAGGGAAATGTTGTCGCATTTACATTACCAAAAGTAAAAAGTAATTAAAAAAATCCATTATGCCTATAAAATTAAAATTAAACCTTAAACATGAATCTATCGAAAAGAGGGATCAAATTTCTTGAATTTAAGATTTAAAAAAATACACCTCAAGAAATTTATTTTTAAAAAATGTAGCAACAAGTAAAACTTTTCATTATTATGGTATAACCAATTGTTTGAAATGGAACAAAGTTTTATAATTAAATTTTTAATAGTGAAGTGTAATTATAACTTATAACTAAATCGCCTTTTTATTTGGGAATAACTTTTATATAAAAATATTGATTTTGTCCACCTATTAATTTAATTTATTATTATTTTTATTTAAAAGTTAAATAAACCAAGATTTATTTAAGTGAATGTTAATCTTTTTAAAATCAAATAAATCAAAATTAGTTTAAGTAAACATTAATTATGAATCAAAATTTATAGATAAGATAAACATAATAAAAATATTATAAAATAATATAATTAGATTGTAATTATGATTTAATTAAATTACAAATTAAATAAATTCAAGCACAAATTAAAGAAGGAGCAATCAAAGTTTAACACCAGTTTCTAATAATCTTATTTTCTTACCCTCAACCAAATCCTTGATTTTAAAACTACATAAATCACATAAATTACAATTTGAACACCCCAAATTGTAATTTAAACAAAAAAATAAATCAAATTCCATCCCGTTAAAGGAGTTTTAGTTAACAATTATTGTTGCAGCTGCAACAATTTTCCCAAAATTCCAAAAAAATTTAGGACCCTCCTTTGTTTGGATTAGTTTTATTTTCTTCTTTGAGTTGGTCTAATAATGATTTCTCGGAATGATTTTCTAATGCTTGAATTGATTTACCACTTGTTGGATTCTCCCTCTAGCACTTGAAATAATCCACTATTTGATCAAGCTTTATCGCAGCCTTTGAATGCATTTGAAGCATGCCTGGATTGGAAGTTATTTGGTTAAGTGCCCCGCCGTTGTGGATGGATAGTCGGTTTGGTCTTTGATTTTATTTCCGACCCGTTGGTTTTCGCATCGGATGCTGTTTGGTTTTGCATCGGAACTATTTATCATTTCTTTCTCCGCCATTGTGGGAGGAAAACTGCTTCCTCTTCCGATCATTGCTTTAACGTTTCGGACCCGTTTGTTTTTTCCATCGATTCCGTAAGTCATGGGCCTCCGCCCTTGCGGCTGCGGGAAGCCTTTCCTTCCGGTCGTCTAAGTCGTTTGAAACTCACCGTTGCGGAAGGTCACGCCCTTTCTGCTTCCGTCGTTGCGACTGCCGAAAGCATTAGCTTTTCCGATACTCTAATGTTTCCGCTTCCAATTTGGAACTCATTTTGCGGAGCGGTTTATCCTTTGTTCTTCCGTTGTTGCGGCTGCGGTTCTGCTTTTGTTCCTATTTTAGAAGTCCAACGCGCAGTTATTTTTCACCCGGTCATTCCCCGCCGTTACGAATGGTGGTATGCTTTACGGTTCCGCCGTTGTGGATGAAAGAAGTGATAACCTTGCCGATGCGCAGCCTTTTTTCTCCCATTTCGGATCGATTTACCCTTTGCAGCTCTGTCGTTGCGGCTCTCATTTCATTACTGACCCAACGATTGGTTTTCCGAGGTTCCACCATGTATGTCTCCGCAGATGGCTTAGTGCTTTGGTCGTCTGCTGTTGCGGAAGGAAGTTTGTTTTCAACCTTCGATCCAAAGTTGTCCGCTTTCTAATTCTTTACTCTCAGTCATCCGATCTTTTGTGGTGGACTATCTATATGGGCTTGGGATATGTTGCGTTATCCTTGTCAACTGTTGCTGCTCCGTCTGTCGTTATCACGTGCTGTCACACTCGCCCGGTCCCTCGTTTTTGGTACACACAGGCCAGGTGTCACCACCGCGAATTTTGACAGGCCTCCGCACTTCGGTTACGCACCATTGCCAGGTAGGCTCGTTGTTGCCCTTTCCCCGTTCCGTTGAGCTTTTGCTTGATGTTTGCTACAGTTAGGTTCTGTCGCGGCTGTTTCTCTTCACCTCGTTAGTTGCGCACCTATCTAAATTGCGTATTTTCATCTTATTTGTCCATGGGAGGGCGGTTTAACCCTCAAAGTAGTTTTTCCCTCCACCGCGGTTTGTTTTGTAACCCTGCGTTTAGAAATTTGGGGGTTTGGTGCAGACGGCCGTTACGCCGTCTGCACCAAGCGGCCCGGTATGATAAGGTTTGATAAGGGAGGTTTCAGGGTATCCCTGTGGTTTTGGGTGGTCACCTTCCCTGTTCATTTTATGTTGTCCGTATCCTGCAAACTCAGCCGTAATTCGCTGCATTTTTTCGCACGCTCAGTTCATGGCCGGGTTTTGAACCTAAACCGGTGGTGGGGGTTTTATCACTGTATAGCAACACGCAGCGTTTCAAATGGACATTAGATTGCACAGGTAGTTTATTTGTAAAGTGTCGTTGAAAAAAAGGATTGCATGGTTTTTCCCTTGTCCATCCCATGCCGCGCGACGACCATGGCGCTCGTGGAAAGCCGAAACTTGTCGCACATTAATGTAGATTTATTTCCGCCCAATTTGTATTGTTAGAATCGTTTGGTATTGAAAAGCAGTGGTAGCTTGCATGTTTTACTACATATAACTGTTTTCCATCATGCTGAACATAGACTAAGTCACTGAACACTGGACATTGCGTTTCAATGGTTCTGTTAGTTAGGCCATTTCTGCTTATATACATGCATATATTTGCTTCATTGACTGATTGATATCATGTTAAACATAGAAGAAATGACACACTGCACACTGATGTATATAAGTTTGTCACTCAGCCAAAATGGCTTAATGTTTACAATGTTGTGGGTGGTAGGAAGATTTCGAATCCACAATGTCAAAGAGGCAAAAGAAGAAGGCCCCGATGGTCGAGGAAGACCCCGAAGTAGAAACTTCCACCAAAATGGAATATATATATGAGGACACTAAGTGTATTTCTGGTGTTGAACCTAAATACTAGTGGGGGGGAATATATAGACTGATCACACGCAGAGAGGTTCCTGACATGGGCTTACAAGAAGAATCCATATATGCCAACATAGAAAGATCTTCACTGATGAAGATCGCCACCAGACCGGAGTTGTTCCCATGCTCTGAAGTAATCTGTTGGATTCTGCCCTGGGCAGATGTCACAACAATGATTCTGGAAAATGTTGAAATACAGGGCTATGCTGCATATAGCCCTGGAGCCCAAGTATTTTTAACTGATGATTGGCTAAACAACATTAGAATGGACCTGGTAGAGACTTTTAAAAAGATGTTGTTGCAGGGAAAACATTACAGATACAGACCGATGGGTGATTACGATACGGCAAGCTTAAGGGCCCCCTATAGGTTCATAGCTTTAATGCTGAATAGGATTTTTGGAAGAGCACATGGTGGGTTCTTCAAGTTAGAATGGATCCCAATCATTTTTTGTGTTGCAACCCAGGGGACAATTTTCAACTAGGCCAGCCTTGTATCAAATAGTCTTTCAGCTTGCTTGGCCTCAGCTTTGGGAGGAGTGGCCCAAAAGAGGTCTGAATTCTATATGAGTTCCATACTGCTATATTGTATATTATGCAATCAACCTTTCCTCGGCCTCAGGTGCATATGGGATAGGGAAAGAATGCCTATCTATTCTGCTTATAAACCACTATGGGCACATAAATATCACAGCCATCACCGAGAAGTCTGTGAACACTTCATCATTCCCTTATACACACACATTTTCCTGAAGGAGTGTGATTGTATGTCAGAGGAAGCGCTGCAAGTAATCAAAGAATATGTAGATTACTATTTGACTGAGGATGGCCTATACTTCAGGACGTTTGGAGGTTCAAGAGCACCCTCCCTACTGCAAAAATATGCCACTAACTATATCATACACAAGGAAGCAATCAAGAAGGTCTTCTTGGATGGCATAGGGAGCTTTTTGTTTGAGCACAAGAAGACCGCTTATCCTCCTTTTCCCTTCAGGTTAGGAAGCTACAAGTTTACCAGAGTGAAAAAGGCTGATGAATTTGTAGAAGAGCTAGAAAAGTTCCATTTTAGAGAGATGCCCTTCCGTAGAAATGATACTCACGGTAGAGTGGCTGAACATTGCAAAGCAAAGAACGTGCATTATGAGTATGCCCACCATTGGGATCGGGAAGAATCCATCTTCCGAAATGCAGTAAACATGACAGCCTTGAGAAGAAGGTTCAAGAAGAAGATCACCACCAAAGGTGGGAAGGGAGATGAACAAGCAAAGGCTGAGGAAGAAGCAAAGAGAAGAAATGAGGAAGCCTAGAGGTTGGCACAAGAAGCTGCAGGGTGGCTACACACAGAAGAAGAAGAAAAAAGGAAAGCTACGCAAGAGGCAGCTAGGAAGGCAGAAGAGGATGCAAAGAAAGAAGAAGAAGAAAAGAAAAAGAAGTTGGATGAGGAGCTCCAAAAGAAAGAAGCTGAAAGGCTAAAGCTGACACAGACAGAATAGTCAGCTTCTGAAATAGATACAGGGAAAACCCAGGACGTGGAGAATTCCGAGGTTCAGGATCCCAAAATACCAGCTGTTAGCACCTCTGGACAATCTGTGGTCCCTACACTGAAGCTGGTCCCCTTTGTACAGAAAAAAGAGGAAGAGATCCCTAATTTCAATACTGTTTTCTATGACATGGCAACAAAGAGGATAGTGAAGAGAATAGAAAGGAAAATTGAAATGGGAGATCTACCAAGGAAAATGATATCGGATACGCCTTTTATGTTGGGAACAGACCAAGATCTGAGATTCACCATCAGAGCCGGAGCAGCACTGATTCAAGCTTCGGAGGATAATGTGGGCAGGGTTATGACAGACTTAGAGCTATCCAAAAGGTATTCTGCTCAATTGAAAGACACATTGAGAAGATAAAGAGAAGAAAGCAATAGGCTGAAGCGGAACTACAAATACATGTAGAGGGAGATAAATGCTTCTAAGGATGAATTGCAGGCCCTCCAAGTAGAAAGATAGGTCAGAGAAACAACACAAGAATGCCTGGAGAAAGTGCAGAAAGAATATCAAGAGCTGAAGATAGGAAAAGAACGGCTGCAGGAAAAGGTAGAAGAGCTGGAAGAGCAGCAAAAGATCATCTTGGAGGCCAGTGAGATGCACACCCAAGAGCAGGAAAAGAAACATCAAGAGAAGATTGCTTCTCTAACAGCTGCTCTAGAGGAAGCAAGGGAGCAGCAGGTTAACCTCCAACCGTTCAAAGAGCATATCTTGGCCCAAAAGGCTAAGATGTTGTAGCTACAGACTGCTATAGAAGGAGAAAGGTGCAAGGTGCTGCAGGTAGATAGCCGATTGGAGGAAATCCTAGAGACCTCCTCTTACTTTGTAGATAGATATCAGGACGTCCTTGAAGTCCTGACTGCAAGAATGGAAAGGCTGGAAAACAATAAAGAAAATCCAGCAGAACTGCCATCAAAGGATACAGAGGCCCTCAAGCGGGATTATGATTTGCTGGAATTTGCTATAAATACCGAAGAGGATTTCAAAAAATCAGTTAAGAAGACAAAAGGATCATGCACCTAGTTTTTCAGAAGGCTTCTCATTACCTACAACCGGTGCCAGATAGAGGCCGAGCAGAGGCTTGAGGATTTCCTGGATCACAACGCCTTTGTGGAGCTGTTACAGAAAAGATACCAGGAGGAGGAAGCTAAAGTACAGCATATCAAAGCTCTGGATGATCAGATCTTGAGGAGCGAAGTAGATCATTCAGCTATTAGCGTGCAGCTTCTGGAGGATCAGCTTCGATTGAGTGCAGCCAGGATTGAGGCTATAAAGAACCGGGTTGCTAAGCTTGAGATCAATATTCAGTTTTTAGAGCCTTGTGCATTTGAGGGCATTGCCTCTGAAGCTTCGGCATGGAAGAAATTTCTAGATGCCCAAGTGGGACCCTCCTCGTAAAGGATTGGTCACTTTTTGTAATGTGTAACATTTTGTAAAAAACATTTGAGAAAAGTCAAGCATTGGGAAACAAAGAGTTGGGAATCCCAAAGGTTACTTTGGGTAGCCCAACCGTCTCACCCTTTTGTATAAATGTAGAAAGTTTAGAAGGGAGAAAGGGGCTTTTTCCCAGTTAGACAGGAAAAGCAATATTGTAAGAAGAACTATTTCTCTTTGCAATAAAGAAGTATTGTTTGCCTGTTGGAGAAAGATTGGTGGCATTTTCAAATGTTATGCTGTGGATGGCTGAAAGATGAACTATTTTGTTTTTCCAGCTGTTTGTCCATTAACCGTGAGATCGTTCTAACTCCCAGAACCTATGTTCTTGTTTAAATGATTTCTGGTTTATTTTGTTGAATTACCACCATGAGTAATTTATGATGTTCATAAAACAATTGGCTATCTAACTATTGAAATATCTTTAATCATTCATGTGTTGTATGTAGGAATGTCAACTACCTGTAATTTCTGTTTACAATGCATGGATAATACACATTACTCATAAATAGATTACAATTTGGCTCCCCGGGAATAGGTACTTAGGTAGATAGATAGATAGGTAGTTAGTTTACTTCATTGCTGCATATGTGTTTTAGATGCTGGTGAGTCTAAGATGAGAGGTAAGAACTAGCGCATCACATTGTGAATGCTCTTTGCATCCTTCATCACCCTGCATTGTTAATTAGGCACTTGCATCTCATACATTAAGTCAAAAAATACAAAATACACGGTGGACCGGGCCGTAACCGGTAAAACCTTTGTTTTTTGTTACTTTGACCTACAGTAGCCGAACTGCAAACCGGACGGATTCCCCATACCAAATAGTCACGGGCTAGTTGGGAACATTGACTGGGGAGAATCCCTTTCTATTGTTACCTGCGAATTTCCAGGCCTCAATAGTTCTGGCGCTAGAAGGAGGCTCACCAGTGCATGGCTGGCCGTGGAAACTTATTTTCCCAAGATTACCCCACCAGCAAATGTTTTGAATCTTGTAACCTGAACCAAGTACTTACAGGTTTCGGTTATACCTTCGAAGTAAGAAAGCCTGTTCTCACCCTACGTTGCTCTTTACTCAGACTTTGTTCCTTTACCTATGCTCATGGCTGGTGTAATTGTGAATCAGCCCAACCCATTACCTGCTTGGAGAGCTAGATCCCCTTTGAACCTCACACCTCCATTGCATAACCTACCTCAATCTTTTGATAAGCTGCTGCCTAAGTTTGATCCTGATGAAAATACTGTTGTAGATGACCACTTGCATAGTTTATATTTAGTAGTAGAAGGGTTAAGGGTCGGGGAGTATGAAGATGTTGTCTGTAGATTATTCCCTCACACCCTAAAAGGAGTAGCAGCATCCTGGTATTTCGGCTTGCCTGCAAACTCCATTCATGATTGGGACACCTTCAAAAGGGTTTTCAGAAGTAAATGCACAGCCAAAAAAACACATGCCTCATTGATGAAAGGTCTTGGTTTCTTAAGAAAGGAGAAGAATGAGAAGGTACATAGTTTCACTCAAAGATTTTCAATATACCTAAAGAACTTTTCTGAAGCTGACAAACCCTCAGACAAGGTCTTAATTGAATATTATACCTCAGCCCTAGGACCTGAGCTGGCCATGTTTTCCAAGATGAAAGCCAAACCTACATTGGTAGAGATTTATGAAGAGGCTGAAAGGGTAGAGGCTGAAAGGGAAAGTGTAGAAGATTATCCTGATTTACCTGGAGAGAAAACTACAAATAGAAGAGATTTATTGCTGTCTAAACCTAAAGAGGAGAAACCATATGATTATCAGGGAATGCTGAAAATGATGCAGAATCTATCCAACAGAATAATAGATCTGGAGAAAGGGAGGGAAGCTCAGAAAACTTACAAACCCTACTACCAAAAAAGAGAGGATAGCAACCAATGGAAAATACCTCCACCGAATTTAGCCTCAATGAATATAACAGAAGTGGGAGGAGACAATTTCTGCACTTTTCACCAACAACCTCATTCAGAAAACAAGTGCCCTCAATGGTTGAATTCGATGACATTGGTTATGAATCAGCTGCTAGATTCTAAATTGACCAAGGACAGTGGTAAAGAGGAAAAGAAAAACCAGACTAAGGAGAAACAAGATAATGACACCATGTTTTCATGGGATGGTGTCTCACTGTTTGACACTGAAGAGAGCGCTCTCAAAACTGAATGCACACCTACAGCAACAAAGGACATGGATTTAAAAATTTCAAAGATCAAAAGATTGCAAAAGAATGTCAAGAGACAGGCAAATGTCAGTAATGAAGATAAACCACCTAAAGTCACTACTTTCAACCAGGAAACAGAACCAATCATTGAGCCTGTCAAACCTGTGGAAGATGTTGAGGAGGAGAACACTGGAAAATCTAAGGAAGTTAAAGAGGAAATACTGATTGAAAACCAACCTACGGAGGAAAAGGACAAATCAACTGGGGAAAGGAAAACTAACACCCCACCTTTCCTTTTGACTCTGGAAATTTTGAACCATAAGGTCCATAATTGTCTGGTGGACTCTGGATCATCGGTGAATGGTATGCCTCTTGCAATATGCAAAAAATTTGATGGGCAGCTAGAACCTACTGATTGGGACGTCACTCAACTAGACAAGACTAGTGTCAAGGTAGTAGGGGAGATGAAGAATGTTTTGATTCGATTGTCTACAAATAAAAAGATATGTCAATACCTTGATATTGTAGTAGCATACATACCTGATGGCTATGGATTGATCTTGAATCGAGATTGTTCAGCACGACTAGATGGGTACTTTGCTTCCAACTGGTCACACTTGTGGCTACCTCAGAAGGGGAGCCCAAACCTGATTAAGATTTTAAGAGATCCCTACATGAAGCACAATGTTACTGGGCTAGGAGAGGGAAATGAATCTGCTAATTCTGTCCTGGGAAATTATCTAACTGAGCCTAAGCTAAGACATCACACCTCAAGAGAGGCCAACTCGATGATTGAAACTCAGCCTGAGCTCCTTCAACTTCCTCAGGCTGAAAGGGATGAATGTAGGATAATAGACATGTGTTCAATTGCAAAAATAGCATAGCTAGACCATGGTTAGATATCTCATGTCTATAATCCATCCCACCCCTTAACTCATTTGATTGAAGATTCTTAAGGGTGGGCACCTATTTCTTTTCTTGTTGCTTTGTACATAAATAAAGTGATGTTGTTTTTCTTTGATGCTTTGATGTTGTTTTCTTTTGATTATATGATTTGATGCTGTTTTCTTTTGATTATATGATTTGATGTTGTTTTCTTTACTGCTCTGTTTTTTAATAAAGAGGCAAAATTTTGGTTGCAGTGGAAACATCAGGGTTCTTAATTAACTGAAATCTTGAGCAAAGACTGTGCTTTTGAAGTATAGAGTGTCTTCTAGTGGCAATGTCCCTAACTGGCCATGCATTCATTGAAGTCTTACTTAACCCCTATAAATAAATCAGAAGTAAAAGAGGTCTGAAATACTATTTAGAGGCTCCATCCATTTCACATCTTAAATATCCAAGGGGGTGACAGCAAAAGACCCACGGAAAGGAAGCAAGGTAAACAATATATCATATATAAATGATCCCATGCCATAATTTTAGAAAAGCTAAAAACTATCAAGAGTCAAAACTCCTCAAAAGAAACAAGACATATCAAAGCAAAGTATCAAAAGCATGAATTTCAAATTGCCGAAAGTTCCTCTCCATCCGTGAGATGAAACGCCAATTCTTCTCTCACACAAAAGGGCACTATGGGATAGAGGAGACTGAATAAAATTCAGAAAGAAAGGCAGATGGAGGACTCAAAAGAACTAAAGTTCAAATGGCACAAAAGCGCAATTGGCATGGGAATGAGGAACAAAAGGATAATACTGTTTACCATATGTTACAATCCTGTGGTGTCCAAGCATGAAACTACCTAAGGACAGGTAAAATAAACCTCATTTATTAGGCCTCAAAAGAGTCATTTAGACTAGCAATATTTCTGATGTTACCATTTCCCAAAGAATGGACTACTTCTCAATGGTTTAAATGCTTAAGTTGGCCAGCCTAAGGATACAAACATCTAGAAGATTTCAATTTTTATTTAGACGGTCTTACACTAGGAAGGAGGTAATTCATAAATCTGGGGTTCACCAGTTAGTCGCCAATTGTTGCAGCTGCAACAATTTTCCCAAAATTCCAAAAAAATTTAGGACCCTCCTTTGTTTGGATTAGTTCGATTTTCTTCTTTGAGTTGGTCTAATAATGATTTCTTCGAATGATTTTCTAATGCTTGAATTGATTTACCACTTGTTGGATTCTCCCTCTAGCACTTGAAATAATCCGCTGTTTGATCAAGCTTTATCACGGCCTTTGAATGCATTTGAAGCATGCTTGGATCGAAATTTATTTGGTTAAGTGCCCTGCCATTGTAGATGGATAGTCGGTTTGGTCTTTGATTTTCTTTTCGACCCATTGGTTTTCGCATCGGATGCTGTTTGGTTTTGCATAGGAACTATTTATCATTTCTTTCTCCACCGTTGCAGGAAGAAAACTGCTTCCTCTTCCGATCATTGCTTTAACGTTTCGGACCGTTTGTTTTTTCCATCGATTCCGTAAGTCATGGGCCTCCACCCTTCCGGCTGCTGGAAGCCTTTCCTTCCGGCCGTCTAAGTCGTTTGAAACTCGCCTTTGCAGAAGGTTGCACCCTTTCTACTTCCTTCGTTGCGGCTGCCAAAAGTGTTAGCTTTTTCGATCCTCTAATGTTTCCGCTTCCGATTTGGAACTCATTTTGCGGAGCGGTTTATCCTTTGTTCTTCCGCCGTTGCGGCTGCGGTTCTGCTTTTGTTCCGATGTTAGAAGTCCGGCGTGTGGTTATTTTTCACCCGGTTATTCCCCTCCATTATGGGCGATGGTATTCTTTATGGTTCCACCATTGCGGATGAAAGAAGCGCTAACCTTGCTGATGCATAGTCTTTTTTCTCCCATTTCGGATCAATTTACCCTTTGCGGCTCTGTCGTTGCGGCTCTTGTTTCATTACTGACCCAACGATTTGTTTTCCGAGGTTCCACCATGTATGTCTCTGGGGATGGCTTAGCACGTTGGCCATCTTCCATTGCAGAAGGAAGTTTGTTTTCAACCTCCAATCCAAAGTTGCCCGCTTTCCGATTCTTTACTCTCCGCCGTCCGATCTTTTGTGGTGGACTATATATATGGGGTCAGGATATGTTGCTTTATCCTTGTCGACTGTTGCTGCTCCGTCTATCGTTATCATGTGCTGTCGCGCTCGCCTGGTCCCTCATTTTTGGTACACATAGGCCAGGTGTTGCCACCACGAAGTTTTATAGGCCTCCCCACTCCGGTTACGCACCGTTTCCAGGTAGGCTCGTTGTTGCCCTTTCCCCATTTCGTTGAGATTTTGGTTGATGTTTGATACGGTTATGTTCTGTTGAGGCTGTTTCTCTTCACCCCGTTAGTTGCACACCTATATAAATTGGGGATTTTCATCTTTTTTGGCCGTGGGAGGGCGGTTTAACCCTCAGAGTAGTTTTTCCCTCCACCGCCATTTGTTTTGTAACCCTGCGTTTAGAAATTCGTGGGTTTGGTGCAGATGGCCATTACGCCGTCTGCACCAAGCGGCCCGGTATGATAAGGTTTGATAGGGGAGGTTTTAGGGAATCCCTGTGGTTTTTGGTGGTCACCTTCCCTGTTCATTTTATGCTGTCCGTATCCCACAAACTCGGTCGTAATTCACTGTGTTTTTTCACACACTCGGTTCATGGCCAGGTTTTGAACCTAAACCGGTGGTGGGGGTTTTATCACTGTATAGCAACGCGCAGCGTTTCAAGTGGACATTAGATTGCATAGGCAATTTGTTTGTAAAGTGCCATTGAAAAAAAGGATTGCATGGTTTTTCCCTTGTCCATCCCGTGCCGCGCGACGACCATGGCGCCAGCGGAAAGCCGAAACTTGTCGCACATTAATGTAGATTTATTTCCGCCCAATTTGTATTGTTAGAATTGTTTGGTATTGAAAATCAGTGGTAGCTTGCATGTTTTACTGCATATAACTGTTTTCCATCATGCTGAACATAGACTAAGTCACTGAACACTGCACATTGTGTTTCAATGGTTCTGTTAGTTAGGCCATTCCTGCTTATATACATGCATATATTTGCTTCATTGACTGATTGATATCATGTTAAACATAGAAGAAATGACACACTACACACTGATGTATATAAGTTTGTCACTCAGCCAAAATGGCTTAATGTTTACAATGTTGTGTGTGGTAGGAAGATTTTGAATCCACAATGTCAAAGAGGCAAAAGAAGAAGGCCCCGGTGGTCGAGGAAGAGCCGGAAGTAGAAACTGCCACCAAAATGGAATATATATATGAGGACACTAGGTGTATTTCTGGTGTTGAACCTAAATACCAGTGGGGGGAAATATATAGACTGATCACACACAGAGAGGTTTCTGACATGGGCTTACAAGAAGAATCCATATATGCCAACATAGAAAGATCTTCACTGATGAAGATCGCCACCAGACCGAAGTTGTTCCCGTGCTCTGAAGTAATCGGTTGGATTCTACCCCGGGCAGATGTCACAACAATGATTCTGGAAAATGTTGAAAGACAGGGCTATGCTACATATAGCCCTGGATATGTAGCGTTGGCTTACCACCTGCTAGAAGCCTAAGTATTTTTAACTGATGATTGGTTGAACAACATTAGAATGGACCTGGTAGAGACTTTTAAAAAGATACTGTTGCAGGGAAAACATTACAGATACAGACTGACAGGTGATTACGATACGGAAAGCTTAAGGGCCCCCTATAGGTTCATAGCTTTAATGCTGAACGGGATTTTTGGAAGAGCACAAGGTAGGTTCTTCAAGTTAGAATGGATCCGAATCATTTTTTGTGTTGCAACCCAAGGGACAATTTTCAACTGGGCCATCCTTGTATCAAATAGTCTTTCATCTTGCTTGGCCTCAGCTTTGGGAGGAGTGGCCCAAAAGAGGTCTGAATTATATATGAGTTCCATACTGCTAGACTGTATATTATGCAATCAGCGTTTCCCCTGCCTAAGGTGCATCTGGGATACGGAAAGAATGCTTGTCTATTCTGCTTATAAACCACTATGGGCACATAAATATCACAGCCATTACCGAGAAGTATGTGAACACTTCATCATGCCCTTATACACACTCATTTTCCTGAAGGAGTGTGATTGTATGTCAAAGGAAGCGCTGCAAGTAATCGAAGAATATGCAGATTACTATTTGACTGAGTATGGCCTATAATTCAGGATGTTTGGAGGTTCAAGAGCACCCTCCCTGCTGCCCAAATACGCCACTGACTATATCATACACAAGGAAGTAGTCAGGCAGGTCTTCTTGGATGGCATAGGGAGCTTTCTGTTTGAGCACAAGAAGACCTCCTATCCTCCTTTTCCCTTCAGGTTAGGAAGCTACAAGTTTACCAGAGTGAAAAAGGCTGATGAATTTGTAGAAGAGCTAGAAAAGTTCCATTTTGGAGAGATGCCCTTCCATAGAAATGATACTCATGGTAGAGTGGCTGAAAATTGCAAAGCAAACAACATGCATTTTGAGTATGCCCACCATTGGGATCGGGAAGAATCCATCTTCCGAAATGCAGTAAACATGACAGCCTTGAGAAGAAGGTTCAAGAAGAAGATCACCACCAAAGGTGGGAAGGGAGATGAACAAGCAAAGGCTGAGGAAGAAGCAAAGAGAAGAAATGAGGAAGCCCATAGGTTGGCACAAGAAGCTACAGGGTGGCTACACATAGAAGAAGAAGAAAAAAGGAAAGCTACGCAAGAGGCAGCTAGGAAGGCAGAAGAGGATGCAAAGAAAGAAGAAGAAGAAAAGAAAAAGAAGCTGGATGAGGAGCTCCAAAAGAAAGAAGCTGAAAGGCTGAAGTTGACACAGACAGAACAGTCATCTTTTGAAATAGCTGCAGGGCAGACCCAAGACGTGGAGAATCCTGAGATTCAGGATCCTGAAATACCAGCTGTTAGCACCTCTAGACAATCTGTGGTCCCTACACTGAAGCTGGTCCCCTTTGTACAGAAAAAAGGGGAAGAGATCCCTGATTTCAATACTGTTTTCTATGACAGGGAAACAAAGAGGATAGTGAAGAGAACAGAAAGGAAAATTGAAATGGGAGATCTACCAGGGAAAATGATATCAGATATGCCTGTTATGTTGGGAACAGACCAAGATCCGAGATTCACCATCAAATCCAGAGCAGCACTGATTCAAGCTTCGAAGGATAATGTGGGTAGGATTATGACAGACTTAGAGCTATCCAAAAGGTCTTCTGCTCAATTGAAAGACACATTGAGAAGAGAAGGAGAAGAAAGCAATAGGCTGAAGCAGAAGTATGAAGACATGTAGAGGGAGATAAATGCTTCTAAGGCTGAATTGCAGGCCCTCCAAGTAGAAATACAGGTCAGAGAAACAACACAAGAATGCCTAGACAAAGTGCAGAAAGAATATCAAGAGCTGAAGATGGAAAAGGAACGGCTGTAGGAAAAGGTAAAAGAGTTGGAAGAGCAGCAAAAGATCATCCTGGAGGCCAGGGAGATGCACACCCAAGAGCAAGAAAAGAAACATCAAGAGTAGATTGCTTCTCTAACAGCTGCTCTGGAGGAAGCAAGGGAGCAACAGGTTAACCTCCAACCATTCAAAGAGAATATCTTGGCCCAAAAGGCTAAGATGTTGTAGCTACAGACTGCTATAGAAGGAGAAAGGTGCAAGGTGCTGCAGGTAGATAGCGGATTGGAGGATATCCTAGAGACCTCCTCTTACTTTGTAGATAGATCTCAGGATGTCCTTGAAGTCCTAACTGTAAGAATGGCAAGGCTAGAAAACAATGAAGAAACTCCAGCAGAACTGCCATCAAAGGATACACAGGCCCTCAAGAGGGATTATGACTTGCTGGAATTTGCTATAAATACCGCGGAGGATTTCAAAAAATCAGTTAAGAAGACGAAAGGAGCATGCACCGAGTTTTTCAGAAGGCTTCTCATTACCTACAACCGATGCTAGATAGAGGCCGAGCAGAGGCTTGAGGCTTTCTCGGATCACAACGCCTTTGTGGAGCTGTTGCAGAAAAGATACCAGGAGGAGGAAGCTAAAGTACAGCATATCAAAGCTCTGGATGATCAGATCTTGAGGAGCAAAGTAGATCATTCAGCTATTAGCGTGCAGCTTCTGGAGGATTAGCTTCGATTGAGTGCAGCCAGGATTGAGGCTACAAAGAACCAGGCTGCTAAGTTTGAGATCAATATTCAATTTTTAGAGCCTTGTGCGTTTGAGGGCATTGCCTCTGAAGCTTCGGCATGGAAGAAATTTCTAGATGCCCAAGTGGGACCCTCCTCGTAAAGGATTGGTCACTTTTTGTAATGTGTAACATTTTGTAAAAAACATTTGAGAAAATTCAAGCATTGGGAAACGAAGAGTTGGAAAGCCCAAAGGTTACTTTGGGCAGCCAACCGTCTCACCCTTTTGTATAAATGTAGAAAGTTTAGAAGGGAGAAAGGGGCTTTTTCCCAATTAGACAGGAAAAGCAATATTGTAAGAAGAACTATTTCTCTTTGCAATAAAGAAGTATTGTTTGCCTATTGGAGAAAGATTGGTGGCATTTTCAAATGTTATGCTGTGGATGGCTGAAAGATGAACTATTTTGTTTTTCCAGCTGTTTGGCCTTTAACCGTGAGATCGTTCTAACTCCCATAACCTATGTTCTTGTTTAAATGATTTCTAGTTTATTTTGTGGAATTACCACCATGAGTAATGTAAGTTGTTCATAAAAGAATTGGCTATCTGACTGTTGAAATATCTTTAATCGTTCATGTGTTGTATGTAGGAATGTCAGCTACCTGTCATTTCTGTTTACAATGCATGGATAATACACATTACTCATAAATAGATTACAATTTGGCTCCCCGGGGATAGGTAGTTAGGTAGATAGATATATAGGTAGTTAGTTTACTTCATTGCTGGATATGTGATTTAGATGCTGGTGAGTCTAAGACGAGAGGTAAGAACTTGCGTATCACATTGTGAATGCTCCTTGCATCCTTCATCACCCTACATTGTTAATTAGGCACTTGCATCTCATACATTAAGTCAAAAAATACAAAATACCTGGTGGACCGGGCCGTAACCGGTAAAACCTTTGTTTTTTGTTACTTTGACCTACGGTAGCCGGACCGCAAACTGGATGGATTCCCCATACCAAATAGTCACGGGCTAGTTGGGAACGTTGACTGGGGAGAATTCCTTTATGTTGTTGCCTGCAAATTTCCAAGCCTCAACACTTATACTACTCCTTTAAAGATATGTTTTAAGACTTGTCCAGGCCCAGATTTACCGTGCCTTTGGTGTGGTCTTTTTTTTAAATTAAAAAAACTTCATTTGGTTACTTTAAATGTAACTAATTAATTTATAAAATATTAAAATATAATGTTATATCATATTTAACGCCCCTTTTGGATATTAATAACATTAAATTCCCATGGTAATATCCTAGCCCTAGCCTAGACATGCACATGGGAAAATACTCCCTCAAGAAAGGAAAAGGTACAAAAATTGAACATATGTGTTCAGTATGTATTTATCTTCACTTGAATAAGCTGAATGAACTGCTTATGGTAAATACTTTGATGAAGAATTTGAAAACTCCATGATCATGCACTAGAGTGTAGTATATGGAAGAAAGAAGAGGAGAGAATCCTTGTAGCTCATCATATGATGAAGTAGGATAATTATATAAATGGTTATTGCTTCTCAAATTTTTTTATATGCATACTCCTTCCCGAAGAGTAGAAAAAACAACACAATCAGTTCCTTGTATAGCTGCAAAATGGTGATGTGGATCACATATATTCCAAACTGATATATCACCTTCCCAAGTATGAAATGGGGCTGAATAGAATCTGATATATCATAAATATTTTCATATGGAACAACAAATACCAAATTTTTAGTGTCTCCATGAGGATATAGGGCTAGAGTAGGAAAAGGTTGAGCAATTGGGAAAAACTTATGAGTGTAAAAATATGATTGATAGATGGAATTGAGATCTGAACCATAAGTGTTTAGAATATATACAAAAATGTGTAATAAAATTCCAATGATGACTAAGGTCATGGATAACCAACATGTGAAAAATATTCAAGACTGGAAACCATATAATATAATAAACACTGCATAGGAAACCAATGAGGAATCAACTAGTGAAATTGGGGTTTGTATAGCCTTAGGAGTATTTAAAGGTATGGTAGATCATATGGATGTGTTCATAACATGCATATCATCCTGAAAATATGATTCTAAATAATAATTATAATCATTTGAATGGAGTGAGGAAGAGCTTCTTAAAGACAAGTCAGGATCTAGTGAAAAATCACAAGTATTGGGAGATGAATCTAGGAGACTTATAGGTGGATTATTCAAGAAAGACACTAAGATTTATGGTTATAATATATCAGAAAATGAATATATATCATATATATTAGGAAAGGATTTAACACTAGAACTCAAGGCATAGTTTATATCACCTTGGAACTGTGCATTATGACAATGTTTTGAGGTTTCAACATGCTTCTGTAGCTCATCTGGAACTTCAATGTTATGCTTCTCAAGTAGATGAGACACGATGTCGCTATTATTCTTAAAACATTTTTTCTAAGGATGAAATCCATTTATGAAATAAGAACACTTGGATGTGCTCCCTTTCTTTTTGACTTTCTTCACTAAACCTTCATCAATAGGCTTCAAACTTTCATCTTCATTATCTGGCTTTGGCTTCTTCTCTTTCACTATTCGTTTCTCTTTTGATATTGCATTCTTAATTCCTTGAAATATAAGAGCATGTTCCTAGCCCTTGGAGGATCTAATAGAACCCATATGGATCAATTTATCTTACTTCTTTGTCAGTTAATCAAAGAATGTACTCAAAGAAGGCATTTTCCAATTCGCAATAGAAAGACTAGTAGCATGAAAAGTAGACACAAAAATTGAGTATTCAAGACCCAATTTTGATAGAATGGAAAGAATTAATTGATCTTCCTTCTTCTCAATCCACAATTTCTTGATCAATATAACACATGAATTGAATTTAGTGAAGAAACCCTCAATAGAATTGAAACTTCTTGGACTCAATGAGAATAACTCATTCTCCAACTAATGCACTCTTATCTCATCTTGTACTCCAAAGAGATACTCAAGTTCGGCCCATACTCATTTTGGAGTGGTCAAACCATCTAGATGAAAGAGTATATCAGGAGAAATAGAGAGGCAAAGCAATCCATAGGCTTCATCCAACCTATTATGCCACTTATATTTCTCAAAAATAGCATCAGACTCATTCTCCAAAGCTAAAGTAACTCAGTATAGTCCCTTATAGTGCAACAGAATGCCAATTTTGGATTTCCATTCATGATAGTTGAAGGGAGTCAAGATCATAGATGTAGAGGAATCCATGGTAAGAAGTTGATGCACTCAAGAATATACTCTCTCCAACCTACACAAATAAAAACTAGGAGAAAAAAGTTTAAGCTCAATTCAATCTCTTCTTCAGAGAGGAATAGGATACTGATGCGCTCTAATGTAGAGAATTGATAGCTCCTCAACTTTGTAGAACTTAAGAAACCTTGCTCTATAATACCATGTAGAAATAGCAGCTATGATACCATAAATATATTGAGTCTTAATACTATGTGTAAGCACAGGACAGGGAATTATCTACAAGATAATTCTCACAAGCATGCATAAGGAAAATAGAGAGAAGAATAATGAGACTGAATCACATGAAGAAGTGAAGAATGAATAATTGATTATTGAATCAATGAATTAATTGATTATTACGTTGCTAATACATCCTTATAAAGAAAATTTGAGTTGCGAGAAGACAACGCATTCTAGTTCATAAATCATGATTACTAAATATGATAAACACCCATGGGTGGATAAATCACTTTCTAACTCTGTCAACGACATCACGAATTAGCTAAAGCATGAGTGATTTTTCATAAGTGATGTAAAAACATGCTAATCCTAGAATATGGAGATAAAATCATGGAGGATGGGTTGGCAAGAAAAGACAATAGTTTCCTAGTTGACTAGCTTTACCTTATCCATTAAAAGGAAGTAATAAAGCATGATAAAGACAAAATCTGTAGGAAGGTGCAGTTACTAATTCTAGTAGTCAATGAAGTGGGAAAGATATAACCAGAATCAAGAAAAAGGAACTCCTGGGGTATATATGGCAAGTGTTGACCATGTGGTGCACGTAGATGCCAACTATCTAGGCTAGTAGGTACAAAATTAATCAATAATGATTAAATATTGTTATCCTAATTATGGAGTGGGTTTATAATGCATGGAAATGGAGAACTTGAACTTTGAAAAATATGAAATGATATTTGTACATGCACACTTTGAAATTTATTGGCATGCAAAATTCTTAAAATAAAAAGATGGCATGCACACTTATCATTGATTGGTTGAAATATCTATTATGAAGAAAACTTCCTATGGCTTGGGGTGTATGGCACAACAGACAGAGAAACTGCAGAAATCAATACCTTCCCAATATGCAAGAGAAATACAACATCTAACACTAAAGGATCTCAAAACATACCTTATTCCGGACGGTTGAAGTAGATCCCCATTGAGCTTTTTCCAATCCCACTTACGTTAGGAATTTACTCTCAACAACAGTAAACAAGGAAAGCATGCTATATAATATAGTGGTAATCCTATTCTAGCATATATAATCAATATTGCATAAACAATTAAACGCATCCATGGATTCAATATTCATTTAAATGCACATCATTGGATAGGAAAATATATTTCTAATAATAAAATTAGAGATTACATAAGTGACAACCTCTGTCGGCACGTCTGTGAACCGGAGAAACTAAATCCTCCACCTAAGCCTCCACCATCTCAATCCTCCATCTCTTGATAGAAAGCTCACAAGAAAAGGCAAGCTTGGGAAGATCAAAAAGTGCTCCAAGGGACAAAGTGATGCAGACTCAAGTATAAGCAAGTTACAAAAATAATGGACTATAATTTTCTTGCTCTTCAATTGCCCCCCTCTTCAATGTATCCAAGGGGTTCCTTATATAGTGCTGCAATGGGGTAATGGAAGGTCAAATCCGAGAAATCTCAAGGAATATGGAAGGCCAAGAGACAAGTGACTCAGATCCACATCAAGGAAAACTCCAAAAATATTTGGACTTATGCACACATCCTTATGTACGCAGGTTTAATGGTAATATCCATGTATATACACGAGAAAGTGATTAAAATCTGCGTACACCAAATAATAGGTGTTTTTAGGGATGATCTTGGAAACATCAAAGGTACAAAAATGGTCCATGGGGTCCAAAAAGTCTGCAGAGGGACAGGGAAGGCCATAAAAGTGTGATCAACCATGTGTGATAAAATCAATTGGAATAGATGCCCGCTAATGTGTGAGGTCAGATGGGTAACATGATGGCCGAAATACTTTATAAATCCATCCCAAAAGTGGAGTGATGAAGAACCATCCATCCATCAGTATAGTACAATATTCAATCTCTGCATATGACTGCAAATACATATAGCAGTCCTAGATACATAAGAGTACAATGGCCATGAATAGGCATCATATACAAAATGTGACATGTGTGGTTATCGCCACATACAATATATGATAGATCAAAATCTCCATGATGAAGATATACAAAGGATCAAGATCTCCATGAAAGTTGAATATATACACTGGATCAATATCTCCATAATGGCTAAAGATATATGACATACACTAGAATCAAGTCATGAGAGCTGAAATCTCATGAACACTGGCACGATCAAGGAGGTAGCATATGTGGAATGCCACTAATATGGAAAGTCTTCTACATAAACTGCTATGAGTACATGTCCTACTATGTGAATAGAGGCATCGAGGTCAAACATAGTAGTGCATCGTCTGATTGCCGGTCATTGATGTATACCTCTAACAGACGCGAGATCACCCACCAATAATGAAAATGGGAATCAAGGTACTAGAGTGCAATCTGACAAGTGCAAATAAATGTGTTGAGGTCTAACACTTGGAAGAATCCATCGATCAGGGGATATTGATGTATTCCCAAAACTGTCGATGGTGAGAGAACCTACCACTGATGACTGTAAGTCTCAAGGAACTCAAATGACTCTAGAATCCTATCCCATAATAAATAATCTGAAGTCGATGTGATGGAATCCACTGGAAGGAGGGAATTAAGGCATCCCCCATCAACCAACACAAGGTACTCAGCAACACTGTATAATGTGGAAGGACTCGAACAAGATGTGCATGAACCAGTAATAGTACCACGAATGGCTGCATTTCAAATTCAAGACAACTGAGGAATGGCCGACTCAGGTTTCAACTTCCTTTGAACAAGAGCATAAAGGTGGATGGTGACTGAATGTAGGCAGCATAGACTCAATATACAAAACTGGGACATCTCTGCGACACAGGAGGCATCAACAGAGGCTCCATAGTGACTGGAAGCTTAACTAGTCGGTGGAGGTAAACTCAGAAAAACGAGTACAGCTCCTAAATTCAAACTACTAACCCAACCAACAGATGTGATATACAGTGCTCTGTTTGAAGGTGACACGACTCAACTACTACCAAATTAAACATCTTTTCCTATCTGGCTTTTTGGTTTTTTTATTTTTTTTAGGACTTTTTTAGATATTTTGAAAATCTTGAAAAAGAATAAAAGTGCTTTATAGTTACAAATCTATGAGGAGACGAGTGTCAAGGGGAAAACAAACTAGTTCCAAGCAGTGGAACATACCTATGCTCAATGCACAGAAACATGTACAGGATAATGACATTCGGGGGGAAAATCCCCTCTCGGTAAAAAAGGGGAATCAAGCTGCAAAAGATATATAAAAAGGCTCTTCTTGGCTAGACATGACACAAGCTTGGGCAATATGGCTGATAATCAAATTCAGGGAAGCCGGCCGGCATAAGGCTCAATAAGGCAAGCAAAACTCATGATAATGCAATTACAACTTGACATATACAAGGGAGTCCTGGGGAAATGGCCAGCATAAAGTTCAAGAGGAGTATGAAGCTCTTGCTCAAAGTCATGGTGGTATACAAAGGACTCACACACCCTAAAGGAGAAATGTCAGCATGGGAACCAAATGCAAAATAGGATCTAACTAGGGTACCCATGTATGGTAAAGCTCTACCATTCACAACATGTCACTTCTAAGAGCAATAAGAAGGTTCCATGACAAGATGGAATAGGTTTGTACCTAAGGTTAAAATGAAATGGTCATAAGATTATGCAAAGTGCAAACAGATGTGAAACCTAACCTACATTCCAGTTTAGACATAATACCTATAGTAGGCACAAATGGATCAAATCCACGGTCAACCGGCACTGAAAATGGATTCCTACAAAATCAAATTAGTTCAAAAGGTCAAAAACTATAGAAAGTGGGGAAAATTTTCAAAATTTTTCTACAAATAGTGAAAAAATTTCATACCATTTGAAATTTTTACTCAACATAGTGCATTTGAGCTCAGAACTTCAAAAGCGAATTCTGGGAGCATCATCCAGCGGAATCTCTCCCCGTTTGATCCAAGTAGATTCTCATGCTCATCTCTTTCATTTTCATGCAATTTTTTTGAAATTTCGTGGTTTATTTCATTTTTTGAGCCATCCAAACTTGTGTGTTTCGTCCCACATAGAAATCGAGCTTTTTTCCACGTATAGGACTCGCCATACGTGGAAAATGCACCGAAAGCTGCGTACATATGCGGTTTTTTTTAGAACAATAACATACAGGGCCGCAAGTAAGGTTTTAAAGGGAAAATACTGATAAAAAAGCTTGGTTTTTGTGCAGGATGGTGCTAGAGTGGAGATCAAGAAAGCATGGTGATGTTGAGGAAGTTCTACAAGGTGATCTCATGGATCAAGAAGCATTACGGGCAAGTGGCTTGTACAAGTTTTGGTGTCTTGGCAACCTAAGGGCCAAACCAAGACTACTACAGCTACGAGTGAACTATTGGGATCCAAAATATGAGACATTTCAAATAGATGGGATGTCGCTCGGCATTGAGGTTGAGGATATATATTTCATCACGGGTTTTTCCTGAAGAGGGGAGATGGTGAACCTATGATCTTGTGGGCTAGGAGGTGGGATGACCATAGATGAGTACATAGCTGTGTACTGCTTTCCGAAGATAGAAAAGGTTGGGATTCAAATCTCGACAAACTCTATCCAAATTCTGGGACTGAAGGCCATACTTTTGGAACTAGTTAGGATTGTAGGGTTAGATCCACTCCACTAGGACTCACAGCCAATGATGTTCTATGTAGTAGAGTGCATGCGACCTACAGTGTATGACTGGAGTACTACACTGTTGAGAAACATGAAACAATGGCTCAGTGACTACAAGATGGGCAGGGTGCAGAAATTTGGGTTCGGCAGTATACTGAGCACGTTTTTCTTTGAGTGGGTGTCAGGGCTAAACCCTAGGGTAGACATTTCTCCTCATGGAGTTCGGGATCCATCCCAGCGATGCTAGGTGAATGTCATGCACAGACTGGGCGGAGGTAGGGTGGCTAACCCCTACCCAGCATATTTCTTTCCATGGTTGGAGAGACAGATCGTCGCCATAGATGACTACCCCTATGCAGGGATAGACTTTTGCAGAGACCCAGATATTCTGCTACCACCAGGAGCATCTTATGGTGACATAGGTAAAGAATCCCAAACCCACTTTTTAAGTTTTGAATTATTTCATTTTTTTTTGTTTTTTGATATATTAACTCAAAAGACATGTTTTTGGTGTGACGACACATAGTGACAATCTATCATGTATATGCATATGTAGGACCACGACGGCCAGACGAATTCCCTCTTCATTGACTAAGGGGAAGAGGAGATGATATCATGGGTGCAAATGTGGAGCGAATGCTCCAAAGCATCCACACGAACTTTGTTTGTTTGACACACAGGGTACCCATGGTGCAAGTCAAGGACTTGCCTAAGGCCATGCAGTGCTTGGTGGTTGGTGTACCAGGAGCATGGGTTTGACTATTTCGACAGCTAGCTAGAGCCGCAGTGCCCTATCATGATTAGAACCCCCCTTCACCCTAGGCTTAGAGACCTGAGTGTATTCATTTTTGTATGACTGTGTAGTATATTTTGGTGGCTCGGAAGCCCTAATTTTGTATATGACACTTATGTATTATGAAATCACTTTTTGGATGTTAATGAAAAAACTTTTATGATGATCAATTTTATTTATATTTACATGTGTGTAAAATGTGTGTTTGTGATATGCTTATGGTCTATGAAACAAATGCCAATCTAACACATAATTAGCATATGAGTCAGCAACTTGATTAAAAATTCTTGGAACATGGATGTATGTTATATTCTCAAATTGTCGTTCTAGTAATATAACATGTAAGAATCTTTGTAATAATGTCGGATCCCTAATGCAATACAAGCCATTAAGCTGTGAAACCACTAATTGTGAATCAAGACATACCTTAAGAGAATGAACACCATCTGAAATCGCATCACGCAATAGCTCAATGACAACACTATATTCAGAAACATTGTTTGAAGAGGGTCATAAACATACCCCTCCTGAAGACAATACTTGACCCGTAGGAGTATAAATCACCCAAGCAGTCGAAGCTGAGTTTTGAGTGTGGCGGATAGCACCATTAGTGAATCCTATGTGAACGTAAGACTCCATAAACATCTACCATAAGAAACGAAAGCTAATCAACAAACCCGATCACCATAAGAAAAAGTAACTATGCAATGCAAAACTGTACAATAATATACAACAATCAGCCTTGGCTGAAAATCATGCATATTACTTTTTAAGATAGAGCCCATTTCTAGGCTCCGCCAAGGCTATCCCTTCGTAATCAACCATCTCGTAGGTGCCTTTCTCTAATACTCGTTTAACCATGTAAGGACCATGCCACATGGGATTAAATTTCCCTGCCCCCAAGCGTTCCTTAGCTTGATCCCACAAAAGGACGAAGTCACCTTCTCTAAACTTCCTCAAATGGACAGACTTATCATATTGGACCTTGATGCAATGCTTGTTAACCTCTAGAGCCACTAAGGCATCTCAGCACTGCTCATCAAGTTTCTCTAAGTGGACCAAATGCTCTTCCAATGCAGAAATGTTAGGTAAAATATCCACATCTAGCTTCAGAGAAGGGATTTCGCATTCAACCAACAAAACTAACTCCACCCCATGTACAAGCTAATATGGAGAGAAACCGGTGGTAGTCTTAATCACGGTTCTATAGGCCCACAAAGTAGGATATAACATGATATGCCAATTAGTACTACTTTGTGTGATGGTTCGTTGGAGAATAGACTTAAGTGATTTTTTCACTACTTCAACTTGTCCATTCACTTGAGGGTAATAAGAAGAGGAATGCTCTTGCTTGTACCCTAACTTGGAAGCTAACTCTTCCATCATTTTATTCTAAAAGTGCCTACCATGGTTAGTGACAAGCTCTTTCTGAATGCTAAACCAGGTGATAATCTGGTTGAAAATGAAATGCGCAGCTGTCTCATTGTTAGATTTAACTGTGGGCATAGCCTCTTCCCATTTCGTGAAGTAATAGACAACCACAATAATGTGATGATGCCCCCTAGTCAAAGCTGGGTTGCAATCCATAAAATCAAGCCCCCATTTGGTGAAGGGACCAATGGTGACAATAGGATGTAATGGGGCTGGATGCGAGCGCATATTACATGCAAACACCTGGAAAGGATGAAACTTCTTGACCGCTTTAACACAATATTTGAATATGGATAGCCAAAAATAGTCCACTCTCAAGATTTTTTGGGCTGTAGAAATCCCAAAGAAATGACCACCACATGCCCCTCCATGGCAATCATTCAGTACAACCTCAGCCTCATCATGGGTTAAACAACGATGCAAAATGGAATCTACCCCATGGTTGTACAAAGTGTTATCCACTATATGGTAGTTCTTAGCTACATGACATAATCGTCATCGCATATCCCGTGAAAGGTGAGTAGGGACCTTCAAAGTTTGCAAATATACAATGATATCCCCGTACCAAGGGTCCACAGTTGAGATAAGAAAAATATGCTCATCGAAAAAAGTATCCTCATAAACCTCCTCCTCCTCCAAACTTGGAAAATTGGATATAAGCTCCGCAAATATCAATGATTTCTTCGATTTCGCCAAAACAAACTCGAGATGAAACTCTTGCAAAATGAAAATCCATTTATTGTATTTTCCCCCAATCATCCTTCTAGTTAGGATGAATTGAAATGGATTGATAGGAGCTACGACCAAGGTTTGGAGAAGGAGAATGCAATGTGTCAAATGCTGAAATGCATGAACGGTAGCCAAGGCAAGCTTCTCCACATGGGAATAGAGAAGTTCTACATCTATAAGGTTTTGGCTCAAATAATATATGACATGCTCATGGATCTCCTCATCCTTCTGAACCAAAACCATACCAACCGTCTCCATAGATGCGGTCACATAACTCAAGAAATCACAGCTATAGTCTGGTGAACTAAGCATGGGGGCCATTGCTAAGGCTCACTTAAGAGAATCAAAGGACTCATGGGATCGCTCATCCTAGTAAAAAGGGGTGTCCTTCTTCAAAAGATGCATAAAGCCTTTAGTCAAGTTGGAAAAATTAACCATGAATATTTGCAAGAAGTTCACCATGCCTTGTAAACATTGAAGGTGTCTAATATTAAGCAAGGGAGACAATTGAAGTATTGCCTCAACCTTTAAGGGATCGACTCTTATACCCTCCTTGGATACAATGAATCCTAGTAAACGGGTAATAGTCACGCAAAAGATGCACTTTTGAGGATTCAAATGAACTTGGTAATGGTGGCATCTTTCGAACACTAATCTCAAATGATATGGATGACGCACTCTCAAATGAGAGTGAGCAGCGAGATCATCCAAATATACTTCAATAACTTTTTAAAATAGTGAAATATTAAGGTCATGGCCCGTTGAAATGTGGCTCTGGCATTTTTAAGGACGAAGGGCATCTTCTGATATGAAAAAGTACCCCAAGAACAAATAAATGTGGTCTTATGTTGATCCTTGGGCTTAATCTAAATCTGATTATATTCGGAAAATCTGTCCATAAAGGAAAATACCTCGCTTCTCGCACACTCATCCAAAATATGATCAATAATTGGTCTGGGGAAGTTATCCTTAGGACAGGAACGATTTAAGTCATGGAAATCAGTGCATATGCGGATCACTCCCTGCTTTTTATCCATCGAAATGGGACTTGAAACCCACTCTGTCAAGGGAACGGGATAGATAAAACCATCTTTCAATAGTTTCTCTATCTCAGCTTTAATGGCAGGTGCTTTTCTAGGATTCACTGCACGTAAACGTTGTTGAACTGGTTTTGCATCTGGATACGTTTTGATCTCATGTTAGACAATACGAGGATCTATACCTGCCATTCTTTGTATGACCAAGAGAAAATGTCACGAAACTCTTTAAACAACTTGGTATACTCCTTGACCTCATCGGGGGAACAACCCACCCCAATGTAGACATTCTCAACCTTTCCAGGATCACGAGAAATATTGATAGGAATGGTTGGTCATAAATTAGACATGTTTCCATCAGCCATCTGACCAAGATAGCTTAATGGAACCATGGGGCTACCAATATTCTCCCTAAGAATCTCCCTAAAGTCCTCACACTCCATACGATCGAACTTAGGAAGAAAATATGATCGATGATGCAACTCTTCCCAAGGTTGCTCAACCCAAGACATGGCCTCAAGAATAGCTTCATCTGATGGAAAAACATCATCGAGGCAATCATGTGAGTGAGATGACTCTACTGCCCATGCAGACAACACATATGGGTCCTCCTCCTCCATTCGTGAAGAGGAAGGACTAGGCTCTGCAACTTGATCAAGATTCTCTTGATACGCCACCATTATTGCAGGCAATGGCACGTCTGTCTCAATGGGCACACTCGAAGTACTCGACGAAGGAAGAATCCAAGGATCTTCCATATGGGTAGTGCAAAAAGACACTAAATTCAATGAGGATGAATCCCCACCAAAACTAGACCCAATCATAAGAACGAGAGCAGGACAACTAAAGGTTCCCATAAGAGAAGGATACATACCTACGCCCACACTCCCAGTTGCCGGCTGAGAATAATTGATAATTGGGATAGAAGCTCCCGATGATGCATTGAACTCAGATTATGGAATAACTTTTGATTAATCGTAACAATAGTCCCATTAAATGGAAAGCATATCACTCAAAGGAGGGAAGAAGCTATGGCTTGCATACTATACATCCAACTCCTACCCAGTAAAAGATTGTAGTCAAGGGGTGCATCAACCACCTTGACCTCGATCACAATGGTCTTCCCTCCTAGTTGGACCTCTAGAGAAGGAAGAATCCCGTGTGGCCGAAACAATCTACCATCGAAAGCTGTCAACATAGTGGTAGATTGAGACAACGTGGGAGAACCCAAACCCTTCCAACATGACAAAGACATCACAAAAGCAGCAGCGCCTTCATCAATGATAGTATGCTTGACGGTGTTGTTAAGACACTCTACATGAATCAAAAGAGACATGTAGTAAGGAAAGCAATGTTGCACTCCCATGGTTTCAAATTTGATCATGGTAGAAGAGTTATCATCACTAACCCCAAGAGCAGACAACAAGGATTTCCTCTACGGAGGACAAGTCTGAAGCACTTCTAACACGGACATCGCACAAGGAGTCTGGCCCAAATCCTCTATAACTAAATAGTTCTGGGAGGCTTAGGAATTAGGATTGTGCCTCAAATGCTTTAAGACTCCCTTAGGAATGTGAGGTGGAGCTTCAGGTTTATTTGTAGGTTTTTCGATTCGCAAAGGGATCTCGAGTGGCGAAGGTTCTTTCCCAAGGTCTGGTTATGATGAACCATAATCTCTCACATGAGTCACAACCTTAGCAGCACACACCATGTTGATGCAACCGTGACCACTATTGGCCTCCAACGGATTTTGATTTACACCCAATGCACAACCAGGATCAATGGTCCTCGAGTTCATATTTTGATTGTTATGTAAAGGATTAGTTAACACAGCTAGGCCTTGTGCTATGAACCTTGAGGCATATTACATATGAGGGCACAAATGAGTGAGGTGGTCATCTTTACACAACTTGCAAGGAAACTTCATCTTACATTTAGACTGCTTGTCCCCCCCGACATTTTGAGTGTTCTTGTCATTATTATTAGCATTTTTGTTCTTGTTCCCACCCTTACGATTATTTTTTTGTTTTCTTCTTATTCCTTCTAGGCTGCTAGTTTCCTTTCAGGTTCGACGATTGCATGGAAAGTACATTTGCCGAATGGGTAGGTTAAGATGAAGTTGTAGCTTGTCCCGACGCAGACTGGTTAATTGATAATTGGCTCACTTGTTTCACAACTGAGTCCACAGGTTTGGTACTTATAGAGCCCACAATACCATCGGCATGTGCCCAGGCTTGATCTTGGGGTTGAAATTGGACCTAGGAGCATTAGTTATAATTTCATACAAAAGTCCAGATTGAGCATAGATCAAATCAAACTCTTGTACCCTAAAAATAGCTTGTTCCTCATTTTGAACTCCAAATGTAGAAACATCCTTCGCTATGTAAGGTAATAATGATTTGAGGAACCATTCAAGAAAAAACTTTGGTGGTATAAAGGCTTTGATTAACTGTTTCCTTCTACGCCACTCTTGAATATGATCTAAAATGTGTGCGGCTTTATCTTGCCGGAAGGTCGACAAGATTTTGGTGCCGACATCGTAACATATGGGTAGCTGGAAATGATTAAGGAAAGTTAGTGCAAGATCATCAAATGTAGTATAAGCCCCCCCTGGTAACTCTATATACCATTCCATCGCAGGACCTATTAGGGTGCATTGAAATAGCCTCAAACAAATGGAATCGTCATGTAAGGAATTGGAAGAGCACCAAAGGTGGAAAGTGGTGACATGCTCACCAGGATCTTCATCAACTTTACCTTCAAACTTGGGAATATCCGAAGGAATATTGGTAGGGACTTCCAACCATGCCGGGTCATGAGACACAAGATCGTTCATCAATATCGACAAGTTAGGTAAGTTCAATGTCGCAAGGAAAGGGAGCCTAAGTTGAGCCGGTCGGTTCCATGCTCCCTGGTAGTTTTGATTCATGTAAGGTTGATTGTTATAAATACCATGGCCTTATCCATAATAACCTCCTCCCATTTGACCCATGTAGGGCTGCATGGAAGCATTGTGATGTTGGGTACGTTGATTATGAGGCCCTACAAAACCATAATTAGAAGAGTAAGTGGGTTGTTGATACCTGTACCCATAGGGTTGGTAATTCTATCCATACTGTGGTCCATAAGGATGTCCATGAGAAGCTCCATAAGGTGTTCCATGGGATGTACCATGAGAAGGTCCATAGTTTGGTATACAGGGAGCTCCATGAGGTGGAAGATGAGACGATCCAGAAACATGCACATGACCTGTTGACACAGTAGGAGGTACTCGGCTCTGAGATACAACTGCATTAGTAGTCGCAGAACAAACATGGCTAGTAGCAACATTTCATCCTGAAGGACCATGTGAATTAGGGGGAGGATGAGTCATTAAAAACGCATTCGAAGGAACGGGGTTCGAGGACAAAGGGACATGTGAAGGAATGTAAGTGGTGTTTCCAATGTTCACCTATCTCGGTCTTGGTATCTGAATCAGATTACTAACACTAGGCCTAGGAGGAGCATGTGAAGATGCCTCCACCATAGGGATGGAAGGTGCAATGTGACTAGTGCCCCCAAACCTCTCTTTATGGAGAAGAGTGGGAGTGCCCATAGGCATAGTGCCAGGGTCAACTTCTGACTCGGTATGATATGTCAGATCAAGCTCAAGGATATCAAGATGTCATATCTAACATAACTAGTGGTTATGGGTTCATAGTGAGTCTCGTCGCTCGAAAACCAATACAGACGACCTGTGAATGAGGGATCATAACCAGATCATGAAGGTTGTTCATGTAAAGGATCATATGTGCTAATAGGATATTCCTTCCCAACCTCATGAGGTGGAGAAGACATCTCTAGAATCTCATCCTCATGATCTCCTATGGTGTGTGAATCAAAGTGAGAAGTAGTCCTCCCGAATTGTCTAGTTCTCTCTCCCAAAGGAGGAGGAGACGTGGAAGGTGGAAGTCCTATTAAATGACAAGAATAGTGAGGTGCCGCGCTTGAATCCAAGATGACTCAAAAAATAAAAAGACTCAACCTAATTACACAAACCCTAGGAAAACTAGCGTGCACAGAGCATACACCTAAAAATGTAAATCCAAATCACAAGCAAACCAAAGGTAGGATATGTGAGCTCCCGAATGAAGCAGGTATGTCTCGCCTAGGACAGGATTGAGACTCCCATACACAACAAGCGGAGATTCGTAACCAATTATAGTGGCCCTCATCTTCAACGCATATAGCGACTATGCTGTTTGAACCCTACCTGGCCAGGACACCTATAGAATAACCTCTGAAAATACCACCTCGATAACCTAGGTAAGGAAACTAAGGTCACCTCGATATAATCAATGCTCAGGCGGACAGTAGCAGGTGGGATTGACCGTATGGGCAGGGTAACAAAGCTCGAAGCCTGAAATCACAACTAGTATCCCAAGGGTGCACTAGCTAATACCTCAAAGGCCCCCAAATACGAATGCAATCCTGGAAATATCTTCGGTGTTAATCAATCACAATCATGGTACTACCTTGTGTTTAACTCCCTTGTAAGAGGAGGATCCTGAGAAACACTAATTATATAAAGGATTTCACACTCTCACATGGACATACACCTAATTGTTTCGTTTAGTGGTCTTGGAGAATTAACTCACAATTAACTATTCCAAGACCCTAAAACCTAGTCTTGTTGGTGCACCCTAGCAAATAAAAGAGTGTAATTCATTTTATTATGGGTTGATTTTAATTGGCTTTATTACTCAAAGGGTAAAGGGTCATGCAACTACTGAGGTTATGACACAACAAGAAGTAAAATGCACACCTAACAATCAATGCAAATGCATTGTGTCAAATGAAAAACAAGGTATGCTACTACGTGAAGTGAAAATTTTTTCCTTCAAATGTATATGCAATAATTCCCATATGAAAATCTGACTAATATTCACCAAGCAAACCTAATGCAAGTACCATGCTAATGCAAAATGAAAATAATGCATAACTATGCAAAAAGAAGAAAAAAAAATTGTATTTTTGAATTAAATGAGATAAAAAGAAAAAATATGACTCTACCACCCTCAGACTCTACGACCACTCACAGACAACAACCAAGCAAAGTAGTAAGGAAAAAGAGACCTAATGCACTAATCTCAAAACAAAAATAGAAAATGAAATGACAAGAACATTTTCAAAAATCAAATAAAAAATAATCTCTGGTCAGAAACAGAGGGGAGATATAGACTCCAGAAGCATCAAAGAAGACTCAACAATCATCCAAACTCACCCATAAACACTTAATCTTCCCAAAAAAGCAAAAATCCAGGGCATACGCAACTGTTCTCAGTAAACCTGCATACATACGCAACTATTCTAGGAAAACTCACATGTACACCCGACTGTGAAAGAAAAACTCGCATACAGGAAGAAAAATAGAGAAAAATAATGTAAAAGGACAAGCTGAGACAAAGTTTACTCCTACAGGACACTACTGGGAAATCATATCCCCATAATCGACACAGAAACAGAGAAATCAGAGCAACATAAGCACATTGAATGTCGAAAACCCCCAAAGAAAAACAACTAGGAACCTCCCCAGTATGGTCTCCAATTCTGTTATGGAGAAAACTTCCTATGGCTTGGGGTGTACCACAACAGACAGAGAAACCGCAAAAATCAATCCCTTCCTAATATGCAAGAGAAATAAAACATCTAACACTAAAGGATCTCGAAACATACCTTATTCCGGACGGTTGAAGTAGATCCCCGTTGAGTTTTTTCCAATCCCGCTTGTGTTAGTAATTTACTCTCAACAACAGTAAATCAGGAAAGCATGCTATATAATATAGTGTTAGGCCTACTCTATCATATATAATCAATAATGCATAAGCAATTAAACACATCCATGGATTCAATATTCATTTCAATGCACATCATTGGATAAAAAAAAATATTTCTATTAATAAAATTAGAGATTGCATTAGTGACAACCTCTGTCGACACGTTTGTGAACTGGAGAAACTGAGTCCTCCTCCTTGGCCTCCACCACCTCAATCCTGCATATCTCTATAGAAATATCACAAGCAAAGGCAATATTGGGAAGAACACAAAGTGCTCCAAGGGACAAAGGGATGCAGACTCAAGCATAAGCAAGCTACGGCAACAATGGACTATAGTTTTCTTGCTCTTCAATTCCCCCCCTCTTCAATGTATCCAAGGGGTTCCTTATATAGTGCTTCAATGGGGTAATGCAAGGTCAAATTTAAGTGATCTCGAGGCATATGGAAGTCCAAGAGACAAGTAACTATGATCCACATCAAATAAAACTTCAAAAATATTTGGACTTATGCACACATCCCAATGTACATGGGTTTAATGGTAATATCCGGGTATATATGCGAGAAAGTGATTAAAAGTCGCATACAACAAATAATAGGTTTTTTTAGGGATGATCTTGGAAACATCAAAGGTACAAAAATGGTCCATGGGGTCCAAAGAGTCTGCAGAGGGACAGGGAAGGCCATAAAAGTGTGTTCAACCATGTGTGGTAAAATCAGCTGTAACAATATCAATTGAAAAAAGAGTCAAAATTTAATTTTAAGAAAATGAGCTTATAAATAAAAGAGAACCATAATCCATGAACCTTTTTTGGACAAAACATTGAGGAGTGAAATTTGCAACAAAGGTTTATTAGGGAAGAGATTAGGGAGAGATTTCTTTGAAGATGATTTTTGTAAGGGATCACCATGGACACATACAACTCTATAGATGAGACATTTCAAGAAAATTTTCCTTTAATAGAATAATAAAATGACATAAATTTTATAAGTTCTTTGAATAAAATAGAGAATATAAGAGTTATCTTCAATGCTGTAAATCCTTTTTTCTTCTTACTTCATATTTATCTTCATCATTGCAAACCCTAGGGTTCTTCTTGCTTTCCTTTTGTTTTCTATTTCTTTTTCTATTTCATAATAAGATTTGATTTTAAACATTGTAAAATTCTTGGTTATATATATTAGTATATGGTGATTTTGGTCTCTCTTGTACCAAGATCATAATGCATTCCACTTCAAAGCCGGACTGTCTAGTCTGCACCCATTATAATTTATTTCGTAAATGCTTATGCAGTTTTTGGTGCACATTTTACAAAAAAGACACACTGGTGCATTCATATTTCTAATACACACCATTTGAATTTTTTTATTAAAAAATAAAAACCATTTATGATGTGTATTATAAATAGATTACACCATGGTGCGTTTTATGATATATTGCGCGCCGACGCATTTTTCCTGTAATTTGTGCATCGTTTTGTATAAAAATATTTTTTACTTGAAATTATGTACTTATGTGTAAAAAATCTTTTATCATTTTATGTTTCAGTGTGCAGGGTATTCATTGATAAAACATTCCCATTGATCATGGAGTAAGAATCACAATGAAGGGAGTAAGGGTAATTACACATTCAACACAAATAACATGTTATGCTTTTTGTAATTTTAATATGAAAACAATATATTTGAATTATGTGTATGCTTTAATGATGTGTATTTGTTTATGCATTTCATGGAGATAAAAAAAAATTAAGGAAACCCTATAAGATTGTGTGTAAACTGACTGAAGAATAGCACAAAAAATTTAAGAAATTGTTGCAAATTGAGGAGTTAAGTGGATCAATAGGTGATTAACATGGAATTTGTTTTTATTTCTTACTAGCAATGCTTCTCAAGAATAACTACTACCAAGTTTCAAAGTTTGGATTTCAAATTTGGTGAATTTTGTGTAAGGATAGAGAGTGAGGAATTATGGCACCCTGAAAACATAAAAATTAAGAAGAATGTAAATGATGATGATATGCTCATGACTTTAATTGGAGTTGTGTTGGAAGTTAATGTGAGGGGGGGGGGGGTTATGAGGGATATATAGAAAGAATGTATAGATTCACTTTTCATTTATAGTACAAAAATTAATGCAATGACTCTAATAATCAGGTTATAATTAAACTACAAGAAACATTTTCGAAGTAGGGGGCACTAAGACTAGTGAGACTTGCAATGCCAAAACATACAACAACAACAAAATAATATTTAAAATGTATTACTTGTAAAAATGGTTTTCTTTAATATGTACATACTAATTTAAAGCATATTTTGTTAATATTTTTTCTATGCTTATTTTCATATAAATATTATCGGTTTTTTCATTGTTCTTTTCATTTCTTAGAATATTGCTAAAATTCTAGAGGAAGAACGAATTGATATCCGAAATATGTCAACTTGAATGTAAAAAAAGGTGGACCATGAGATGGTCAAAGAAATTAACATAACTGCATCACAAGGGGAGCCATCCCACTAGTAATATCCATCAAATGTATTTAATCATTGTTTTGTTTCTAATGTGCAAAGAGTTTAATTATCACATTAAATACTAATTTTCAGTTGTTTTGTTATAGTAGAAATCAAAAGAAAATGGAACCCTTTTAGCGCATCATATGGGAAGACAAGGAAAAAAAGGTTGGTCGTTAAGTTTGTGAGTACTTTTGGTTTTCTTCATATTTCATATTTTATGTGATGTTAATATTATAATTAATTTTAAATTGTACATGGATGTTTTTTAACAGGTGTTAACATACATTGAAGAGCAATCTGAACATTTGATTGACATTGGATTAAGTAAGGATTGTCAATATATGTTGGCGTATCAATGGTTAATTGAACAATTTATAAGTATCTATATTGTTTGATAATGCCCCTTATTTTATAATCAATGGAACAATATGAAATATTTACTGATATCTATGCTTTGTCATGGTGTATGAAATTAACAGTAAACAAAGTATGGAGAGGAACCAAAAGGTGATTTATTGATGACAAACATAATGAATGGTTTGGAAAATATTTGTGAAGCTTATGATTCACTTGTTGAACTGGTACATTTTTCCATTACTATGCTTGTACATGGAACATGAAAATATGGAATCAAATGACATCAATCAACAAACAATTTCAAATAAATAAGGAAGAATATCCCCTAAATATCATGAAGGGATGGGTCAAAGAAGCACCCCGAGCAACTATAACATCTCAAGTGATGATTGATGTCAATATAATTGAATTTTGTTATTGCAAGTTGCATATTTTGAAAGTTTTATCTGTGAAAAACAAACATTCTTTGTAAGTAATTAATAATTGTAACAATAATTAATCAATATGGACATATCACCTCAATTAGATGATTATAAGGAATCAATAATTGTAACAATGCCAAAATGACATTTTGATTATCAATGACCTTTATGTTGTCCCATATTTTGGATTATATTCATATATAATAAAATTGGTTTCTTCTTTTATTAAATCATCTAATGTCGCAAAATGTTACATTATTGACTAAATATATGAATGATTTTTACATTGTGACTATGAAGAAATGTGAACCCGACATGTTTTTTGAAACATAATAATTAAAATATAAAATAAATATTACTATTAAAGTATTTCTTTCTTGAATAATTAATTGAAAATTTGTAAAAAAAGAAAATAAAATAAATTATATTTATATATCACCAACATGGATAAATTCAACACATCACCATACACAATCTATAAAATAAATAAAAATTATATTTACATGTCCACGTCATGGAAAAATTAAACATGAAAGCATACAAATCTATTTAAATTCACAACGACAACATCCGAAATATATTTAAATTCACCACAATTGTATACAATTTCTAGTTATTTCAACTAGCCAATTCCTTTTATTCATTTACATGAAGTGGTACCTATTGAAAATTTAGTCATCAATGTTTTTTCACATAATAAACGTATCGATGTCTTTACATATTATACACATTGGTTCTCATTGTTCTAATATATGCAATGGTGTCTATGTATAATATACTAAACACATCAATGTGTATTTGTAAAATAAACACATCGGTTAAAACAATGCACCATATGTTAAAATATTTGGAATATGCACAACATACAACAATACATTTACACTAACATGTAAATCAATAGCAAAGACTACTAGTCTATCCTTCTATTCATACAAGAAAAAATCATGTAAGAAACAAGAGACAAGAGGGAATTAGAACAATACACCATATAGGCATGGTTAATCCCCAAATGGGAAAACATCCACATGGAGGTTTGGTCTTCTTTATTCTCCATAAATATCTAATATTACAAGAGGGCTTGATCTGGCATATTCTCCACAAATTTTCAATACATATGATATATCCTAATATATGCCCAAAGGATATCCTTCACCTCTATTATACACCAAAAGGTATGGAAGAATAATATCCCCAAAAACATGAGGAATAAATAATTTCCCCCCTCTTTATATAATGAGTGGTAATTTAGTAGAATATTTCTCTATGATATATGTGGGATAAGTCTTTTAACATAATATTAGAGTTATTTATGCCTTCCAATGCTAGACAATACATCTTACGACATCATTACAAATGAAATTATTAAATATACACATTCCAACACCCCCACTTAATGATGACTAGAAGAACAACACATAAATTAAAGAAGGTGTCATTACACAATGTTTACAAGGGTTATACACTTTCTTTTTATTAGACACCATGTTATAAGCATCATCATTACAAGTATATCCTAGATTATTGGTTTTGAAATGTTTATGAAAACTTCTATTATGATTTTTTTTACTATGTGCCATTAAAGCTTTATTATTAGAAAATTGAACACTAACAATTAATCTATCTTGCTCATTTATCTAACCTTTATAAAAAAATTCAAAAGCAGGTTTTAAAGTTCTTTTAGACATTTCAATTGCTTTATTCCTAGTTTGGATGAAACCATCAAAGCATGAAGCTACATTTTATTCAACAAGAATAGTAAGAGCATTATCTTATTTTTGTAATCATAATCATAATTATTTAACTTATCATTAAAAGTTTTAATTTCAGCAATAAATGACTCCATTCTATTAACATATTTAGGGTCTAACTCATGGATTTTCTTTTCAAGATAGTAAGCATAAAAATCATCAATTTCATCAAATAAATAAGCTAGGTTTTTTCATACCTCAAGAGGAATATCCTTAGTCTCATTGTGTACCTGTAATCTATCTAACACAATTTTTCCAATGAGTCCTCTTGCTTTATCACAACGATCTTCCCATATTTCCAAATCATTTGCATCGATTGATTTTATTTGATTACCCTTAAATAATCTCTATAAGTTCTTACTCTTAAGCATGTCATTCACATTTTTCTTCCAAGAGAGATAATTGGATCCAACTAATGTAGGATAGAAACAACTTCTAAAGTCATAGTGTGACAAAATAATGAAACCCTTAAATGCAAAAATAAGAAAAGTGATTAAAAAAAAATCCTCACTAAAATCAAAGCCTAAAAACAACTGACAGTTGTATATGTAACCCTACAACAAAAAATAAAATTCGATGAAAAAAATAGATGAAGAATACATATCCGCGCTTTTCCTGAACAAAAGGTATGAAACCTAGTATACAATTTTCACTTGCATTGAATATAGGGCACATATTCCCCCAAAAAATGCACTTTTTCATATCAAAAGGTGTGAATTAGCTGAGTTGCTCTAGATCTTGTCAAATTTGAGAAAATTGTGAAATAGTCGTCATCCCTTACAAAAACCTACAATAAAACACAACTAGATAAAAAAATACTAGATCCATTGCAAAACAAATAGATCCTCTATAACAAGTTAGTATACAATCAATTTTAATCCATATCTACAGAAAAAATCAAGAGAAACTTGAAAAAATTATGAAAAAATCCACAAAACAATGGTGAGGGTTAGCATTTTAAAAAAAATCTCAAACATGTAGAAAAATGACTAGATCTAAAAAAATATCACTTGTCTTTGGTAAATCGGACAAAAAATCTACAAAATATGGGGGACCCAACTCTCAAAATATGAATTATCTTTGCTTGTAAAAACATTCAAAAATTTTAGCAAAGAGTGTAAAGAATAACAACTAGCTCTAATACCATGTTATAATATTGGGAATATGCATAACATGCAACAATACACTTAGAACGCTAACATGTAAATCAATAGCAAAGATCTACTAGTCTAGCCTTGTATCCATACAAGCAAATATCATGTAAGAAACAAGAGACAAGTGAACAAGAGAAAAATACAATAGATATACGTGGTAAAACTCCAATTAGGGAAACATCCATGGGAATATTTGATCTTCTTTATTCTTCAAAAAAATTCAATCTTACAAGAGGGATCCACCCCACATATGCTCCACAACTTTACACAAAACCAAGAGGTATGGAAGAATAAGATCCCAAAATACATGTGGGATAAAATATTTTCCACCTGTTTATTTAATGAATGGTAATAGGAGAATATTTCTCCATGATGCTTGTGGGATAACTCCTTTTATATAAGATTAGGGATAATTTTAGGGGTGAATTTTAGCCCAGTGGGCTATTTTTCCATGTTTTTCTCCCAAAAAAGATTCGCCATTTTGCATTTTTTGAAGCCCTGTTTCACCCATTTTTGATGGGGTAAATTTTTTCACTCTAAAAATCGCCAAATTATTATATAAACGATATAAAATCCTTGGAAATTAAAATGTTTTCTGAAAAATATCGCCAATCATTTTATAGTTGGCGTCTTAAGAATTGGTAATATTCACCAACATTTATACACTTTTAAATAAGTATGGTTCCTTAAAATCATCCCTATATAAGATTAGAGTTATTTATACCTTTCAATGTTAGATAATCCATCTTAAGACATCATACTAGACATCATAACACATGTAATATTAAAATTGTGTACATTCTAAATGTAAAGAAAACAATAGAACAATACACCAAATATATGTGGTAACACCACAAATGGGGAAACATCCATGTGAAGGTTTGGGATTCTTTATTCTTTAGAAATCTCTAATCTTACATGATTTTTGCTTGTATAGATACAAGGATAGACTAGTATATATTTGTTATTGATTTACATGTTAGTGTAAATGTATTTTTGTATGTTATGTGTATTCTCAATATTCTAACACAATACAACATCTACATCTGTCCATTTACATTACAAACACATTGGGGATTTATTAAAATATATGAATCATCAATGCATTCTGGACATCGCATCGATTCTATTAAAAAGTATTGTGTGCATCTGTGTGTGTGTGTGTGTATTAAAACATATTGACCAATGCATTTGAAATCAATGTATGCATTGTTGTTGTCACTATCATTTATGAGCACAGGTGTTGTCATAATCATGTATAAGAATTGGTGCTATCATTCAACATCTATAAGCATAGGTGGGTTTTATTTGTACACATCAATGAGATTTTGTTATAGAATGTGCACTTGTGTGTTTGTGTGTTATAGAAATATAAAGCACCAAATAAAAAAAATGCATTAAACCCTGACCACACGCTTTTTTTAGTTATAGTGAATATCCGGTATAACCTCCACTACCAAAAATTGATGTTGTAGCAGATGTTTTTTGGACATTTTTTCCCAATATTGTAACACTAAAAACCCCCTCTACAAGTTGTTTTCCTTGTAGTGTGACCAAGATTTACATAGTATTGGTCCCTTTTGTATCAAATTGAGGCATCTTGACAATTAAAGACATACCCTACTTCTCTCTATTAAGATCTCATTAGCCAGCCCCATGAGTTTGTCAGTTTTCCATGTGGTTATCCTAGGCTCTCTATAGGGGAGATTCTCCTTCTATATTCACTCCACTCCTTCCTTAGTAAATATTCTTTTTTCATATAAAATAAACTATTGTGTGTTTCGATCACATATTGATCTATAAATTTTCTCCCTGGTATAGTCAAGGACTCTATGTCACCTTAAGTAATTCATCACTATTCACATAACTACAAATTATTACCACCATTTCATCATATGACCCTTCTCATTAAAGCTTGACCATCAAGAGGATTCTTCTTAACAAATATGAACCAATTAAAAGACCTCCCCTCAATTGTATGTACAAATAATTATCAATTGTATGTACAAATAATAGCTCCAATTCTATGAGCAAAGATGCTAAGAAGAAGCACATGAAATATATCTTGCTACTAAGAATTCTCACAAGCATGCACGGGAAAAATAGAGAGAAGAAAAGAGACTGAATCACATGAATGAAGAGATGAATATATTGGAGTGTATCCTTCCATTAAATAATGATGAATAATAGTGTACATAAATAGTACATCCCTCATAGGAAAATCGAGTTGTATGGTGACAACTCATAATGCTCAAAAAGGATGACTTACCAAAATATAACAAACCCCCATAGGTGGCTAAAGCACTTCCCAAATATATCAAGGACCTCACGAATTGGAAAAAGCATGAGTGAGCTGTCAAGGGAGATGGAAAAAAATGATAATCCTGGAAAATGGAGAGAAATTCATGAAGGATGGGTTGGAAACAAAAGAACCTAGTTTCCTAGTTTAACTAGATTTACCTTATCCACAAAAAGGCAGGATAAAGCAAAATAAAAAAGAATCTGTTGTAAAGTATTGCTACTAATTATGGGAGTCAATAAAGTGGTCAATATCAACCCATAATCAGAAATAAATCATTCATGGGGTATAGATGGCATGTGTTGACTTTAAGGTGGAAGTGGATGCCAACTAATTAAGCTAGTGGGTGAATAATTAATCAAATAATGATTAATTATTTTATCCTAAGTTATCGGTGGGTTTGATATATTCCAACACCCCCTATAATATTGACTTTATGATGGTATGTCAAAAATATGGATGCATATAGGGCCCAACAACAAGGCCACGGTCACCCTTTAACAATTATTATGTACAGAAAAGTGAGGAAAGAGGCAAAACCACATGGGGAAAATCCTCCCTCAAGAAAGGACAAGACACACAATTTTGAAATAATATGTATTCAACATATCTTTATCTTCACTTGAATGAGCTGAATGAACTGCTTCTTGATGGAAGGTTTGATGAAGAAATCATGAACTCCATGATCATGCGCTAGAGTGTAGAACCTGCAAGAAGGAAGAGGAGAGACTCCTTGTAACTCATCAACTGATGAAGTAGGAGAATTATCTGAATGTTTCTTTCTACTGTCAAACTCTGATCTGCAGATAAAATATGAAATGGAAAATATATTTGTGCATACTCCTTCCCAAAGACTACAAAAAATAAGACAAATTATTTCACACTCAATTCCCTAAATAACTACAAATTGTGATGTGAATCACATGCCAATATTCCAACATGATGTAGCACCTTTCCAGATATTATATTAGGCTGATAAAACTATGATATATCATAAACATTAGCATATGGAACAGCAAAGACAAAGGCTTCAGTGACTCCATGAGGATATTGGGCTAGATTAGGAAAACTATGAGCAACCGGGAAAACCTAGTAGGTGTAAAAATATGAATGATTGATGGACATGATATCTAAACCATAAGTGTTTAGAAAATATCCAAACATGTTTAATATCATTCCAAATATGACTAAGGTCATGGATAAGAAACCACTGAAAGATAGGAAAGAATTCAAACCATGTAAGATAAATAACACTGCATAAGAGACCAAAGAGGAATCAACTAGTGAACTTGTTATTTGTATAGTATTAGGGTTATTCAAAGGTTTGGTAGATGGTATGTATGGTGGTATGATTTGTGTCATGACATACATATCATCTTGCAAATCTTCTAAATCAGATATATAAGCTTGTGAGGAAGAGCTACTCAAAGACAAGTCAATATCTAGTGAAAAATCACAATTTCTGGGAGATGAATCTAGTAGACTAAGAGGAGGATTATCAAAAAAAGAATCTGATATTTCTGATTCTGATATAATAGTGAATAAATCTATATCAGATACATGAGAAAAGGATAGAACTGTGGCACTCAAAGCATAATTTATATCACCTTGGAACTGAGCACTATGACATTGTTCTAAGGAATCAACAGGATTTTCTAGTTCATCTAGAACTTTGATCTTATGCTTCTCAAGAAGATGAGGCATGATGGCCATCTTCTTCTTGAAACAATTCTTCTATGAATGAAAACCCTTACTGCAATAATAAAACTTGGATGTGCTCCCTTTCTTCTTACCCTTCTTTACTGAATCTTCATCAATAGGGTTCAAACTATCATCTTCAATTTTTTACTTTGGCTTCTTCACAATTTTATTTTCTTTGGATTTGACATTCTTGTTTCCTTGAACCAAGAGATCATGATCCTTTCCCTTGGAAGAATTAAGGAAACCCATATCATGGATCAATTTATCTTTCTCCGTTATTAGTGAATCAAGAAAAGAATTTAAAGAAGGCATTTTCCACTTAGGAACAACAAGCCTAGTAGCATGAAAAGTAGACACAAAAACTGAGTAATCAGGACCCAATNTCACAAATCAACATTGATTGAGCATTAGAACAAGTGACTTGAACTTGGTGAAGAAACCCTCAAGAGAATCGGAATTGCTTGGACTTAGTGAGAATAACTCAATCTCTAATTGATGCGCTCTTAGCTCATCTTGAACTCCAAAGAGAGACTCCAATTGAGTCCATACTTGGTTTTGACTGGTCAAACCATCTATATGAAAGAGTATATCAGAATAAATAGAGAGGCAAAGAAATCCATATGCTTCATCCAACCTATTATGCTACTTAACTTTCTCAATCACATCATTGGGCTCATTCTCCAAAGCTAGAGTAACTTACGGTATAATTCCCTACTGTGCAATAGAATCGAAATTTTGGCTTTCCATTTGTGGTAGTTGAAGGGAGTAAGAATTATTGATGAAGGAGAATCCATATTCCTGAATTGATGTGCTCAAGAAGAACTCCCTGCAACCTGCAAAACAAAACTAGAAGAAAATCTTGTAAGCTAGACAAGCTCTTCTTTAGAGAGGGATAGGAGACTGGATGCGCTCCTCAACTCTGTAGAACTTAATCAACCTTGCTGCTCTTATACCATGTAAAAGATGGAAATTTTGTGCTCCCTGTAGTTTTGATACCATGTAGAAATAATAGCTCCAGTGCTATGAGAAAATATTCTAAGAAGAAAAACAAGAAATAGATCTTGCTACTAAGAATTCTCACAAGCATACACAGGAAAAATAGAGAGAAGAAAAGAGACTAAATCACATGAATAAAGAGATGAATATTGGAGTGTATCCTTGCATTAAATAATGATGGATAATAGTGTACATAAATAGTACATCCCTAATAGGAAAATCGAGTTGTATGGAGACAACTCATAAATCTCAAAAAGGCCGACTTACCAAAATATAGCAAACCCCCATATGTGGCTAAAGCACTTCCCAAATCTATCAAGGACCTCACGAACTGGAAAAAGAATGAGTGGGTTGTCAAAGGTGATGGAAAAACATGCTAATCCTGGAAAATGGAGAGAAAGTCATGAAGGATGGGTTGGCAACAAAAGAATCTAGTTTCCTAGCTTAAGTAGCTTTACCTTATACAGAATACAACAGAATCTGATGTAAAGTGCTATTACTAATTCTTGGAGTCAATAAAGTGGTCAAGATCAACCCAAAATCTGAAATAAAGCATTCATGGGGTATAGATGACATGTGTTGACTTTAAGGTGCAAGTGGATGCCAACTAATTAAGCTAGTGGGTGAATAATTAATCAAATAATGATTAATTATTTTATCCTAATTTATGGGTGGGATTGATATATTCCAACGGTGTATACTTATGACAACAAGAAGCAAATATGAAGTTCATATTTGTGGTATGGACTAAGAATCAATCTCATGGATATTATACAACCAAACTTGGTTATCATGCTAACTTCTTTGTTGGGACAAAACTGATTGGTATTGGAATAATATTTGGAAGGTAAAGGCATATAAAAAAACAAAAATATTCATGTGTGTCACTGTTAGGAACAAGGTAGGATTAGGAGATCCTAAAAAAGAGGGCTAGGCAAGGACCTATAATATATTTTATTTGTAAAGAAGATGAAGGAACCCTATCCCATTTGCTTATAAATGTTCTTTTGCAAAACAAGTCTAGACAGAGGTTGAATATATCATTTGGTTGGAGGAAGGACAACTTTGAGCCTTAAAGTGAGAGTTGCTTAAAGAATTGGACGAGTAAAAAAGAGTTTCTGGAATGGACTTTGTTCCATACTTGGGCAATTTTGGGGTGTGGTTGGTAACAAATTCTTTTATTTTTTAGGAAAAGGGCGTACTTTCATTCTTGGGAGCACAAAATAAATAGGTATTTGGCAATCCATTATAGGTTAACAATCATACAAAATAAAGGCATTTGGAGGATCATTAATATAGATCATGGCAATAGTTTCTTTAATGATGCAAGTTATGGCCCTCATAATAGTAGTAGTGTTAAGTGTAAATATATTTTAGGTTAAGAATTTAAAATTGCTTCTAAATTTTGTTATGGAAGAATGTAAAAAAAATATAGGTTTATGAGGATTCGAACATGGTTATAAATTGGATGAATGGCATCAGAAAACTTTTAAATACTCACTTAAGAATCTAGAGTTCAAACGAAAAGAGATGGAGGGTACTTTGAAGTCAATTTCCTTCACTCGTGTGTATAGAGAAGACAATATGATAAGGGACGCATCATCAAAATAAAGTTAATATGAAGAAATTAAATATGGAGTAACCTTTATTTCTAAATATGGTTACTTTTAAACCAATGCTATATATATTTTAACCTAAGAGATATTCATATTAATTTCTGGAAAATATATTTAGTCCAAAAGTACTGATTTACCAATTTACCACTAGAAAAAACACACAACTATAGAACAATGTATTGTCATTTAAGATCTTAGGTATCTTACTAAACTTGAAAAAACTATGATAACTAAAAATCAAACTATGATATTTATGGAAATAAAAAAGAAAGATTGTTATAGATCTAGTCTAAGAAAAAATGCCATATGAAATGGGAATTATGGGAACCTCTTCACCAGGGGTTGAGGCTACAAAAGCTAGAGCTATGGTTGTTTTAATTAAGATGTTGAGTTTTGCATCTATATTATTATTTTGTTTTTGCATCCTGCCTATTTGTAGAACAAGCTCATTCCTTTCCTCTTTAGTATCAAGAGGACTTTTCCTAAAAAATACATTACTTGTTAGTATAGAGCCATTGTCTTAAAGTATTTGGTATCCTGAGAGCACGAGGTCCCCACATTCGGAACCAATGGCCCGATATCCATCTCAATATCTTATGTTTTGATGAAGTCTTGCTTTGTTTTTATCCATTCTTTGGTTTAGGGGATTCCACAATGAATATTAGTCGAGATTTGTTTCAAATAGGCGTCATTTGCTTCCCCTATGTCTAACTGAACCCTAGACTATGATTTTCTATTGTTACCCCTTCGCATATGGAAATCGTGACCCCTACTAACCATAAACGATGGAGCTAAGACACCTCAAGGATACGATGTTGAATAGAGGTTTCAAGAGTTCAATGACCCTCTCAAGGGAATTGGATTGTCAAAGCATGGGAAGAATCTGAGAAATCCAACCCCAAAGGAGCTCTTAGAAAAATATTCTTCCAATCTAAACAAAGAAGAATCCTACAAGAAATGTAATTAGAGGGATACACAATGCGCATAGGAAGAAGAGGAATGGCCCTAAACTGACTTTAATTCATAGAACGAGCCTTGAAACCTAAAGCGTCTTATGTAGAGTCGTAGTTCCAACTTGTGTTCTCATCATGTCATCTGAATCGTCATTAACACCCACACTCCAGAGGATTATCCACCACCCATTCATGATTGTAGTCATTGCCATAGATGGAAACATCGTATAATGAATGGGAGCAAACATCGCATAGATTTGATTAGTGGTTAGACCAAGTATGAGGGCCATGCATGTCGACCTGCCTTAATTGACTTTCAATGCCCTCTGGGGTGATGTGCAAAAGAAACAATGCCACATAGGGAGCTTGACTTGGTCTCTGAGGGGTGCCCTTTCATATCCCCAACACCCCATTTGAGGGTAAATCAATGCCATCTTATGATCAGAGATGTTTGTTGATTTTTTTTTCTATGTGAATTGAGGACAAATGGTGTGTCATGAGATGATTTTTTTTATATGAAAAAGCTAATGCTCATAATGTTTATGTACTACTTAATTTTGTAATGGTGTAAGATTACATTAACATGTCCCTAAATTTGTCTTAAATTTTCCTTTTTTATGATATGCAAGTGGGATAAAAAAATGTAATTTCTCTTTCCTTTGAAAAGAAATGACTATTTTATTTTTTGGAAAAAAAATAACAAAATAAAACAAAATCAAAAGACCTAAGACTTGAGACAAAGTCAAACTTTCAATAGTGTTGAGACTTAGTGGTTGGTGGTTGAGATAGCCCAAACCCCATTTCCAATTATCTCATAACCTAATATGAGGGAAATGTTGTCAGGTTTACATTACCAAAAGTAAAATGTAATTAAAAAAATCCATTCTAGCTATAAAATAAAAATTAAAACTTAAACATGAATTTATCCAAGAAAGAGATCAAATTGTCAAATCTGGCTAGCTCATTTGGTTAAGGTGTGGGTCTTCTCAAAAAGGCTACCGGAGATCAATCCCCTTAGGGGTGAGCTAGTTGGGGTTAAGGTGTGGGTCTCGTCAAAAAGGCTACCGGAGATCAATCCCCTTAGGGGTGAGCTAGCTGGGAGGAGAGACCAGCCTCATAAGGGTTGGTGAGGCTATCCGAGATCAATCCCCTTAGGGGTGAGCTAGTTGGGAGGAGACACGCAAAAATTCTAGCCTCATAAGGGTTAGTGAGGCTATTCAAGATCAATCCCCTTAGGGGTGAGCTAGTTGGGAGGAGACACCCAAAAATTCCAGCCTCATAAAGGTTGGTGAGGCTATCCAAGATCAATCCCCTTAAGGGTGAGCTAGTTGGGAGGAGACACCCAAAAATTCCAACCTCATAAAGGTTGGTGTGGCCAGCAGAGTGCCTCCCGAGTAACTTTGACAATTTAAAGCCTTCAGAATAACTTTTTTGATAATTTTTTTTTAGAAATTGCTATTTTACAATTTTAGTCATCTTATTTTCTTGTCCTCAACCAGATCCTTGATTTTTAAACTACCCAAATGGCAGATGTTACGATTTGAAAGCCTCAAATTACAATTTAAACAAAAATTAAATAAAATTCCAACCACTTAAAAAGCGTTTTGGTTAACACTTATACTACTCCTTTAAAAGATATGTTTAGAGATTAAGATTTGCCCAGGCCCGGATTTACCGTGTCTTTGGTATGGTCTTTTTTTAAATTAAAAACCTGTTTTGGTTAACACTCATACTACTCCTTATACTCCTTTAAAAAAGGATATCTTTAGAGATTAAGACTTGCCCAGGCCCAGATTTATCGTGCCTTTGTGTGGTCTTTTTTTTAATTTAAAAACTTCAAATGGTTACTTTAAATGTAAGTAATTAATTATAAAATATTAAAATATAATGTTGGGTCATATTTGGCGCCCCCTCTGGATTTTAATAACATTAAAGTCCCATTGTAATATCCTAGCCCTAGCCAGGACATGCACTCCCTAACACACTATTTAAAACAAGGAGGTTTACAAGAGTGGAACAGATAATGAGCGTCTCTATATAAGCTACTTCTATTTTCAGTGTGCGAAGTTTTTGAGTAGGCAATGTTCATAGTATCTGTCATATAGGTCTAGGTTTCCAATCGATTCTGTTTCAGGCTTGTTATTCTGTAAGCGGATTCGCATAGACTGCCATGGGGGCGGTGAAACGGAATTATACAATGGGTTCCCGGGCATTCTCAAGTTTTATGTTACTAGTGTTGTGTCTGTGTCAACTGTTGTTGGTGCAGGGATATGCTAGGGATGGACGCAAGACATTCATTGTTCGAGTTGACGGAAGCTCAAAACCGACAGTCTTTCCCACGCACGAGCACTGGTACAGATCAACAGTTGCAGCAGCTGTCAAGGCCACCCTCAAAACAGAATCGGACACTTCTATGGATGATGCACAACAAGACCATGCATTGCTGCTTCATGTTTATAACACGGTGTTGCATGGCTTCTCGGCAAAGCTAACAGAGGACGAAGCTGCTCAGATGAAAAAAACGCCGGGCGTTCTCGCTATGTTCCCGGATCGTGCACGCCAGCTGCAAACGACGCGGTCCCCGCGATTCCTCGGCCTTGACACGCCCAGCGGAAGCGGCCTATGGGCTGACTCCGATTATGGCTCCAATGTGGTGATCGGTGTCCTTGACACTGGTATCTGGCCAGAACGGCGGAGCTTCAGCGATCAGGACATGGACCCCGTTCCCAACCACTGGAAAGGCGAATGCGAGAGCGGGGTCAGGTTCCCCAAGTCTCTGTGCAATCGGAAGCTAGTGGGAGCACGGTTTTTCTACAAAGGCTACGAAGCGATGCATGGTCCCATCAACGAATCAGAGTTCCTTTCGGCGCGAGACTCCGAAGGACATGGCACGCACACCGCCTCCACGGCCGCGGGCCGATATGTTGACGGAGCCAGCACGATGGGGTACGCGCAGGGCGTTGCCAAAGGAATGGCGCCCAAGGCACGTATTGCGGTCTACAAGGTTTGTTGGGTCTCTGGCTGCATTGATTCAGACATACTCTCTGCTCTTGACAAGGCGGTAGACGACGGAGTGAACGTTCTTTCTCTATCGATCGGAGGAACCGTCGGTTCTTATGATAATGACACCATTGCTATCGGTACCTTCGAGGCGATGAAGCGCGGGGTGTTCGTTTCTGCGTCTGCGGGAAACGACGGCCCCACAGCTCTGACTGTCGAAAACGTGGCCCCCTGGATCACCACAGTGGGGGCTAGCACTCTGGATCGTGATTTCCCCGCCGATGTCCGGTTGGGCAACGGGGTTGTTATTCGTGGTGTGTCGTTGTACAGTGGGAAGGGATTGAGCCCACAAGGTCTGGTGCCTCTTGTCGATGCTAGGGACGCTGCTCAGGAGGGCAACAGTAGCAAAGCCTTGTCCTCGCTGTGTATGGAGGGCTCGTTGGATCCCAAGGTCGTCAAGGAAAAGATTGTGCTGTGTGAGCGCGGGAATAGTCCCAGAGTGGCCAAGGGAGTCGTGGTCAAGCAGGCGGGAGGTGTGGGAATGATACTTTCTAACACCGCCTTTGATGGCGAAAGGCTCGCTGCCGACGCCCATCTTCTCCCCGCCGCTGCAGTGGGCAGCGCTGCCGGAGATACGATCCGCCAATACATCCAATCAACGAAAAACCCCACCGCCATGATAGCTTTTCGTGGCACGAAAATGGGGGTTAAGCCAGCTCCCGTCGTAGCTTCCTTCTCCTGCAGAGGGCCCAATCCCATAACGCCTGAAATTCTCAAACCCGACATTATAGCACCCGGTGTAAACATTCTTGCTGCTTGGACCGATGCGGCCGGTCCTACGGGCCTCTCCATTGACAGCAGGCGAACGGAGTTCAATATAATATCTGGGACCTCCATGTCATGCCCTCACGTTAGCGGTATCGCTGCGCTGCTCAAAGGTGCGCATCCCGACTGGAGCCCCGCCGCCATTAAATCTGCCCTCATCACCACTGCTTACATTCATGACAATCTGAATAAAAGCGAGGTAGCAATGGCCGATGAAGCTACGGGAAATGCTTCCACCCCTTTTGATTTCGGCGCAGGTCATGTGGATCCTCAAAGAGCTATGGATCCTGGTCTCATTTACGATCTGGGTGTGGATGATTATGTCAATTTTCTATGTAGTCTTACTTATACTGAAGAATCCATCAGGGTTATTACCCGCACAAATGTTAGCTGTCCTACTCAAAGGGGACAGCCAGGGAATCTGAATTATCCGTCATTTTCTGCTGTTTTCGACCATAGCCAGTCTTCTAACCTCTCGATAAACTTAATGAGAACCGTCACCATTGTTGGTCCTACTGTGTCAACTTACACGGCCACAGTGACCGCTCCAAGTGGGGTAGAGGTGACAGTGGAGCCGAAAATGCTAAAGTTTAGCAAGAGAGACGAGAAGTTGAGCTTCATACTGAGCGTCAGCGCCAAGCCTCTGGTATTTTCCCCGGGAACCAATTCAGAAACAGTCTTCGGGTCGTTGGTTTGGAGCGATGGCCAGCATGTTGTACGGAGCCCAATTGCAGTAACCAGACAACAACCTGATTTTTTCTGATGTAACATTTTTTGCATTTTAGTTATCTTAGCAAAAACAGCTTATAGAGAATAACAGGATGTCGTTTTTTCAGTTACAATAAGTAAGGAATATTTTATTGTCCATTTTTATTCTCTGCAAGTAGGGAATATTGTCATCGACTAGGTTTTGAACTTTGTGCACATTAAAACACTATTTTTAATGTTATGATTTTCAAGCGGTTTTGAACTTTGTGCACATTAAAACACTATTTTTAATGTTTTAAAACACTATTATGATTTTCAAGAGGTTGTCCTATGTTTTAATACTGCTTAGTCTTAATGTGGATATTACTTTTAATTTTTTCCTTTTTCTTAGCCTGACAGTTCTGACAAACCACACCTGCAGGCCTGACAACATATCAATATCATTTAGTGGAATGGATGGAATGTAATTGTTGTGGACGCACTATGGCAATAAGCATCCGACTGCAGAGCATTTATGTGGGGCACATCAATGGTTAGATTTAATTCAGTGTTCATCCAACAGTTAATGTGCCCAGCAGCCACAACAGCGGCATGCTTATTGCTCTCCTAGCGTGGCAATGTGCTGAGAAGTTAATCATTATTGCAGTTATCTTAGGTTCATTTTGCATATATTCCACCCGACCATTTGCATCAGCTTGGCCGTCCGATTGGTGCAAATGGTCGGGTGGACACGAGCTTGACCGTCCAATTGATGCAAATGGTCGGGTGGAAAGGTAACTCCATTGTCTTTTACTTACCTTCCTCCTTGACATTGTAATTTTAACTTCCTCCTGGTCATTGTAGTTGCAGAAATTCAGAATCTACACACTTATAAATAATTCCTTCCATTCTCGGCTTTTCTACAACAGTATTCAATTCTGTAGTACTGATTAAATCTTTAATATCAATTTATGTTGTTTCAGCCGTTTGAAGCTTGATAGAAGCATGCCCCTGCTTTTCTGTAAGGGTATTAAATTCACAAATTACAGTTATTATGTAGTATTGATTATATCTATATCAATTTATCCTCTTTCCGCGGTTCTTGTATATTGTGTGCAGTTCGTTGAACAATCCAATGAGAATTTTGATTATAAATACTTCTGGGTACCTTCCATTACACATCCCTTCAATTGGGTTGTCAACAGATTTAGTGAATTACTATGTCGGGATTCAATACTTAGTGTGAAAGGGTTTCAATCCACCGTTCATTTTCAATACAAAACCCTCTTATATCCGGATATAATTTCCTGTTGTGCTGATTATTTTGTGCATACTCGTATAGGATTCCTGTTGGGTTTATTCTTCTGCTGACATCCATAGAAATACGTGTTTGGTCGATACCCACCTTCTAATCCCTTCTGAGTATATATGTATTCCTTCTGGTTTATCAGTTATTGTGGTTTTTTATTGGATTTGGACATGGCTCTGGTATTTTTAGTGGATTTTGTTCTGCTTTTTGGAACACCAACTTCATATATTCTTGCTCTCTAGGCTTAATATCACTTGTAGGGCTTCTTTAAATCTGAAAAGACGTTTTTTCTAAAGCACTACACTTTCCCTGATGCAATGGTAGTATGAAAATGATGTATTTTTCTGAAGCATTGTTTTTTTTTCCCTAAAGCAAGGGTGTTTTGAGGGTGTCTTTTCTAAAGCACTGTTTTTTTTCTTTAAGCAATGGTGTTCTTAAATGATGTCTTTTCTGTACCACTTTTTTTTCCCTGAAGCAATGGTATTCTGAAAATGATGTCTTTTTTGAAGCAATGTTTTCCCTGCAGCAATGGTGCTCTGAAAATAATGTCTATTTTCCTGAAGCGCAGTTCTTCTACTTGAAGCCATGGTGTTCTGAAAATGAAGATGATCTGTATTTTCTGAAGCAATGATTTTTTTCCTGAGGCAATGGTGTTCTGAAATTGAATTTTTTTAAGCACTGTTTTTTCTAAAGCAATGGTGCCATGGAAATTATGTATTTTCTGAAGCACTGTTTTTTCCATTAAGCGATGGTTTTGAAGGCATTCAACAAACTAGATTTACATCCATCACCAATATAATTAAAGACGACCAAAGGAGAACCCCACTATACCTGAATTTCTTAAGCTTATTACTTTCAAAACTTACGAATGGAAAATCTAAAGTTGCAGGTTCAAATTCTAAGTAGTCAAATCGCTCTATCTCATAAACAAACATGTCATTATTATTATTTTATCAAATTATAATTGTGTATCAATATGGTTGGAATTGTTAAAGGTGCAGATATAAACTATTAAAATTGTACCCGAGTCATGATGGAAGACACTGGGACGTTTCTTTCATGTTTCTTTTTTCTTGATTTTGACTGCGCGCCATCATGGAAGCCACTGAGGACGTTTCTGGCATGTTTCTTTCTTCTTGTTTTTGTTTGTACTTCCCTATTTGCAATGGTTGGAGAAGCTAGAATAACAAGTGAGTTTAAAAGTAGGAATACAACACTCAAAATGAGAGGTGGGATTTGAACCAACGCTCTTTTGAAGGGGAGTCTAAATCTGGCGCTTAAACTGCTCGGCCAAATTATCATATTGAGAGGTGGGATTTGAACCAACGCTCTTTTGAAGGGGAGTCTAAATCTGGCGCTTAAACTGCTTGGCCAAATTATCATATGGAAATATACTGCAGTTTGCAGTTTTTAGAGGAATAAATACCCATAAAACATTAGAAGGAAGAAATAAATGTCCAAAAACATTCATTTCCCGATCAAATTGGTTCGTTATGTGGAAGTACTGTACCATCAGCTCAATGGAAGCCTCCCTTCGGCCTTAATTGCAAAGCCCATGTAGTTCAAAGAACAAAACTAGCTACAGGTTTACATTGAGTACCAGATTACATTTAATTGAACAGTGTCTAAGCAAAGCAATTTAAAGAAATTTCGTGTTTTTGTGTCATATTAACGGCCTCCAATATACATATTTTACGTTTTATATTTCATAATATACCTATGTTAAGTTTTATATTTCATCACCAAGAAATAATCGGTCATAAATCTTGTGTAATTGATCACAATATCTAAAAAACAGATCCCGCAGCTTGTTGAACGACAACCAAATCAATGGTCATTAATCAACAACCAAATCAGGTATAACTCACGGTCTTGCATGGGTATGTAATGGATCTATTTGTCGGTGCTTAAAATATATACTATTAAGGATTTTACTAATTTTCCAATTGAAATAATTGAGAATTATTCGATTTTTTATTATTAAAGCTCGCGTTTGTCCAAACCTTTTTATACACACTTTTACTGTCATCATATATAATATTAGATGTTTTAAAATAAGTACTAGATAACAAACCATCAAAACGAGGTATATTTACAAAGGAAAAACATCAACTCTCAACTCAGCGCATTGCCGGTTTATATCTTGAATTAAAACCTAGGTTTATATTTCAAAATCTGAATTTGACTCTTGAACATAATTAATATGTTTGTATAGAGATGTATGTAGTTACAAATCAATATTCTTTTGGTTATAATTTATTGACCTAGTGATTTATAAAGAAAATTTGAAAGAAAAAAATAACCTTTAATAATTTAGAAATATATAGTTTAGAAAAGCTATAAATTTTAAAATGAGAACTTTTTTTCAGTTCCGACTTAGTATTGATTTATAAAAAGAAAATTTGAAAGACAAAAATAACCTTTAATAATTTTGAAATATATATAGTTTAGAAAAGCTATCAATTTTTAAATGAGAATTTTTTTAGTTCATGGTCTTAAATGGGACATAGTTTTGGCAATTGGGCAACCACTTTTCCAGTTTTTTATGTTAAGGGTTTTTCTACATTCTCTAAAGTTTAAGGGGCCAACTTCTTATGGTTCGAAACAACTTTTTGTTTTGTATTGTGACAACTCTTTGTCATTGTTAGCCCTAACGGGCTGTGGTCCTATTTATAGAACAGGAAAAAGATGTTTCAGCACCAAATTTTGCTAATTAATAGTTATCTTCTAGATAATAGACCCTACATGCATGTANGATGGAAAAATGTGGGAAACAGATTTTTAATTCCATAAAATAACATTGTCTAATGATTAGAAGGGATGTAGTGCAGCGTGGTAGCGTGTTTGTTTTGGGTACAAAATGTCGCAAGTTCAAATCTTATGCGCCTTCACTCATATCTTGCTCGCCCTTGCTTGCCTGAACAGACAAAAAGTTGCCACGTGCCCGCCCTTATTGTCATGCCATCTAAAGAATGTTCTAAATCCTATTTCATGTGGACTAGTAATGGGTATTGAGCTACAAAACAAGAACTTGAAAGGAACTCCGAAACCTTTCATGTCCATTCGATATGACGAAAATCACGGATTCAATGCTTAGATTCTGAATCCTGTGTATTCAAAATTACAATTTTCAGTTATTTCCTGTTTGAAATTATTCAAATTTGGTTGATTTAGCCTCTGCAAATTTGAGCACATAAGTGATATATTTTAGGTATACACAATCCGATTTCAAAGCCTCAACAAAAATTCAAAAAATATTTATTAATGAAAATAGGAACAGCGTCTTTAAGAGCAACATCATAGTTAGGTTTAAACATTCAACCTTAATTAGTGTTTTTGGTTTATATTGTCATTTAATTTATCATCTAAATTTCCTCAAAAAAAAAATTTATTACCTTAGTTGTTTTCTTATGATGAAGTGTATACTTAAGACCAACATCATAGTTAGGTTTAAACATTCAACCTTAATTAGTGTTCTTGGTTTATATCATGTCATTTAATTTATCGTCTAAATTACCTTAGGTGTTTGCTTATGATGAAGTGTATACTTATGAGCCTACTAGTACTTTATCGCAAATCAACCTAAGAACAAATAGAAGTTAAGTTAGTAGCAAGATTTCAATGAAATCATTAATCCTGTGCAATAAAAGTCAAATGCTTTTCTCTTTTGTTGTTTCACAGGAGTTTATTGTTAAGAGAATTCGGCTATGCCTAACATCAGCTATCAAGAAAATTGAGAAGATGGCCACATTTTCTTTTACAAATATTTTCTGTTGTTAACCAAATTATCTATATTGATTGATAATTCCATAACCCAAACCATAATAAAAGCATCCGGCTTCAAAAACTTTGCCGACAACTTTGCCGAATAGATGATATGGGTTCCAGTCACATCCATAAAATGGTCGCTTCCATTCGAGTACAAATTTCAATTCAAACTAAAGTTTATTTATAATACATTTATAAATTCAATTGCAAGCTTAATTCAATTTGCAGGGAATATGTATGTAGCTTTGCTACTCATCCACCTTGTTCTTTAAAGCAATGGTGTACTATGTTTTTCTATAAGAAATGATGTTGAGATTGACTTTTTGTCTTTTTATTGCACTTTTGTTTTCTCATATTTACCTTTTAATGTCATGGATGGGTTATTTGATGATATACATTTACTCTATCTAAGCTATCTATCAATTTAATCACTTTTGCAAAGGAGTAAGCTACCTATCCGACGATTTACACCAAGGTTTACTTAATGCCCTTGAGTGATAGCTTACTTTATTACCTTTTCATAGCTCAAGTCCACACAATTGTTTCGATCTCATTGCATGTTTTGTATGAAATCCATTCTCATGTTTCTGTTTTGAATGGAACATGGTTTCTATGAAATCCATTCTCCTGTTTCTGTTTTGAATGGATGCAATATGCAGCAAGAGGAATCCCAACAATTCACGATGAAAGGGACTTGACCGCTCTTCTCTCATTGAAGAAAGCGATCACATCGGATCCATCTTGATCGTTGTCCAACTGGATTGCCCACAACTCCCATACCATTTGTTCGTGGTATGGCGTCCGCTGCAGACGACACACCAAAAGGGTCGTTGCCATAGATATTTCTTTGTCCCAATTGCAATGTAGCCTTTCTTTTTCTCTCGGCAACCTCTCCTTGTTGAACAAATTGAATCTTTCTGGTAATAATTTGACGAGAGGAATTCCACCAAAATTTGGGAGGTTGAAAGCGCTGAAAATACTTGACCTCAACTAGAACGAGATGTTCGGTGGATCTGTTCCCAAGTCATGGTAATAATTTGACGGGAGGAATTCCGCCAAAATTTGGGAGGCTGAAAGCGCTGAGAATACTTGACCTCAACTAGAACTAGATGCTTGATAGATCTGTTCCCATGTCATTGTTCAATTGCAGGCACCTTCAATGGATCAGCCTTGAAGACACCAACTTGACCCTTCTGGTGTGTTGTCTGCAGTGGACGCCATACCACGAATAAATGGTGTGGGAGTTGTGGGAAATCTAGTTGGACAACGATCGAGATGGATCGGATGTGATGGATTTTTTGAACGAGAGAAGAGCGTTCAAGTCCTTTTCATCGTGAACTGTTGGGGATTCCTCTTGTTGCATATTGCATCCATTTAAAATAGAAACAGGAGAATGAATTTCATAGAAACCATGTTCCATTCAAAACAGAAATAGGATAATGGATTCCATAGAAAGTATGCGATGAGATTGAAACGATTGTGGAGTTGAGCTAGCGAAAGGTAACAGAGTAAGCTATCATTCGACAGCGTCTAGTGGGCCCGGTGCAAATCGTCAAGTAGATAGCTTACTCCCTTTTACTAAAGGTAAGCAATGGACATTTGGTTAACAGATATTAGAATCATTTATTAATATTATAAATATATTTTATTATACAAATTTTAATTAAAATAATAAAAAAAATCAAAATTTTAAATTTTAGTAGCCTAAACCCACCATGGTTTTGACACACTTTTCCACTTAAATCTCATGAATTTATTTAATAAACATTGTTAAAATTTGTAGAATGAGGGTGCTTAGGTTTTTTTAGGGTAGTCATTTCATTTGTATATTTAAAATCATGATTTAAACTATATAAATTTTGGAAAGTCCTTGGAATATGAGTAAGTAGAGAAGACAACATTGCAATTTGATTAACAAAGTATGAAAAGAGGTCCGTACAAGTTCTAGACAAATGAAATAATTTATACACATGTATGTTTGAGACTTGAGCCTCAAATGTAGAGTCCTCATATGCCTTACCAAAGGGATTATGCAATAGAATCTCTAATGAAAAATATGTTAATGAACCATAAAACATGTCAAAATGAGGTAATGTTGTGATTATGAAATAGAATACATGTCACTAATTCATTAAACATGTCAACATTATCTAATGTTATATTTGTAAGGTTTTGACAACTTATTATTTAGATGATTGTTTTATTTTCACATCTTATAGTTTTATTATTAATTATTAATGTTGAATTCCAATTGTACATATATTACTTAGAGGTAACTACTCAACCTATTGATAGAGATGGAATCTCATGTGAATTTAAAATGTCATACATCGGTGTTGTTACTTCCTTCAATTGGGTTCAAGTCTTCGTCGTGGCATGGTGCCCCTCAAAAGTGGGTTTCTTGCACGCACTTGCATAGATGTTGGAACTAGTGTGAGTCTTGGATGCATTTGGTGGAATATAATCTTGGATGCTCCTCACAAAATATGCAAAGTTTACTCATGGATATACTATGTAAGGGTGAATATATCTAAATGACACCAACTGCAATACATATTTAAATCAAAATTGAAAATATATAATAAAAGAGGCTCTAAATGGCCTATAGAGTCCAAAAAATAACATGATTGGTTTAGATTAGATGTGATTAAAAAATTAAAGGACATCCAAACCACAATCTTGGATTAAATGTCAGAACAAAACCCTCATATCTGCTAAATAGCCTCTAAAGTTTATTATAGGGGCTGAATGTTCTCTTCCAAATACAAGGCAAGCCTCACAATGATGGGATACCACAAAAAATGCCTTTTAAAACTGAATGATGCGACAAGGTCTCATAAATAGCCTTCCAAAATAGTACAATCCTCTACATAATGTGAGAAGATGTTGGAATATGAATTTATAGAGGAAATGACCTCATGGTGAATATCCAGGTCTGTAAGGTGTCAAAATGTGGATCAAAATTTTCAATGTTGTATGGATGCCTCAAAATTTTAAATATTGATATTCTACACCTAATCCATTAATTTTTTCTATACAAATGCTCCTTTCATGCTACCTAGATCTCAGTCTTATAGGGAAAATGCTACAATTGTTAGCTTAGCTAATAGTTTTGCATCTTTAACCACCTACGAGGATTGTTTTAAGGTTGCTTCTACAGTGGATCACAACACACTTTACTCAAAAGATGTCCAAACCTAATAACAATGATGTTAAGAGGATGAAATATGTTCAGGTTGTTAAAGAATGTGCCCATGAATGTTGATATTGTTGTATGAGGGTTAGGGAAGTCGCAAATTACACCCAAAAGTTCCCAAACTATGCTTATTAGGTTGTTTTGATGTATAGAATTGCCCATAGTATAACCAAATTTTGAAGAATTATTCTTCTTGCTTGATAAGAGGCTACAAAACACGATTGAAACATGCCCAAATACTCTCAAAATCAACCTAGAAATCAATATGATGATGTTTCACTATTTAGATAAGCAAGAAAGTGGAACCATTATCCATGGATTACCATCCCCGCTATAGGATTCTTTGATAGTGCTTCAAAGGGAAATCACAAAAGGGGTGTAGGATTCTTTGATAGTGCTTCAAAGGGGAATCACAAAAGGGGCAGTGATGGAGGAGTTTAATAATTTAGACTATCCGTATCTCATACTATCTGTTTCTAGATTGGAGGTGGTGTGTGCAAAAATAATAAGGATGAGGAAAGGACTGCCATTATTTTGTTGTCACTTGTAAAGGATCACAATATAAACCCCCTTTTTGGGGACTCAAAACTTGTCTAGGGGTGATTTAGTGGAACAATGATTATATTCCCCTTTTTGGGGACTCAAAATTTGTCTAGGGGTAAATTAGGGTGATTTAGTGGAACAATGCAATCAAGGATGTTGGAACATTTTCCTAAAGCAGAAATTTCGACAAAACCCATTCATAATCTTCCTATTTTAACAAAGTCATTCCCCCACATATTTAGGGAAAACAATAGTCAAGCATATCACAAGGATAAGAGTGATGTGTATGTCAATGAAGGCATCATAAGGATTGAGGTAAAGCAAGGATATGCAGGCACCATTATATATTCTCGACACTATCTTGATTCAATGATAAATTCATGTGCATTGTGTGGACAAGATTAATGACACTTTTGTAGATCTAGTATACAGTTTGTTGGTAGGTGGAAGGCTCTCTCCCTTGCTACATTCGTAACAGTTTTAGTATTCCTGGGATAAATCATGATATGTTCTTTAATTTTAGTTGAAATGCACTTCTTGGACTGTGTTTGGACAATTTAGTTATGCGCTTTGCACACAGATATTGTGTTATGCATATAGGAAAGTGTTGGTTGTATCTTTAGTTTTATGTTTGTTAATAAGAGATGCAAATTTCTCTCCAAAAAAATCTACAACAAGAATGTATGTTGAACACGTTGAATAACATGTTTTTGTTGCTGTTAGTTTTTATGCTACTTTGCATTTGTGCATTTTTAGGAGGAATCCTTTTATACAAACATGAAAAAAATGAACTTTAAAAGAAATTGGTCTAACATTTCCATCCACCAACAAGTTCACAAGATCACAAATAAGAATGTTTCTCTTACCTATTTACTCAAACTATATGTATTTTGCACATATTATTTTTGGCAAATTCCCTTTGTATAAATTGCAGCATATCAAATTTTAGAAACATATTTTTCCACTAAGAAATGCTATTAAATATAGTTGTATCAAATCACGCGTTCTTTAGTTTTTTGAGAAAATACTGCTTATATTACGAAAAATATATATCAATTAAAAATGCAGTTACAAACAAAACTATTGGATCTAACCCAAATTGTCGAGCAAAGAGGAGTTTGCTTGGTAATTTACCTTAAATAGATCATAATTGGCTAGAATAAAGCCTATTAGTTAGTATACCACTTGTCCTATGAATGGCTAGCCATTACTATTGAAAAAAAAACTTCCACAACAAAATTACGACTTCTAATAAATGTCTACCGAAGGTTCTTAATTAGATAGATCAGAAATATTAATATCTTCAATTTTAGTTCTATAATGAATAAGTTTTGTACCTTCTCGAATAGATGAAATAAAACAACCTATTATCTTATGTGACCAGATGATTTAGCAAAAACAACTCATGGGCCAACTCAACAATACAATATTTGCAAGGAAATTGTAAATGATTCTCTTCGCATCCCATGCAAATATTTCAAGTTAGCTTTTCTAAATATTCTTAATTTCAGATATTGAGAGACTCTGACTCTGTATCCCTCTCCTTATTTACAACCCAAGTATCTTGAGATTCTGCAAATAAAGAAGTAACCATATGAACACATTGACAAAAAAAACCTAGAAAGCAGCTCAAAACCATTGAAAAATAAAAATGAAGGCTTTCCATTGAATTAATAGTAGTCGGATTTGTTAGCAAAAACCGAGCTGACAAACTTGAGTTACTGCTCAGTTATAAAATTTTCAGGCCAACCTCTTTTTCTTTTTACTTGTCAGGTGAAATCGACTAGACAAGTATACCAATATGGTCGAGCTTATGGACTAGACTCTTTTTCCTTGACAAGTTCTTACTTATCGGTTCTACCAACAAGTTTTACTTCGACCACTTGTCGTCTTTGACAACTTGTCAGTAACCGATAACTTGTCGGTTTTACACCTTAGAAAGAACTTAACCGACAACTTATCGATTTGACCACTTCGACAACTTGTCAGTTTTACTCAACCAATTTACTTGGACTCACTTGCTCTAGTTTGGTTTTAGTTGAAATTTACAAATGATATTTCCTAGTCTAAAAGACTTAAGAAAGTACAAATTTTTTTCATATGTGAGTAAGATGAAGTAAAAACCGACACAATAAAAATTCTACAGAATTACAAAATCATATAACCAAACATTTAGGAAGACTTGAGTCGACCACTCTATCGTAAAACCTGGAACTTTCACTGGGTGAGAAATTTATGGATTCTTGATCTTTCACTCAACTGTAATTGTAAACAGCATTTACACAAGTAACTCTGGAAAGAAAGTGCGGCTAAATAAACATGCATTCAACCATAAACTATTTGATATATATATAACTTGTCGGGAAATAACAAAATGAAATACAAACTTGTCGGCTCTCCAACTGATCCAAACTTGTCAACTCTTTGACTGATCCAAACTTGTTGGATCTTTGACTGATCACACACACAGAATCTTGAGCTTCAACTTCACTCTCTGCTCAGAGTTATTTCTTTCTCTCTTTTTGTCACCTAGAGTTCAAAATGATTTACAAACTTCTTCTTCTATTTATAGGTAACCTGAATTAGCTTCTTCGTGAATCTACAGACTTGCCATTAATGGCTGTAATAACTATCTACCTACAAACTTAGCTTCAAAAATTAATTCGATTGGTTTACATTGTCAAATCATGAACACTTCACTCTTGTCAGGATGACTGACAAAGATTAAACTACTACAGACTTTGGCAGCGCCGGCTGAGGTCTGGTATGACTTCTACGAGTAATTACTTTTTCCAACACTCCCCCTTAATTATGAGTAGAAGGGGATTTTTTAAACAAAATTTACAAAATGTTTCATAGCTTAGACTTGCTTTGTGCATGACAGAGTTCACTGTGCAGAACTTGTCATTCCAGGATAACTACGTAGATACTGGAAAGTATCCTTTGTCAATGGTTTTGTAAAGATGTCTGCAAGTTGATCTTCAGACCTGCAAAATTCCAAACAAATTTATTTGTTGTTCACCAACTCTCTTATGAAATGAAACCTTATATCGATGTGCTTGGTTCTCTTGTGGAACACATGATTCTTGGATAATGCAATGGCTGAATTGTTGTTGCAGAAGATGGTTGTCGGTTCTTGATGGTTCGTGTGACAAATATTTTAACACTCCTTGCATCCATACAGCTTGACATGCAACAATTGTAGCTGCAACATACTTTGCTTCTGCTGAAGACATAGTTACTATGTGATGTTTCTTTGAAGCCCATGAAACAACACCAACCATAGGTCAATGTGCTCCTTAATTTCTCAGCAACACTGCCACCCCTGAGTTGGGAATGATCTTCCCCAAGCAATAAGGAACACTAGCATACTTCATCCATAGCTAAGGATACAATTAAAATTCAGTCAAGCCAGCACAGTTGGGTTTATCAGACTTGCACAGGTAGTGGTTTACACTTAGCAAAATTCACATGAGACACAACCAAGCCAACAGATGGGTTTATCAGGCTACCAGCCAAGCCATCCTTCTAGCTGGGTTTATCAGGCTGTTAAGAAGGTGGAAATACTAGCTGCTAAGCTAGTGAGCTCAACCCCAGAGCTATGAACACCCACACCAGATCTAGACTGATTTCTAAAAAATTACACACCCAACACAAGGAAGCATTCCCTTCTATGCTACATAGTCCCTCAGGCCATGCCTTCCCTTCCAGTGCTATTCAGGGTATGCAAAGAAGAAAACCAACCTTCTAGATTGGTCTGTGAGGTTCTTTCACACACTAGGTTTATCAAGCAAGTCTAGACTCTATTTCCATTCCTTCAATCAATTCANTAGGGATATTAGTCCTGGGATTTATCAAAACATAGTAGATGTAAGGGATTACACACACACACACACAAATATACAAATTTCTGAACATTGTCAGTGCTAGACCAATTGCTGCAAAAATGCCAAAATGAAAACGTTTCCAATCTTTCAAATCAAAGACACAAAATCAGATTCAGGGCAATCATATTAAAAAATGACTAACACACTGGAGAAAACATGAACAGAACAAATCCACACAGGAAAAACCAAAACGTGAAAGGAAACAGATTGTTGGATGGGAGAAAATCGTGAAAAGTTTAGACTCAGAGGTTTTTGCTTGCTTGCTGCTATGTGAATGCTCAATTGGGTTTCCAAAAACGTTTTGTTCATTCCAATTCGTGAGGGAAGGAAAAACATTGCTGCATGAGGGAAGAATGGACATTTTTGGTGTTTTCTTTCCCAAGAAATTCAATTTTTTTTTCCCAAAGTGTGGCTCTACCCAATTCGAATTTCCCCACTCCCTCATCCTTAGGAAAAATCATGCCCCCATCTCATTTATTTGCGTTGACATAGCCGTCTATGGGTTTTAATTAAAAATTGCAATTTTAACATAAGGTTAAGCTGTCAATGTTCAACTAGCATAAAAAAAATACCATTGACCACACCTTAATTGCTGAAACATAAATACTAAATAGATGGTGGGTCTTTTTCCTATCTCCACACCATGATTATTTACATCATTTATTTAAATGCAACGAGGTCAAAACTGGGGTGTTACATTCCCCTCCCCCTTCAACAACACTATCATCGGTGCTTTACAACATTGAGCAAAAATGCTTGCTGGTACTGCCCTCAGCAATCCGCAGATTCAAACAAAAATAGATGTGCTAGTCGCATGGCATCCTCCAGCTCCCATGTAGCTTCTTTGGGACCATAGTGCTCCCATTACACCTTCACCTGTCCTATTTCTTGGTTCCAAAGCATTGTGACCTTCCTAGGGAGGATGTGCATAGGCTCAATTTGGAACTCTCCCTCTGGTTTCACTTGAATCACATCCCAATTTATTACATGGTTAGGATCATGTACATATTTCTTAAGCAAAGAAACATGAAAAACATTATGCGCTCTAGTGCTAGCAGGCAATGCAATTCTATATGCAATTGGTCCTATTCTTTCAAGCACTTCAAATGGCCTACAGTATCTAGGTGACAACTTGGCACAACTTCCAAGCTTTAAGTAACTCTTCTTTTCCTTCACTCTGAGGTAAACATGATCCCCAAAACTAAACTGTCTATTCATCCTATGCTTATCTGCATAACTTTTCTATCTGTCCTTGGCTGCCTTCAAATTATGCCTGATCTTTACAACTTACTGCTCCATCTCCTTGAACAATTTTGGACCAAGCACAATCCTATTCACTAGATTATCCCAAGTCACTGGTGTCCTACACCTTCTGCCATATAAAGCTTCATATGGACTCATCCCCAAGGATGCCTGTTGTCCATTGTTATAAGCAAACTCTACCAGGTGTAAATAATCTTTCCACTTGGTTGTTTTTCTATCACATACATGCGAATCCAACTTCCAACACCTGGTTAACTCTCTCGGTCTGTCCATCAGTCTGAGGATGGTAGGAAGTGCTAAATTTCAACTTTGTACCCAAATATGCAAACAACCCCTTCCAAAAATTGGAAGTGAACTTGAAATATCTATCAGAGACTATTGCCTTAGGCAATCCATGCAATTTGAAAATATCCTTCATGAATATATTTGCAATGTCATCAGTCTTATGCGTAGACTTAACCGGTATAAAATGTGTTTCCTTTGTCAACTTGTCTACCACAACCATGATGGAATCATGTTGTATCCAAGTCATTGGCAATCTTGTAATAAAATTCATGGAAATAACTTCCCATTTCCATTCTGGTATTGGCAAAGGCTGCAACAAACCTACTGGGTGTTGATGTTCAACCTTCACCTACTGACACTTCATGCACCTTGAAATATATTCAGCCGTGTCCTTTTTCATTCCTAGCCAAAAGTACTGCTTTCTAGCTGTAGCAATCATCTTCTGATATCCCAGATGACCAGAATATGGAGATTGATGGATTTCATCCATAACAAGCCTCCTCAAATCTGCTACATTTGGAATATAACTTCGGTTCGTATAGGTAAGAATTCCATCTTCTTCCAATTTATATCCCTCATACTTATTTTCAAGGTTTTGCTGTTGCAACTTGTCCTTGACCTATGCATACAATTCATCTTCAGCAACTTGATTAGCAATAAACTACCTCAAATCGGATTGGCAAAATACTAATGGATGCTACATGCATTTCATGCACCTTCCTACTGAGTGCATCAGCTACCTTATTCTCTTTTCCTTTTATGTGCTTGATTTCAAAATCAAACTCACATAAAAACTCCAACCATCTTGCTTGCCTAGCATTCAGAGTAGGCTGATCAAACAAATACTTTAGACCACAATGGTCTGACCTTAGCTCAAATCTTATGCCCATCAAGTAATGTCTCCACATCTTGAGAGCATGTACTATGGATACAAGTTCTAGATCATGTGTGGCATAGTTCTTTTCATGCTCCTTTAGTTTTCTTGACTCCCAACATATCACGTGGTTGTCTTGCATAAGAACTCCTCCAAGTCCTTGACCGCATGCATCTGTACATGCCACAAAATATTTCTTTGGGTCTGCAACTTTTAAGACTGGTGCACTTGTGAGAATATACTTCAACTGCTGGAAACTTTCTTCACACTTTGAGGTCCATTCGAACTTTATCCCCTTCCTTTGCAAAGAAGTGAAAGCATGTGCAACCTTGGAGAATCCTTCAATTAATCTCCTGTAATATCCCGCAAGCCCTATAAAATATCTTACATCTATCACATTCTTTGGAGTAGGCCAATTCTTAATAGCTTCAATCTTGTCAGGGTCTACAGATATACCCTCCTCTAAAATAATGTGACCCAAGTATTGAATTCTATCCCTATATAAGCCACACTTGCTCAAATTTGCATACAGTTGATGTTCTCTGAGCAATTGCAATGTTAGTCTCAAATGTTCTTCATGCTCTTCTTCATTCTTAGAATAAACAAGAATGTAATCAAGGAAAACAGGAACGAATTTTTCCAAATACCTGTTGAAGACACTATTCATAAGGCACATAAATGTTGCTGGCGCATTTGCGAGTCCAAATGGTGCCACTACAAACTCATAATGTCCATACCTTGTCATGAAGGCTGTTTTATGAATGTCTTCATCCTTGATTCTCACCTGATGGTAACCAGCCCTTAAGTCAATCTTGGAAAATACCTTTGCTCCTTTCATTTGATCAAAGAGGTCATCAATTCTTGGCAAGGGATATTTGTTCTTCACCGTGACTTTATTCAGCTACCTATAATCAATACACAATATGAGTGTACCATCTTTCTTCTTTACAAATAGAACTGGTGCTCCCCAAGGAGACACACTCGGCCTAATATACTTTTTATCCAACAATTCTTGCAACTGCATATTCAACTTTAACATTTCTGGTGTACTCATTCTGTAGGGTGCCCTTGACACTGGTGCTGCTCCTGGCACAAGTTCAATTGTGAAATCTATGTCCCTCTTTGGAGGAAGTCCTGGAACCTCATCACGAAAAACATCCTTGAATTATTGCAACACAAGATAGTCTTCCAACCTAGGAGTTTCATTCTCTACTGCCTCCCCAATATGGGTTGCATACAACTGACAACCTTTTCTACAGAACTTCTTTAACTGCATTGTTGAAGTCTTCCTCACCGAGATTACCTTTGGAATGCCTCTTACCACTACTGGGTTCCCTTCTTCATCCATGCATTCAAAAGTCTTGTTATAACAGTCAAGCTTCACTATGTGAGCTTCTAACCAATCCATTCCAATGAGAACATCATAGGAGCCAAGTGGTAGAACATTCAGATCTACACAAGTGATCAATCCATTCATTACCAATGGACATTTCTCCACGACTTCATTAACTTTTCTCTTAGTTCCAGTGGCTAGTTGAACTAACCATGACTTGCTATGCTTTGCTTTCTTAAGAGTATAAACCTCCACTACTCTAGGAGCAATATAACTGTGCGTAGAACTAGGTTCAATCAAAATAGAAATAGATTGCTCAACAATCTTACCTGTAACTTCAACCACTGTTGACTAGTGATCTCTCTGGAAGTCTTCCAGTGCTATATAAATTCTAGGTACAGCCCTTGCTACTTGTCCCACTGTTTCTACCTCTTGAATATTATATGCTGGCCTTGCATTCTCATTCTCAAGTGGACAGTACCTACGCATGTGGGGTCCTCCACATTTCCAACATTGGAGTGGTCCTCTATTCTGTTATGGATCTTTTGGCTTCTTTGACATCGCTCTAGCTGGATGCTTCTCAACTTGTGTTGGTTGCTTCTATTTATTCCTGAAGTTATAAGTTTTGAAACCTTTCTTCCTTTGATCAAACTTTTCACTCCTTTTGTCCTTCCATGTCTTCTGGTAATATGGTTTGTTCTTGCTTTGCTCGTATCAATACTTAGCTTTTCTTATTGATTCTTCTAGAGTTCTAGGTTTTGAGGAAATCATGTCTTTGTAAGACTGAGGCAATCCACTCAGAAAATGTTGGATCTTCACCTTCTCATCTTTTATGTACCTGACATACCTAAACAACTCCAAAAAATTATTGGCATACTCTGCCATAGTTTGTTGTCCCAATCTCAACTCATGGAACTCTTTGATCTTGTCCTAATAGTAGTTGTTAGAGAGGTACTTCTCCTTGAAATACTTCCAGAACTGCTTCCACACATTCTTCCTTTCATTGATCTTCTTTACTTTCCTAAAATTCTCCCACCATATGGATGCCCTTCTAGACAAATTAAAAATGGCTACTCTAGCTTTCATATTCCCAGAATAGTCTTAGACTTGGAAATATTTCCTCATTCCCAGAAGCCAAGCTTTAGCTTCTTGTTCAGTATTTACCTCACCATTAAAGGTAGGAGGCCTTGCCTTCTTAAATTCATCTCATGAGTGGTTCTGGTATCGCCTCCTTCTCTGATTCTCGTGGAAAGAAGAACTTGAATCTCCAGTGAACCCTTCAGAGTCATAAGACTCACTAGGTGATCTCTGTCTCCTTCTAGCAGTGTTCTTACTCTCTTCTGGATTTTCTGTTCAGTCCACAGAGTTCATCTTTCTCTGAATATCTTTCAAACTTTGCAGCATGGCTGCATTCAGTTGATTCTGTTCCTTCTAAGCCTTAACCAATCTTTCATTATATGCCTTGTAACTGTGCATCTATGCCATTAGGATTCTCATGGTGGCTGAAAAAATTGGGGGAGTCTCTTGCAGTCTTCTCCCATTAGACTCTATCTCAGCATTTCCAATTCAGATATTTTCCTCCATAGCATCTTCCTCATACTCATTGGGGTCCCGTGCATAATCATCCATGTTGTTTGTCCTCATGGTTGAACCACAACTCACTTTACCCAACAACACTATCTAGAATGATGCTTTTGAGGGTGACTAGGATTCTGCAAAATGTGTCAATAACATAGTTGTTAGCTGCATAACATTCACATGAATCATACATTACTTACCTTCACTTGGAAAAATCCTACATTGATTACTTTGCCCAAAAAACAGAATTTAATTTCACAAAGAACGACTGTCTCAAGGGGATGACGGGGATCAAGGGGGTAGTGCCCTTGTTTTTTTTTTGTAAATACATCGATTTCGCACAATCTGGTGCATAAACATGCTGTCATTTTTCACTTTTCAGATCCTTGAAAATCCTATTGAAAACCTGCTAAAATTCCCTGTTTCGAATTTTTTTTTGACTTTCACTCGCTACAGCAGCTAGATCCTCATTTTTCATTCGCCGTAGTAGCTCCTTCATCATCCTCCATTTCTTGCCGTGTAGCGGCTCGATCTTTCTTTCTCCTCCACCACATAGCGGCTCCTTCTTCCTTTTCTTTTCACCGTTGTAGGTCGTTCTTCAACTTTCTGCCGCCGCACATTGGCTCGATCTTCAAATTCCTTCTGCCGCACGTTGGCTCAATGTTCAACATTATTCTCCCGCATATCGACTCGATGTTCATCTTCCATCTACCATAGCGGCTCAATGTTCAACATTCTTTCATCGCACATCGACTCAAAACTCAACTTTCAACCACTGCTTCATCGGCTCAAACTTCAACTTTCGGCCGTAGTAGCGGCTCAAAACTTTTTTTTCCTGCCACTACTACCAACACTTAGACAAATTTTCAAAAGTTCTTCCATGTCGGCTCCCTTCTGGCGAGCCCTTCTCCTTTCCCCATCTTTTGTTGCAGCTGCATTTCGGCAAGCTTAGCTGCTTCTACTGGCTTGCTCTTTAGATTTTGTCCGCCGCGTAGCAACTCATTCTTTCTCTTGTTGCCGCCACCGTTGCAGCTCAAACATATGTTTTCTATTGTCACCATTGCAGCTCTTCTTTGGCATTCTCAACTGCCATGCAAGAAGAGGAAGTTTTCAAACACGATTTTTTTTTCCTTCTTATCGGCTCCATCTCGCCAACGCGGTCACCGCTTTGGCTCCCTCTTGGAAACCCAGCTGCCACTACGGCCCCAGTATTGGCAATGTAGCCGCTATGCAATTTCCAACACTTAGAGAAATTTATGAAAATTTCTCCTATCTATTGCTCTTCCTGTTGGCCACAGAGGGTGATCCTGCCTCTGTCAACTGCTCAATCTTGGCCCAGTGAGGCCCAAAGCTGCAACCAGTTCTCTGATACTACACTGTCACATCCCCAACCCTTACTCGGTGGAGAGGAAGTGACTAACATCTAACAACCCAGTCAATCTAAGCCCCATAAACATACACACACACACACATATATATATTGCTTTGAAATAAAACATTCATAAGTATAAACAGATGCATAATGCAATCTATAGCGGAAGCAATTACATTAATTCAATACATTATATTCAAGCATTTAACATGTTCATATAAATTAATAACAATATACAATTGCGGAAATAAAATATACGAGAATACTTATCTTTGAAAGAAGCTTGTCCTGCAACCAGCTATGTCACTGCAACGTTCCACCCAACCATAGGCTAGTGTGCTCCTTAATTTCTCAACAACATTGCCACCCCCAAGCTGGGCATGATCTTCCCCAAGGAATAAGGAACACTAGTAGACTTCACCCATAGCCAAGGATACAATTAAAATTCAATCAAGCCAACACAATTGAGTTTATCAGACTTGCACAGGTAGTGGTTTACACATAGCCAAATTCACATGAGACACAACCAAGCCAACAGATGGGTTTATCAGGCTACCAGCCAAGCCATCCTTCCAGTTGGGTTTATCAGGCTATCAAGGAGGTGGAAAGACTGACTGCTAAGCTAGTGAGCTCAATCCCAGAGCTATGAACACCCACACAAGATCTAGCCTGATTTCTAAACAATTACACACCCAACACCCAACAATTATTGATCTAGACTTGTCGGCTCTCCGACTGATCATACACATAGAAGCCTGAGCTTCAACTTCACTCTCTACTCAGAGTTCTCTCTTTCTCTCTTTTTCTCACCTAGAGTTCAAAATTATTTACAAACTTCTTCTTCTATTTATAGGCAACCTGAAATTGCTTCTTCATGAATCTACAGACTTGCCATTAATGGCTGTAATAACTATCTACCTACAAACTTAGCTTCATAAATTAATTCGACTGGTTTACATTGTCGAATCGTGAACACTTCACTCTTGTTAGGATGACTGACAATGAAACTACTACGGACTCTGGCAAAACCGATTGAGGTCTAGTACGACTTCCGCGAGTAATTACTTTTTTCAACACTCCCCCTTAATTATGAGTAGATGGGGATTTTTTAAACAAAATTTACAAAATGTTTCATAGCTTAGACTTTCTTTGTGCATGACAGAGTTCACGATGCATAACTTGTCATTCTAGGATAACTACGTAGATACTGGAAAGTATCATTTGCCAATGGTTTTGTAAAGATGTCTGCAAGTTGATATTCAGTCTTGCAAAATTCCAAACAAATTTATTTGTTGTTCACCAACTCTCTTATGAAATGAAACCTTATATCGATGTGATTGGTTCTCTTGTGGAACACATGATTCTTGGATAATGCAATGGCTAAATTGTTGTTGTAGAAGATGGTTGTCGGTTCTTGATGGTTTTGTGACAAATCTTTTAACCCTCTCCGCTTCTAGACAACTTGAAATGCAACACTTGTAGCTGCAACATACTCTTCTTTTGCTAAAGACATAGTTACTATGTGATGTTTCTTTGAAGCCCATGAAACAACACTTGTACCAAAATTAAATGTGTACCCAGATGTTCTCTTCCTGTCATCTATGCTGCCTCCATTGTCACTGTCAGTGTATCGAATGATTTTAAAATTTTCTGAGGTTGAATACATAATGCCAAGGTCTTTTGTGCCACTTACATACCTCATAATTCTTTTACCTGCTTGCCAATGTGAGTCTTTTGGTGACTCCATGAATCTTGAGATCATAATTACTCCATACATGATGCCTAGTCTTGTCGCTGTTAAATACATAAGGCTGCCAACAATCTTTTTGAACATCGTAGGATCTACAGTTGATCCTTCATCATCCTTGCTCAATTTTAAACCTGTTATTACTGGTGTTGGGGCTGTCTTGCAATTAGACATGTTAAATCTTTTTAAAAATTCACTTGCATACTTTGACTATGATATAAAAATACCACTTTCAAACTATTGAACTTCAATGCCCATAAAAATCTTCATAAGCCCCAAATCAATCATTTCAAATTCACTTTCCATGACTGCTTTAAATTCTTCTATGCCAAAGTCACTAGTAAATATTAAATCATCTACATACAAGCAGACAATTAACATCTTACCTTTCTCATTAATTTTGATGTACAATGTTGGTTCACTTTCACTTCTGTGAAATCCATTTTCAGTGAGATAGGAATCAATCTGACTGTACCAAGCTCTAGGAGCTTGCTTCAAACCATAGAGTGTCTTTTTCAGCCTGTACACTTTATGCTCTTGACCTAGAACTTCATAGCCTTGTGGTTGTTCCACATATACTTCCTCTTCTAGATAGCCATTCAAAAATGCTAACTTGACATCCATTTGATAAACATGCCATTTGTTTTGTGCAGCAATGGCCAAAACTATTCTGATTGTATCCATGCGTGCAACTGGTGCAAATGTTTCATTGAAATCTATGTCGGGTTGTTGTGTGAAACCTCTTGCTACCATTATTTATTCATGCTTCTACACATTCTCATCAGCATCTTGCTTTGTCTTGTAAACCCATTTTCCATTGATTACATCTTTGTCTTTTGGTACATCTACCAACTCCCATGTCTAGTTCTTCTCAATGCATTCTATTTCTTCACCCATGGCTTGTGCCCATACTTCTTCTTTGACAGCTTCTTCAAATGTTAGTGGATCATATATAGGGGAAAATAATGCAAAGAGAGAGAATGAATTTGGTGTACCAGCTTCATATATTTTCCATAGACTTATTGTCTTCACCGGTTCTGTCGATGTTGACCTCGATGAAATGCTTGATGGAGTCTGATGTCCTCTTGGTGTAGCTTGAGCTGCCACTTGTGTTGATGGTCCTTGTGCTGAACCATGTTGTTGTGCCATGGGAGTCGGTCATGCTATGATCGGTTGATTTACATGTGGTGTTTGAACCACTTCCTCCGCTATGTCATCATGGTCAACATTCGACACAATCTTGACATTTGTGTCAACAGTTCCATCCCATGATTCATTCTCGACAAATTGAACATCTCGATTGATTATCACTTTCCTTGTGACAGGATCATACAACTTGTATGCTTTTATGTCTTTAGAATAGCTGACAAAAATACATTTATGTGCCTTGTTTTCTAGCTTCTCTCTCATTTCATTTGGAACATGACCATATGCAACACAACCAAACACTTTTAAATGAGAAACACTATGATTCATACTTGTCCATGCTTCTTGAGGAACTTTGTTCTTCACACTCTTTGTCGGACATCAGTTCATAATGTATACAGCAGTTGCAACTGCTTCAGCCCAATATTCATTTGGAAAATGCTTGGCTGCCATCATGCAGTGCGCCATCTTCAAAATGCTTTTGTTCTTTCTTTTGGAAACACTATTCTGCTGAGGTGTATATTGTGCAGTGAATTGATTTTGTATGCCATGGCTCTTGCAAAAATTTAGAAATTCATTTGAAACATATTCACCTCCTCTATCGGCCCTTAAGAGCTTGATGCGTTGTCCACTCTGGTTCTCCACGAGTGCCTTGAACTGCCAAAAATAACTAAATGCATTAGATTTATGTTTCAGAAAATATACCCATGTTTTTCTTGAGTAGTCATCAATAAAAGTTAGAAAATAATTATAGCCACCAATGGATGAAGTCTACATTGGACCACAAATATCAGAGTGCACAATTTCAAGTGGTGTGCGTGCTCTATAAGACTTTTTGACTGGAAAAGTCTCTCTATGCTGATTTCCAAAGATGTAGCCTTCACAAACCCTTTCTGGTCTGTCAATCAACGGAAATCATTTCACCATATTCTTTGTGTGTAGTAGCTTTAGCCCACCAAAATTCAGATGTCCAAATTTGAAATGCCACAACCAGGATTCATCCTGAACTTCTGTTTGAAATGCAGCTTGAAAATCAGCATTGTCATTTTCTTTCTTGTCGAGGTACTCAATTGCTTCTTTACATTTTGCTTGAACACAACTCCCGTATTTGTCTTCCCTTTGATGTCGGGAACTATCCTCAAAGGAAACAAGCGATTGCTTGGCATTGGCACTTTTTCTATCAACTGGTCGCTTGGACGCTTGTCTTTGATCACGTAGTGATCATCCTATATGTGGACTCTGTAGCCTTTTTGTATCAGCTGTCCAATGCACAACAAATTATGTTTCAGACCTTCGACATGATAGACATCAGGAATATACTTACTCTCCCCCTGTCTAGTTAGAATACCAACAATACCTTTTCCCAAAATATTAACTTGGACATTGTTTCCAAGTGTGACATCAGTTTGAACTGAATTATCTAGACTAGAAAACAAATTTAAATTACCAGTCATATGATTGCCGCAGCCTGAATCTAAGTACCATATGTCATGTGGACTTTCTTGAACATCATTGCATTCAATTGGATATGTAGATTCCATTAACATTGCACTTGTCGGAGTGTTGGTGTTGGTCGACTGATTTGGGCTTGCCTTCCTTGGTCATATTGTTGCTTCTTGCATTCATATGCATAATGACCAAATTTCTTATAATAATGACATTGAATTTTTTATCTATCAAACCTATGACCACTTGGCTGACTTGGATTTTGATTATCTTATCTACCAGCAACATTTGTAGGACTTTTGCCTTGTCCTCCTTTGGAAGAAATTCTTCCTCTTCCTTTGGAGTTGTTTCTCCCCCTGCCTCTACCACAGCGTATGGATGACTATGCTGCGAATGCACCTTCCAATGATGTCTGTGTTCTGTTAATTCTGTGTTCATGATTGATGAGTGAAGCTTGCAGCTCATCAATGGTAAACACCGACATGTCTTTGTTTTCTTCCAAGGTCACAACCAAGGATTCAAATCTGGGGGGAAGAATTCTGAGAATTGTTTCAACAACCCTTTGGTATTCTATGGTTTCTCCATGATATTTCAGTTGGTTTATCAAACCAACAACGCTGGTGTAGAATGTGTCTACAGTCTCTGATTCTTTCATGGACAGAGATTCAAAATCTCTTCTCACATTCTGCAACTTGGAAGTCTTTACTTTGTCCAAGCCTTGATATGAGATCTCCAATGTGTCCCATGCTTGCTTAGCGTTAATTTCTCCTGCTACTCAATTGGGAGTATACTTTCATGCATGGCTTGATGTATGTAGAACAAAGCTTTTCCATTTTCTTCCTCTGTTCCATTAGGACATCTTTCTTAGCTTGTATGAGATTGTTATATGTTGTTTGATTTGCTAGTTCTACATAACCTTGTTGGACTATCTCCCTGACATCTTGACCTCTAAACAAAGCCTTCATTGTTAGAGACCAATATTCATAATTCTTTCCTGTAAAAATTGGAGTTAGCAATGAACCAGAAGTTGAAGCCATTTTTAATTTTGAACTTTCCTTAGAAAATTACTTTTCAACTTTTAAGGCAAGATTTCTTTCCTAAACCTTGCTATGATACCAGTTAGCAAAAACCTAGCCGACGAACTTCAGTTACTGCTCAATTATAAAAAAAAATCACGCCCACCTCTTTTTATTTTTACTTGTCGGGTGAAACCTACTAGACAAGTATAACAATATGGTAGGACTTATGGACCCGACTCTTTTTCCTTGACAAGTTCTTACTTGTTGGTAGTTACTTGTCCTTTCTACCCACAGGTTTTACTTCAACCACTTGTGGGCTTTGACAACTTGTCGGTTTTACACCTTAGACAAAACATAACGAACAACTTGTCGGTTTTACTCAACAGATTTACTTGGACTCACTTGCTTTGGTTTGGTTTTAGTCAGAATTTACAAATGTTATTTATTAGTCTAAAAGAATTGTTTATTTGGAAAATAGAACCACAACAACAAATTTTCTTAATTCAAATCCTCATTCTATTTTTTCCTTATTTGGTGAACAAAACTAGAACCACAGATTTTCTTAATTCAAACCCCGTTCTAGTTATTTCTTATTATGCCTATGTTTTGCGTATATACTAATGTATCTTGTATGTAGCTTTAACTTAGGTTGGAATAGCAGGGGAGAACTCCCCAAACTCATGTAGTCTTTACCTAACCTGATGGCGAGCTGGACTAAGCCTGAGTTTATTCCTCCCTTATAACCAAGCTGCAACGTGCTTGTTTGTTCCAATTATTCTGTCAGAATGAAGAAGGATAAACACGGGAATGGAGTTGGTTTTTTTGGGGCCTCCTTTCATTTTCTTTGTTTTCTTCATTTACAATGATTCTAGATAGCCACTATTGGCCAAATCAGCCAAAACACGGCCCACCTAGCTAGCCACTATCGGCCAAACGAGCCCAGACACGGCCAAGGGTTGGCCGAAGGAGGGAGATGGTCGATTGGCTTTAAGGGTTGGAAAGGAAGGATCATGATTTTAGCTCTCACAGGAGGATACATGGGAAGCATGATATGTTTCAAGCTCCCAATCCCAACACACTCTCTCTGATTTCATTGGTGTTTTGTGCTTTATTTTTAGACAATCTCAAAAACTATGCTAAAAGAATATTAAATTTTGACTACTCTTTCTATTTTCACTAATTTTTGAATTTCCAAGTTATGTTCCTAATCCTAATTCATCACATCAAGCCTGGGGAGATAGAACACAGTCTCAATTTAGTACATTACACTGAGGGCTTAATGTTGCTAGATATATTAGGGTTAGCCATTATAATAGATTTTCACATCTCATTAAGCCCGGGGAGAGAGAATACAGTCTCAATTTAGTACATTACACTGAGGGCATGTGTGAAAATCTATTATAATGGCTAACCCAAATATATCTAGCAACATGGGATTATTATGGAAAAGGCACACTTGATGGTAGAAGACACATGCTAGATTGGAAAAGTACAACTATGGTATGTCCTTATCACCTTCTGGCTTTCTTGTAAGAAGAACATGCAATAGATAGAAACTTACTTGTTAGAATACCAAAACTTACCACATTTTAATGCACAAAAGATCATTTTCAATAGATACCAAGCCATAAATCTAACACCAAATACAAGACAAACACACCCACTTAACATATCAGATATTGCACAAAAATCTATTGGAGATGAAAACCATGCCATTCATCAAGATCCACTCTGAAGTGTTGGGATGAAAGAAACTTAGAAGAAATAGAGGCTGACAAACCTATAAGGCATAAAATCAATGAGCCTAAAACTCCATTCCATCAACATAATTACAGTGATGGTAAATGTACAGGTGCCTGTTTTTTATTTTCGTGTATATAATCTTAAAGGATTCAAATAGTTTTTTATTATTGATTGGGATGAATATTATTTTTAGGCTTTATATCACGACTATCAGATAGAGAATTGGACTCTGGTGATGTTGCGTATGAAAAAGCAAGACGACATGCCTTGATCCAAGTTGCATCCTGAAGTAGAGAAGGGAGAAAGTTTAAAGTTTAGTTGTGAGTGGACATCACCAAAAGACAAGGCAGATGCAATAGACCAGGATGGAGAAGGTTGGGATCTCTACCTCATTAAACAGTTCAGATATTTTTTCATAGAGATCACGAATTTTATTTTTTATGCATATCCAATTATCCCATTTAATACTTGTTGGTATTATGTGGAAGTTTTAGCAGTTTACTTGGTTCTTTTCAAACTCAGAAATAAACACTCCATGTTTTGTTGGAGAAGTATAATAGAAACATGATGCTGTTACCTGTGTTTGATGGTAAATTCTATTGCACTTATATAACATGTTTCTCAAGTTGTGCTTGAAGATTCAAATAATGATGAGTGGATGCTTGTTGTGAAGCTACTTGGATTTACCAAATATACTCATAAGGCACAACAGGTTCTTCAATCTGGCACAACAAATAACTACACTTATGTATGATATGGAGTGGTGGGAATGACTGGAGGTTATATTTTCCTGATAGGAAGCGATGGAATCTATCAAGGAATTGGATGAAGAATTCCAGAATCAGAATTTTTTAACTTACTTAGTGAGGCACATACTAATACCTGAAGTATGCAAAATAACTAATTATGATTGTAGTTCTAATTTTGTTTGTTCTATATCACGGTACATTCAACAACTAGAGAGTGAATTGAAAATGGCATTGGCAACTTTCCATGTCATGCATGACATGGACAGTGTGGATGAGGAGTGGCTTGTGTGAAAGAATAGAATGAAGTCGGAGAAGCACACTGGGCAGATTGATTGCCTTCTCATTATTAAGATCATATTAAATAGGAAATGAAAAACAACAATACTATGGGCCAATACCATAGGTGAGTAAATACCCTGGGTTACCTAACTCACTAACTTAACTATGGGTGAGATCACACTCTTCAACACACCCCCTTAATCTCAACTGGTAGTACATCATCAGCACTGCCTATGCCTAAAGATGCCTATTGGTCTATGTCTCAGCTAGGCTTACATTTCATTCAAAAAACTTCATCTTGACTTTCTTCCTTGAAGTGTACTTGGAATTCTTTTTCTTTGTCTTTTGGATCTTCATGCTAAGTAGTTGATCTTCTTCATCTTCTAGAACATAGTGAAAGTCTTCATCTTCTGTTTCAACATGATTCTTCTTGTTGTCATCTTTACCTGCACATTGAACATTTTTGTTAGAAAAAATATGAATATATTTCAGCTTTTCTTGGAGAGCATTCACATCTTGGTGTTGCTCATCAATGAAAACTACTTCATTATTAACTTCTTCATTTGCTTGAACCCACTGTGCATCCTTCACTACTTCTTCAAAATTGTGGGATCAGAAGAAAATAGAGCATACTGTAGATGCTCATCAGTAACAGGAGCCTGCTCATAGATCTCCCTCACGCTTCTTGTTTTCTGGTTTTGGAATGGACTGCATAATGTTGTTTCTTTTGTGATGCTATCAGCTGGTTGTTGCTCATTCTCAACAACTATTGCAGCTTCTATGTTGCTATCAACTGTCTCTTGCTCAAAGAGACTATCACTCACATCATTGAGTACCATTGCAGTGACAGGTTTGCTTTCACTGTCATCATCAAACATAACTGGATCAACATCATTTGCTGGGATTACATGATCACTAGCTGCCTCATAGACACAGTCATCTTGACTATCTTCCACTTCAGTGTGGGATTCCTTGTGCTCTGCTTGACTTACAAAGTCATCTTCCTCTATCGTTGGTTCCTCACTAAAGACTTCTTTCAGTGTATCCCATGCTCTCTTTAGAGTATTAGCTTCTACAATGTAATGAAATAAGATATAGTCTATACTATCTTGTATGAGACATAAGGCAACAACTTGCCTTCTTTCTTTTTCAAATTCTGTCAAAGCATTAAATTTTTCTGGATCAATGGGATCCTCTTCAACTATGAAGTGCCACAAATCTTGTAATTTTAACATATTAATTACTTTGATTGCCCATACATCGTACTCATCTCCATTAAAGCTCTTCCATAAACCTTGTGGTGTTAAGATATTTCTTACCTCTTCAAATTCTTCTGAGACTGCTTCTGGTAGCACCATCTTCAAGAATAGATCTTCTTTTCTAGATCACAACCTTCAATAAGATTGGATGATCAGGCCATCCTATCTCTAGATGCCCTTTTTTTTATTTGACAAAAAATCTAGTTCGAGAGTTAACCATGCGAGCTTCCAGCATTTGAGAACATTTGAGAGAAAGTGGCATATCTGGAATGAAAAAGGCCGATTTGGTGGGCGCTTCAACAATGCACTTCACCCCCTTTTTTTTGTGATAAAAAATGAGCACCGCTCCTGGTGCAATGGCAATAGGCGGTGGACTGGCGTGGTGCCAGAAACCGATTAAGGAAAGTGCAGTTCACTGCTTATGCCAAATTTAAGCAAGGTGGTGGCATCGCTTTTCTCCACTTCACAAAAGGTGGTGGCACCGTTCTTTTAGTGTGGAAAAGAAGCGGTGGCCTCTATAGGCAACGCTCTTCCTGGATAAAAAAAAAAAATGCGATGGCCCAAAAAATAAAATGTTTTTCTCTGCCTGGAAAAAGAAAAAATCGATGGCTTTTACCTGAACCATGCGCTGCTTGCTGAATCAGGTGTTTTTTTATAGCTTTCTTGTTGTAGATCGATCTGATATGTTAGGGCAAAGACAACCTAGTCCTCCATGATTTGATCTGCTTGTACCTGGGAATGCTTTCTCTCTCGGCAAGAAATTATTTGCATAAAAAAAAACAAATCCACCTTTTATTTTATTCAAGCGAGAATTGGTCACCCGAGATTTGGAGGCGCACTAGCTTCTCGAAGTAAGAGGCACACTAACGTTGGATCAGATCAGATTTGGCAAACTTGCCGTGGGTCAGATCTCCGCCTTTTTTATTATTATTTAGCCCATGTTTTTGCCTTCATTGAAAGCAGATCTAGAGAGTGCAAATCTGGTGAGCATGCAATCGTGTGAGAGATCTCAATGATAGAGCTCCCCCCGCCAAGAAAGAGATCGCAGATCTGGAGCAAAATGAGATCTGGAAAATATAAAAACAAAATCCTTCACTTTTTTGTTTTGTTTTTAGGGTCAAGGAAAAAATAACCAAAATAAAAATTTAGATTTGGAAAATAAAAGAAAATAGACCGCCGCAACTCCATAGAGTGCTTTCCACTCTGTGAAAAGGCTTACCTCAACAATGGATGGATCAGGCCGTAAGCTCTGATACCATGTGAAAGAATATAATGAAGCCGGAGAAGCACACTGGGCAGATTGATTGCCTTCTCATTATTAAGAGCATATTAAATAGGAAATGGAAAACAACAATACTATGAGCCAATACCATAGGTGAGTAAATACCCCGGGTTACCTAACTCACTAACTTAACTACGGGTGAGATTACACTCTTCAACAAATTGATGACATAAACGGTATGAGGTTTGGTGATGAAGGCTTCCAAACCAAGTCAAGTATCAGAAGAAACATCTAACAAAATTATGGACTTACTCGAGAAGGTTTCCTTCACACAACAATGTGATCTATTGAATATTGATGAAGTAGCTAACTTTTGTTGGGATATTGTACTTGTGGAAGTAGTAAAAGACATTCATGTTGATTGGAGAGAGAAGAGGTGGAGGAAAGGCATGGATATGGCTCAGCATTTCAAGGTGATGGTTAGATATATATTCAAGTACGATAGACTCTGATTCTACGGAGAATCTGTTTTGCCCCGTGAGCTCGTTGCTAGAGATATTACTTGATGTACTTCGGCCTTGCATGTCCTAGCCTCCACCACTTGTGTTTGTTGGTAGGGAGAGGAAGGATGGTTCACCTGAAGTATGAAGGTGAGGAGGGCCCCCACTTTCTCTTTCCCCAATGAGATTGCGATATTGAACCAACAAACTTCGACGTTCCTACACTTAATCGTTCCACATAGGAGCGTGAAAAAAGGTCCGGAGGTCTTGTCCGCATCAAGCAAGGGATTGGAACCAGACAACGAAGGGAAACCCGTTGTTTGTCGACGAGTCTCCTAGTACCCGTGTTGAGAAGTGAAAGGGGAACATCCCTAGCGAAGAAGCTACGGTTGAACTCTATATTCTTCTAAGAATTGTCTTTAATATTTTCCGATTCATTTCTTTTATGCAAATATATTGTTCTTATTCATGTAGCGAGTTTCTTGGGAATCTTATCAACAACAAATAAAGAAATGGAAATCACGAATCAATGAGTTGCAAAATTCACCATCATCAAACAAGTAGCAATTTATAATGGAAAGGCCATCATTATTTGCATTTTTTCTGAAACATAGAGGAATAGAAATTTGAACGAAGAAAAAAAAACAGAGATGTCATTGGAAGTTCAATGCAAGGAAGCAAACTACTTTCAAAGATCACAAGAGTGGCATATGTCTAGTTAATTTTCTATTTCTGCCATGTTATTTCTTAAAAGAAGAGTGCATTAATTCAAAACTTGAGTGTAATGACTATTTAAATATAAGCAGCTACCAGGAAGAAGGGTGGGATGACCATTGGAGAGGACAATTCTTCTGATGTTTTAGGTTGGCTGTATATATCTAGTCCTCTACACATTGATATTCATTTGCAATCTGGAAGTATTCGTGCAATTTTGTTACAGGGAGCCACATGGTTGGATTCTATGGATTTCATACTCGAGATGAATATTACCTGGAAAAGTAGTAGATGAAGCCAAGTCAAAAGAAATAAAAGAGAATGAAAATTTGTGTGGCCTCTAAAAACACAGAAATAGTGCACAGTTACTTATCCTGCCAAATTTGTCACAACGATATTCCAAACATCTGGTTAAATATACATTTAAGAGAAGAAAACATACAATTTTTCATTATAGAAAAACAAGTTTAAGTATTCATCATCTCTGGCATCCATGGGAAAGATATAAGCATAAGAGACAATGTTGGGGCACACTTTTACGCTCTGAATAAGAATACAACCATTCCAGGATCCATCATAGCATTCCAGTATGATTCCCCGCCGTAAGATTGTGTGGATGATAAGTTGATCCATTCACCATTCCTTCTACAATTGCATTGAAAGTAACATGAATTGAACAAAAAAATTTGAAATAGAAGTCACATGGAAATGAGATTTTTTTTTAATATTTCAATTCAAAACACACCGCCATGTTACACATAACCAAATTTAGCTTATCCTGAAGAGGAGCGTAATTTTCTTAATCCCATGGCCTTGTCGATGTCGATCTTCATCTACCACCTAATAGTCAAGGGATGATAGCTTCTCATGCATAAACTCGTTCTGCTCTCCTTTGAGTATTGATGTTTCAAACACAATATCGCCAAGAGAAAATACTTATCAATGATACCAATAACTAAGAAGCAAAAAGTCTTATGAAACCAATTATACAAAAAATTATGAAACTCTACACCCTATAATTAAATGTGGAAGACTGAAAAAAGAAATTGCCTACAAGCCACTCAAATTAGTTACCTTTCCATCTTTTGGCTTAACCTCTTCTTTTGATCTGCTCTTCTCCTCTCAGATTCGATAGAGTCCTTGAGCTCCAAATATTGAAACCTACTTTTCAGGATTATTAGCAGCTCACCAATGATATATCTAAGGACATGTCCTGCATTTCAAAATAAAGTATGATGTCATAAGACTTCTCTATCTTCTTGCAGATCCGAATTCCAAAGGGTTAAGATTGTCTCTTAGTAGTTATCATAAGTACAGTTTGAATCATAGTTATAATTTGAATTGGGTGTTTGCATTTTCAAAAGAAATGGACAAAGGGGAATGAGTATACTAAGATTTTCCACCCATGGAGAAATGCACGACAAATGCAACCGAGTTGGAAGAGAAAAACATACTAATATTTTAGAAGGCCTGGATGAAACATGTTAGAGAGGACTCAAGCTAATTTCCATACTTTGCCCTAAGGGAATATGAGAAAGGAGGAATAATCCATCTATTGAGGTTGGTGTTAACTTCCCCTTTTGTAGGTTTCTCCTATTTAAAAATGAAATTGTTGGAATCCAAATCTTGATATTTGTTATTTCTATTCAAATTCTACCCAAAGTCTACATAGAGGATCTCCACTCACATGCATGAAAATTATTTTAATCCTACTGCAAGAGATGTTTTAAGTGCAAATCCATGCATTATGGTCATGCCTTTCCTGAGAGAGTGTTTAGTATACACGGTGCTAGGACTAAGATTAATAGTTTTAGAGGATGTGAAATAGGTTTTGTGGCGAGGCTTAGAGTTTTGGTTGGATCAAAGAATGCCAAGGCCTTGATAAGGAATTTTAGTTATGGCGAATTTCCTAATATTAGTCTTGGTGATAGGATGAGAGTTTAACCATTCATCAAAATCTGCAAGGAATCCTAAATGGTTCTTGCAAATATATTATTGGAATTTCTGGGTAGGAACAAGCTACCAAATCCTTTAGTTTTCCATGATGGTAGACTGGTGCAACTTCCAACCTCGCTTAAAACTCTTTTAATCATTCTTTGGATCCCTATAGGCTTTGTTTTAGATTTCCTTGGGGTTTCAAAATGACCACTTTTTCTCATGCCAATAATTTACTATGCATTCTAGTTCCTCAAGGTTAAGGTGGTTATACAAATGTATGTTACAAAATGGTATTAGAGTTTTGTTTATATTACTAGGGATGAAATTTGCAAATTGTCCTCTCTGGAAAAGTTCGTTTTGATTCAAATTTACCACATTACAAGACAAAATATGGACTGTATAGACATACATCATTCAATGGCCATGTTGTATAATCACTTTTGATGTGGGTAGAAGCTCTTGACCCAATATTGAACAAATTGAAGAAGACATATTTGGTAACAAGCATTATTGGAGATGTTAACTAGACCCTACTTAGTAAGAAATCATTTTTGATGCATTAAGAATGTCACTAAAGAGGCTTTAATTGTTTTATCCCAGCTAAACATTGTCACTTAAGCCTACGAACTTTGTAAAAATGTGTGGAGAATAGAGAAACATGGTACACAACAATACCATTGCAAGTTTAAATCTGGTTGACCTACTGAACTTTGTGTAGAGATTTGCATTAGATTTATAGCATTTTGGAGAGGAAGTCTGGTAGTTCAAATTACTTGTCTATTTACTTGGAAGAATTCATAGAAATTATAAGTGCATTCATAGGCATCACGACCTACCACAATGACCTATATTATATTGCTAATGTTTTGGATCTGTTAAATTTGTGAAGACTTGTAGGTGGATGTAATTTTAATATTCTAGAATATTCTAAATCTAACACAATCAAATCAGGATATATATTAGGTTATTTTTTGTCTAGGAAGAATACTTCACTTTCTAGAGATGCCATGAGTTCATGTAAGTGTACTTGTACATATTGGATCCTTGAAATATTGAAATATGAGCTCTGGGATCTTTATACTTATTAAACAATATTTAGATGTACTAGGTCAACCTAATCTTGTGTCCAAATCAAACTACATGGACACTAATTTCAATCACCAATTATTTCATGAGATGGTGTAAGTGCAACAATAACATCATAGATAAAGGAAAAACATATTTTTCTATCATTTTAAATAAATGGTTTGTATATTAATTACAAGGAATCCCAAATTCTATGGCCCATGTAATTGATAGATTATTTTTTACACAATAGTGTATAGAGTTTTGATTATTGTCCACTTACTAATATGGAAATACAAATAGTATGAGCTAGATTCGGTCTATTGACAGTGTGAATTATAGACTCAAAAAAATACAATCTTGAGTTTAATTACTTTAGTATATAGATTTCAGATTTCACCTATCACTTTGTAAAGAGAACACACGCCCCTAGGATTTTAAGTTGCTTGAAGCTCTAAGATGAATGGTGTTAACAAAGCAATGAAGAAATTTGTTTTTCCTCATCAACAAAGTTATGGACTTGATGACCGGTAGCTATCCTTCCTCTAAGTAACCGTGATTTGGGGTATACATTCTGCCAAGTTGCCCAGGTTATTGTTGAGTCATATTGAAAGTTCCTTTGGGTTTTTATTTAGGAAGGACATTATAGAAAGGTAGATGTGAAGTTTGATCAAGTTTAGGATATTTTGTGAAGTAGGTAGTAGCGTGGGTATGTTAATTGGAAAAAGGCATCCTTCGAGGCCATTCTAAAAGGAATTAATCCAATTTGTCCTTAGGTTGTGCAATACATTGTGGATAGCATCACACAAGATGGAAATGTGCATTGTGAGATATTGTTATGAGCTACATGACATCACACTTGCATCAAAATCCACTCAATTGTAATGTGTATTATTACTCATACTTGGTCCCTTCCAATGCTACATATACTAATATCATTAAGATGTTGATGTATTTAATTTAGGCCAATGAAAATGGAAAACAAAGGATTTCATAAAATATAATGGAACATTTTTCTGTACAACCAAAGATGGAAAGAAGATGGAGTTTATATCCAAATAGGGGTGTTATGGGTTGCCAAATCATGCAGATTCAAAGATCATTGTAGATACCTATAACATGCTATTATATTAAAATACATTTATTTTATTTTGTTTGTGTACCAAATTACTTTATATACAACAAATATACTAATTATGCAAGTCTTGTACTATCCTTGAATTAAAAAGGTTTCCTAATGGGTGAGTGCACAAAGTTGAGGGACCTTTTAGATGCAATGGTAGAGTGAAGTCAATCACTCTTGATCCATAAAGTAGAAATCATCCCAAGCAATCCCGACCTTGTCAAGCCTAGTCCCAAGGCTGCCAACATGCATGCCAATTAGGATAGTACACAAAAATACGTTCCTGTTTTACCTTGCAAAAACGCGCTCTTGTTTAACCTTGCAAAAACATGCTCTCATTTTGCTTCAAGAAAATGAGCTCCTGTTTTGCTTCAATAAAATGCGCTCTCATTTTGCTTCAATAAAACGCGCAAAATGGGGGGGAGTTCTTAGTGGTAAGGGGAGACATAGGGATGTGTGCATGTGTGAGAGAGAGAGAGAGAGAGAGAAAGAGAGAGAAATATAGAGTGGAAGGGGGGGTCATTAGTGGGATGGGGTGACCTGTGGATGAGTGTGTATGTGTGTGTGAGAGAGAGAAAGAGTAAAAGGTGTGTTAGGATTT